>CAEMYA010001385.1:14744-30114 GCA_903131615.1 Diplodus sargus
AGAGGTGGGAGAGGCGGTAAACAAAGACGTCAGGACAGAAACATTTGCAAAACACACAATGGAGCCTGTAACGGTGCTGAACATAGGGCCTCTTTACACCCCTGGTCCATATTTGTATTTGGCACCTGTTGTAGCGGGAAGTATGACAGGAGCAGCTTTGAGTATTCATGAAGGCCGAGTTCAAAGATCGGACTAAGAATCTTTAGGTGACAGGGACGAAAAAAAAGGGAACTTACAGTCATTTAGTCATTTATAGTGAACTGGAAGGGCACACTAGAGGACAGTTCGGGGCGGCTGTGGCTCAGTGAATAGAGACAGTGGCTTTTTATCAGAAGGTTGCTGATTCATTTCCCCTGGTCTGCATGTTGAAGTGTCCTTGGGCAATCGACTCAAACCCCAAACTGCTCCTGATGTGCTGGTCGGCATCTTGCATGGCAGCCACTGCCGTCAGTGTATGAATGTAGGTATTAATTACTGTAAGTCAGTTTGGACAAAATTGTCTGCTCGATGTATATTTAATGTAAATGCAGAATTAATCATGTTTTTTCCACTGGGGGGGAACCCTAGAGGACACTTAGTAATGTTTTATCCACCATAGGGACATCCAAGATGAACTTTTGCAGTTTTTTCAGGAGAGTATTTTTTCATTTTATTTGGATCTCCATTAGCTTTGGCAAAGCCATTGCTGTTCTTCCTGGAGTCCATACCCAGCACCATAATCTTTTCACTGCAGTTCACAAACACAGAAAATACATCACACAACACAAACACATACACACATAAAAACAAAAACAAATACAAAGACAAAACAAAACACAAAATAATAACCGGGAGTTAGACGGCAGTTCGGTCCCGTTCTGTTCTGTGCATCTAAACTGACTGTTGTGGATTAATGAGACCAAACGAGACCGGACCGTGTCTGTTCGGGTCTGAGGAGAGCGGATTTATACCTGCGGCAGCGCGAGCTGGGCTGGGAGTTTGCCGGCGGTTCGGTCCGTTCTGTTCTGTGCATGATCTAAACTGACTGTTGTGGATTAATGTGACTAAACAACACCGGGCCGGTCTGTTCAGGTCTGAGGAGATGCGGAGACGCGCGGAAAAACAAAGCGGAATCAGAATCTGTGGATGTTCGTGTGTAGCTAGCTGCTAGCCGCTAACCAAGCTACACGGCCCAACTCCCGAGTCGATGGACCGGACGCACCGACCTGTCTAAAACCGGACTTAGGGTAAATAATGTCCGCCACGCTTTTTCGTGAACATTGCCGTCACGTTTGCTTTGTGTGTGGTGCAGAAGAAACGGTAAAAATGGGCTGCAAGTTTGGTTGTAGAGCAACAGGAAGTTGTGGGAGGGACGTCGGCGGAGTAAACATCGTGCTGCCTTATTCTGAGCTGTTTGCAGTTTTTTGATAGATGATGTGGCTGCACACGACCAAACCTCTGAGCAATAATCTAGGTGTGATAACACAAGGCTTTTGATGACACTTCCCCTTACATTTAAAGTTAAAAATTCCCAGCATCTCCTTATGGTTGAAAGACTCTGGCCGATTTTGTTTATTACTTTCTCAAGAAACACTGGTTCAATATGTGCAGGTTTGGTTGCATATTCATTCATTCATTCAATGCAGTGATGTCAGTGAGCTCACATTTCTTCCAAAATTCTTCCTTTTTGATGAAAACATCTTTCTACAGATAAAACTCACTGATAATAATGTGGGCTGCCAACGATCTTACTACATAGAACGGAATAAATATTCATAGAGAGTGTGTAAAAGACACTAAGTACTGTTATTATACACAATAGAATAGACCCAACCCAAATAATTAAGATACTTCAAACAGTAACATTAGGGTGGCTGCAACTCAGGAGGTAAAGCAGGTCATCTAGTTATTGCAAGGTCGCTGGTTTGAATCCTTGGGATCTCCCAGCTGCCTGCTGAAGTTCCCTCGAGCAAGATACTGAACTGCAAATTGCTCCTGATGATGAAGCCAACGATTATAATACACAGTATGCATGTTGTGTTGTCTTTATGAGCTTAGCCCCCCCTAAAGGTCAGATCCTAGAACCGCCCCTGGTCATCACCATCATGGACGCATTAACCCTGTTTCCAATGGCAGCTGAGAGCCAGGAGAGGTGGTTCAGGTGCGCCCTCTAGTGTTGATAGGTGACACTCTACCAGACTTTCTACTAAAGGTTTCAACCCTTTTAAGGAGCTGTTGACCTTTAAAACACCAATTTCTATCTGTTGATGACCTCAGACACAGTCCTCGTTAGCTAGCTGCATTTAAAAATCTCACCAATAGAGAAATCATATAGAATCACCATGTTGTTGAATTTTAAAGATACGTGAATTTTATTTGTTTTTTAATTAACTTTTTTTTTTTAATCAAGACATTTCTCTTTGAAAGGCAGTCTATGGTCTCCACTATTAAATAAGCTATTTAAATGTTGCATTTCAATCAAATCGGTGAACGAGAGGCCGACATTGTGGTTCAACAGTTTATTCAGAGAGAATCTGTCAACATAAAAATGTAATCATGACAAAAACAGGGTTTTTACATAATGTAACCGTCACCAGATCTGAGCCAAAAAGTAGAATATTTTCATGACAAACAATATAGTGTACATTGTGTTTCATATTTATCCTCATAAACATACATTGAAGCCAACCCAAAACACCAGTATCTGACAACCTGGGGATGAGACTCAACAGTCAACTATGTTCGCTCAGGAAGTTGATTTAATATCCAAAAAATAAATGAAATCAAAGGATTGACCCTCGTGCAACTGTTGATACATTTAATGCCTTTCAAATGTCATTGTTGAATCGTTTCGACTGTATTATTGCGTATTGCATACACTTCGGCAAAAGGTGTTCATTCTTTTTCTATGTTAAATTCAATTATCAGTCTCTCTTTCTGTGGTCCTGGATGAGTTTTGCATAGATTTCCGTAGTTTTACACTAAACACGGCAATTAACTATATTGTTCTGTCAAATACATGCTCGCTCCCTTAGAAAATAACATTATTATTATATTATCTATTCTTTTTTACCTTCTTTTGAAAAACAGTGGCCTCATGTAAACAAACTGCTATTTAAAAGGTTAAAATCCTCAAAATGTAATGAACATTTTGCGTGATTATCAGGACTGACGTTGGATGGAAAACGTAACCGAGTGAAAGTTCAAACAATATTAATATAAAGAACTTTTATGGCAATTTATGTCCAAAATGTGGTCGGAGTATTTTGTTTTTGTTTTCATCAGTTGCATGAGGGTTTAAAAAGAAGATCCACACTTCATGATTATTATACCAAAAAAACCCCAAAGGATTGGTAAAAGATTCACACTTTCAGAGAGGTTTATTTTCACAAATGTACCGTGATGCATACCAACTCTGTTAAAGGGGCTCTGTGGAACCACTTCTAAACTAACATTGACCACTGTTGCTCACTCAAACGAGGGGCACAAATTCTGACCCGAAGTCCTTCACAAAGAAATCCACGGTCCAGCAGCATTAAACGACTTCATCAAATCGACCTCAGTCTCTTATAGGCAACTGAGAGACAGAGGAGGTCTCACTTTCACACTACGTTACAATTCTCTCACATACGGCCATAAACAAAATGTACAAATTGTCACATAGAGCCCCTTTAATGAGTAACAGACGGCACAAACTGTACACTGTTAGTGTTGTGTACGCTGTAACTCAGTGTAAAGCACAGATGAAATTAAACTCCTCATTATCAGCCTTTGTGTGCCACTTATGTTCACCTCCTTTGCTCATGGCCACGGCCCTATCACAGCCCTCAACAGGCTCTTCATCTGAGGCCCAGTTCTTATAGCAGACCAGCTCGTCATTGACCCAGAACCACAAATCCAGAACGCAGGTGTAGCGCAGTCCCACCCAGACGTGGTCAGTTTTGGCTTCCTCGGTTTTCTTTGCTGCCCACCTCTGCTGGGAGCTGTCAGTGATGGACACCAGGCCACGGTGATTCTCTATGCAGTAGTCTGAGGCGTTTTCCCACGTCTTGTTCTGTTTGATGAGGATCATGTTTTCTTCTGTATCATGGAAGACAAAAGCAGATCACAGAAGCAGCATTATTTACTTTACTGTTTGGGAAACTAGGATCTAGTATTACTTTAGAACTAGCAGTGTCATAATACAGTCTCGAGTATGATATATAGAGGATTCAAACTGCCGAAATCAAAAATAAATAAAGCAATTAATTAATGGCTTATCAAAGAAATGAATGTGTTTTCCAAAAATAATACTGAATGAGTTTATTTAACTTTGTACTGATAATAATAACTTACTTTCCTGTTTAATATTCCATTTCAGTTATTGATTTTTACATTAATTTCTGAATTTTTCAGCATAAAAGAAAATTCAAGCAGAAATATCAGTTTTTGGCAGATTTTGTAAATTATCTAATGCTGTCATTCATTTATTTATTCAGGTGCTTTTAATTATGAATTGATGATTAATGAAGGTTGGTTTTTGGCACTTTCAGTCCTCCTACCTAATACAAACCAGATAAGGACATAAATTGGTCTAACTGTTTAATTACTGTCAGTGTTTACGATAAAATGTTCATATTTGATGTTTTATGCAAATTAGTGGTGAAGGAGCACACTGGTCCCAATGGCGTCTTAACATGTTGAAGTGTGTAACCACGGGATATTACTGGGACATTTTCCAACGTGTTCGTGGCAACAAAGTGGATATTTTTGACAAGACTGCTGTGTATTTGCGAATTTTCGCGAAACGTTAAGTTGCAGTGAGGTTGAATGTTCTACGTATCTGTGGTCTGCAGAAAAGTAAACTGCCCACATTTACTTTGGAGATTGGGACGTCATTAAAAAACAATAATGATCACTTCTAATGAAACAGACAACAACAAAAGCACAGATACCACCTGATATTCACACTCTCATAAGTATTTGGTTGAAATAATTAAATCCACCACTGAAGGAAATAATGCATGAATAAGAATAATACACCCTTGTTAAACTCACCTTTATAGCAGAAGAAGGGTTTTTTCTCATTACAAACACGAGAGTCCCATTTTTGACTTGGCAGCAGAGTCACAGCACATTTCTTACTTTTGTCATCTTTAATTGACTTCCAGTTACTGAAAGAGGCTTTACTCCCATCTGACCACCTCCAGCTGTCTCTGAACAGGCCGATCCAGTAGAATCTGTTCTTGTGATAGTGTTCGTTTATCTTACTTCTGAGATTTTTGTATTGTAAATGATTGAGTACACTGACCAGGTCAGTGTGCTCTTCTCTGCAGTGCTTCTGAGCCTCTGACCAGGTCTTCTTACCATTGTGAAATATGTATTGTTCATCAGATGGCTTCTTGTCTTTGGAGTGAACAGAACTTGCATCACCATACATGTCTTGAGGAAATATGCATCCTATTAAGTCATTCTGTCTTACAGCATATAGTTTTTTACTTTAGTGTTACTATACAGGTGAAACAGTGAATAAAGTTTGAATGTGGATTATTAGCTGCATATTCTCACCATCATAGCAGATGAAAGAACGCTTGTCACTGCATTTGCGGTCGTTCCATCCATTGCGATGCATCACCACACAGTTCTGGCGACCACGGTAATTATTTGGTTGACCGTCAGCCCAAAACTTTTTCTCAGTGACCTCCACCCCTGGGCGAGACCAGTGCCACACCCTGTTGCATCTTCCTGGGACGTTGTACAGCCCAATCCAGGCTTCCCCTGTCTTCACTGAGTCATTAAGTCTCTGTGTGTCATTCATGCCATGCACTGTGGCCAGGTCAGTGTAGTTTTCTCTGCAATATCTCTGGGCTTCAATCCATGTCTTTTGCTCTTTGATGAGGATCATATTTTCTTCTGTATCATGGAAGTCAAACACAGATGAAGCAGCATCATTCACTTAACTGTTTAGAAAACTAGGATCCAGTATTACTTTAGAACTAGCAGTGTCATAATCCAGTCTCTAGGACATATGGAGGATTCAAACTGCTGAAATCAAAAATAAATAAAGCAATGAATAAATGGCTTAGCAAATAAATGAATGAGTTTTCCAAAAATAATACTGAATGAGTTTATTTAACTTTGTATTGATAAAAATGATTTACTTTCCTCTTTAATTTTCCATTTCAGTTATTGATTTTTACATTTATTTCTGAATTTTTCCACCTCCTTTTTCCATAATAGAAAATTCAAGCAGAAATATTAGTTTATGTCAGATTTTGCAAATTATCTAATGCCATCCTTCATTTATTTATTAATTCAGGTGCAATTACTTAGAAATCAATGATGAATGATTAATCATGGTTGGTTTTTGATTTTGGCACTTTCAGTTTTCCATACAAACACAGACAGGAGGAGGATATCAATAGATCAAACTGTTAAATCACAGCAAGTGTTTAAAATAAAACGTTCATATTTGACATTTTATACAAATTTAACAATACATACACAAATAACCACAGGATAATATTGCGACATTTTCCGGCCGTGTTCGTGGCAACAAAAGCAGAGATATTTTTGCCAAGACTGCTGTGTTTTGTGAGCGTTCGCAAAACGTGAAGTTGCAATGAGGTTTAAAGTTCAACGTATCTGTGGTCTGCAGAAAAGTGAATTGCCCACATTTCCTCTGGAGATTGGGACGTCATTAAAAAAATGAGAACGATCACTTCTAATGAAATAGACAACAACAAAAACACAGATACCACCTGATATTCACACTTTCATAAGTATTTCATAAATTTCATAAACTCATAAATAAATCCACCACTGAAGGAAATAATGCATGAATAAGAATAATACAACCTTGTTAAACTCACCTTTATAGCAGAAGAAGTGTCTTTTCACACCACAAGGACGAGAGACCCATTTTTGACTTGGCAGCAGAGTCACAGCACATTTCTTACTGTTGTCATCTTTAAATGACTTCCAGTTACTGAAAGAGGCTTTACTCCCATCTGACCACCTCCAGCTGTCTCTGAACAGGCCGATCCAGTAGGAGCTGGAGAGGCTGTTCTTGTGATTCTGTATCTTAGATCTGAGATTTTTGTCGAGTAACTGATCGAGTCCACTGACCAGGTCAGTGTGCTCTTTTCTGCAGTGCTTCTGAGCCTCTGACCAGTTCTTCCAACCATGAATTATGTATTGTTCATTGGATTGCTTCTCTGGAGTGATCAGAAAAACTTGCATCACCATACATGTCTTGAGGAAATATGCATCCTATCAAGTCATTCCATCTCATAACATACTGTTTTTCTTTAAGTGTTGCTGTACAGGTGAAACAGTGAATCAAGTTTGAATGTGGATTATTAGCTACATATTCTCACCGTCATAGCAGATGAAAAAATGCTCGTGACTGCATCTGTGGTCGTACCATTCATTATTCTTGATCACCACACAGTTGTCAACACCCTTGTCATCATTTGGTTCACCGTCAGCCCAAAACTCTCGAGTGACCTCCACCCCTGGCAGAGACCAGTGCCACACCCTGTTGTTTTTTATTCGGCTGTTGTACAGCCCAATCCAGGCTTCATCTGTATTCACTGACTCATTGAGTCTCTGTGTGTCATTCATGTCATACACTGTGGCCAGGTCAGTGTAGTTTTCTCTGCAATAGCTCTGGGCTTCCTTCCATGTCTTTAGCTCTGCAATAAAGTAGTAGACGTGGAGGGGACACACGAGGAAGAGGCACTGACCTAAAACAACATGAAAATACTGCAGTGTTGGAGCCGCTGACACAACAAGCATCTGTTTTTTAATGTTCAATCAGGAGTACCCCGATCACACACACTGCTTACACCATCCTTTCTGTTTTTTAAATGGGGCTCTGAGTCTTTTTATTTTACTACTGTGGTGCTGGAAATGAGATCCACTTACCCATCAGAATGAGCAGAACCAGACTCCACTGCATCTTTGCTCTGTGAGATGAAACTGAGATGTGAGTGTGCAGTGAATGAAACACAAAGATTTCAGCAGCTGCTCTGAATGTGAGTGAACACACATCACTTACTGTCTGCTCAGGCTGAACTAACTGTAGAGCTGCTCTCACTCAAGCTTTGTGCTGCAGTCTAATAACACACAGGAACACAAAGGTGAATATGCAAATCATAATCAAAGCAGACACAACAGTGGTTCAGTGCACCGGGCGTGGACAAAATAACAGAAACAGCTGTACAGTAACGTGTAACCCTGCTGTAAATACTTCATTTCAGCACTCAAGGAGCTGAAGAGAGTTTCTAAGAGTGTTTTCATGATGTATTTGAACACATCTCACATGAAAGTGCTGAACTGAAGATGTGTGAGCAGTGAGTCGCCTCATCAGTCACAGTCCTGCCAACACACAGCAGCCGGCCAATCAGAGCTCCAGCTGCTGCTCTGTGGGCGGGACTTATGTTAATTCTCAGGTGGAACGTTGCTTCTACGCTACAACTTCAGATTAAAGCCATTCGGACAGGAAACTGTGAACACGAACGCAGGAGACGAAACCCTGAGAGACTGAATATAATAAGGCAGATAAATGGAATCATCAGTTATTAATTTGATTTAAACATAAGATATGGAAATAGACGTTTTTATTTTATTATTTAATATAGCCTAAAATCACACATTACAATTTCCTCAGCGGGCTTAACATTTGTTTTTAAAGCGTATGACAGTCTTTGTCCTCAGACGCTCGATTCAGGTCAGGAGATAAAGACACGAATAAACACTTTTTATAGGAAGTCAAATCGGATGAGACCTCAGAGAGAGAAAGATAAGAGATAGACGTCTCGTGTACAGAACAGAGCAACAGAACCACAGAATATACAAATAACAATGACAATGTTTCTTTGGATAATAAAATATAATGGCTTGTATGTTATATTTGTAACTCTGGCTGTTCCTATTATCCATCTTAACATTATGTTTTAATTGGCAAATGTAATATTATTTGGTTGTTTTCATCGCTTTGAGTTCTATTCACCATTTTGTTAAAACATTTTTTACAAAAGCTTTTCAAAATAGGTTTATTTTGTATTGATTTGTCACATTTTAACAGCTTTAATATCTATAATTATTTAACTGGCACACTTCAGGCTCCGTATATTTTTACAGTAAATTACAGTTGCATTGAAAACAGCTGACAACAAGTTATATTTGCTGATTAATTGAAAACACCCCTCTGGTACAGTTTGAACAAAAAGAGAACATTCAATGGTAAGTTTCATTAATGAATGAATATTGTTCTCTACTGATGTTAGTGAATCTATGTTCAATAACCAACATCACACAATAACAATAAATGAATGAAATTCAGAATGAATAGATTTGACATGACGCAGTGTGAACTCACCTCTGCTGCCTCCTGCTCTCCTCAGCTTCACTCTGCTCGGACGTCTCTCCCTTCTGTGCTGATGGAGACGCTCACAGCACTAAATGAACCCTCTCGCACGCTATGGGAGCTAAATTTAATTCAGAATTTTAATATTTAAATAACAAGGGCTCAGATCTTTATCATTCCTGGTAAGCTGTCCGTTGTTGACAAGGATCCCTTGTTGTCCTGCAGGAGAGAGGTGCATTAATACACTGGAGAACAAAGAAGGCGCAGCAGATCAATTATTTTCAAGAACCCAAATATTCAGTTTAATTTTATTGGTGATAAATCGACTTGTCGACTAAAAAATTAGGTGTTTTACCATAGTATTACTTCAGATTTGTTCATTTTATTTTTAAAAAAGGATGTTGCTAAGAGGGGGCTTCAAAACACACACACACACACAAACACACACACACACACACACACATTCCTTGTCCACTTTAACATTACAGTTTCTCACATTCTTGCATTTTAAAGGTTTTTACTGAAAATATAAATAAACGTTTGGTCACAACACACCAGAATGGTGACGTCATATGAAGCTTTCATACTTTATCCTTTATGTCATCAAACATAATTATACACCCAGAATCCAACAGTAGACACAGTCACTGTATGAAGCAAGTGTTTTCAATCCACTTTACCTTTTTGCCTTATTTTTTTCCACAAACTTCTTATGTTTCTATTTTCTTTTGAACATGTTCTCATGAACTTTAAATTAATATTTGATTATGGCAGTTATGGTCACAGATTTATTGCCTGATTGATTTGCTTTTTAATCCTGTTGTTTGTTGAAACGTGCTCGGTTTCTTCCTCTGTGTCCCACAGAAACCGTCATGGCTGCATCAGCTCATCTCGGCACTGAAAAGCTCCATCTATTGTTCCACCTCCACCCTGTGAGCGGACTGTTTATTGTTGTCATTCTGTTTTTTTTTTTTTGTTTTTTTTTTGTATTCTAGACGCACTCTGAAATCTTTATTACTGTGTTTTCTGATGTTTTAAAATGGCAAAATTCATGTCACTGAAATAATTCATTCAGTTGTCAAAGACAAAGCTCTAAATCTAAACTGTTTAACAAATATCTATTTTAATAAAGCACATTGAATGAATGCATCAAAACTGTGTGTTGCTTTCTACTTAAAATATTAGTTTGATTCATTTTTAATTAGTCACTTTTAATCTTCCATATTATTCCGTACGTCTTCTCAGTCTCAGATGTGAGTGTGAGGTAAATACTGAATAAATAACGTCCTGTTAAATATATATATTTTTTTAAAAGCCAGTGAACAAAGACAGAACCACGTGGATCAACATTTTATTCAACAACAGAACTCCAAATATAACACAAGCTAATGTGATTTAAAACCAAAACATAAAAACACACACAAAAAAACATGCTGACACTATTTTCTATTGTAAGTAAATGAGCCCACTGCTGTGAGAGAAAACTACATGTTTTAAACCTCGGAAAGGAGAAAAAGAAAAGAAAATCCACATTTACGAATGACAGAAAAAACATGTTTACATCGTTACTTCCTATTAATGATCATTCACTTGTTCACACCCACAGAAATCCTGCACACCTCCCCTCAATCTGCAGTTACACCAGTCTGTTAGTGATCTCACTCATCTCCTCCTCAGGTTGAGAGTCCTACATTTCCCAGAATGCCATTCAATGAACCCAGAGAACGCACAGTATAATAATGCAAGCTGTTTAAAAGTAACCCACCAACTGAAACAAAGTGAGTAAATGAATAAAAGCCAGTGAGCAGGGAGGGTTTTATAACTTAGAGCAGAAGAAGTTAAACTTCCTCATATCGTCCTCTTTGTACCACTTGTGTTCTCCTCCTGCCTCCATGGCTCCAGACATGTTGCAGTCGTCCATCTTTACACGTGGGGCCCAGTTCTTGTAGTCGACCCTCTCGTCGGTGACCCAGAACCAGGCTTCCAGAATGCAGGTGAAGCGCAGTGCCAGCCAGACGTGGGAACTGGAGGCGGTCTTGGCTCTCTCTTGGACCCAGCTCTGCTGCTCAGCGTATGACAGTCTTTGTCCTCAGACCTTCGATTCAGGTCAGGAGATAAAGACATGAATAAACACTTTTTACAGGAAGTCAAATCGGATGAGACCTCAGAGAGAGAAAGATAAGCGATAGACGTCTCGTGTACAGAACAGAGCAACAGAACCACAGAATATACAATTAACAATGACAACATTTCTTTACATTATATAATATAATGGCTTCTACTTTATTTTTGTAGCTCTGGCTGTTTGTATTTTCCATGTTAACATTATGTTTTAATCGGCACATTTTTTGTCATTTTAATCACCTTGATTTCTATTCACAATTTTGTGTAATTTATTTTATAAATAAAAAAAAAAATGAAATATTTTAATTTGATTTATCCCATTTAAACGGTTTAATGTCTATAATTATTTAACTGGCACACTTCAGGCTCCGTATATATTTTACAGTTGCAATGAAAGCAGCTGACAACAAGTTATATTTGCTGATTAATTAAAAAAACCCTCTGATACAGTTTGAACAAAAACAGAATATTAATTGTAAGTTTCATTAATGAACGAATATTGTTCTCTGCTGTTGTTAGTGAGTCTATGTTCAATAACCAACATCACACAATAAAATAAAACCTGAGAACAGTGTGAACTCACCTCTGCTGCCTCCTGCTCTCCTCAGCTTCACTCTGACTTCCTCTTCTGTGCTGATGGAGACGGCTCACAGCTCTTTATTCATTCTGTTTACACTCCAAGTCAGAATTTTAATATTAAAATTTCAAGGACTCAGATCTTTATGACTGTCCTTCGCCAACAAGGACTTGTTGTTCAGTAGGCGAGAGGTGGGAGAGGCGGTAAACAAAGATGTTAGGACATAAACATTTGCAAAACACACAATGGAGCCTGTAACGTGCTGAACATAGGGCCTCTTTACACCCCTGGTGCATATTTGTATTTGGCACCCGTTGAAGCGGGAAGTACCAGGAGCAGCTTTGAGTGTTCTGCCAGGAGTTATTATGTCTGTGAACAGATTTTGTGAACACGATAGAAACACGACTGTGCAAGTTGTAGTCATGAAGGCCAAGTTCAAAGATCTGACTAAGAATCTTTAGGTAGCAGGGATGAAATAAACGTATTTACTTAGAGTAATTTAGTAATTTATAGTGAACTGGAAGGGCGCCCTAGTGGACAGTTTGTTATGTTTTATCCACTATGTACAGAGAACTGAATAAACATTCATAGAGAGTGTGTAAAAGACACTCCTTATTAAAATATGTGATCATTAATTCTGATTCATCATTATTATTATTATGAACAATATAATAGACCCAGCCCAACTAATTAGGTTTCTTCGAGCAGTATCACTGGGATGGCTGTAGAGTGGGTCGTCCAGTTACCGCAAAGTCGCTGGTTTGAATCCCGGGATCCCCCAGCTGACTACTGAAGTGTCCTGTTGCAAGATACTAAACTGCAAATTGCTCCTGATGATGAGGTCAACAGTTACAATACACAGTATGCATGTCGGGTTGTCTTTATGAGCTTAGCCCCCCTAAAGGTCAGATCCTAGAACCGCCCCTGGTCATCACCATCATGGACACATTAACCCTGTTTCCAATGGCAGCTGAGAGCCAGGAGAGGTGGTTCAAGTGCGCCCTCTAGTGTTGATAGGTGACACTCTACCAGACTTTCTAGTAAAGGTTTCTACCCTTTTTGACGAGCTGCCTGTCGACCTTTAAAACACCAATTTCAATCTGTTGGTGACCTTAAACACAGTTAAAATACCACGAATTGAGAAACCACCTAAAATCACCACGTTGTTGAATTTTAAGGATACATAAAGTTTTTTCATTTTTTTAAATGAACTTCTTTTTTTTTCATGAAGATATTTCTCTTTAAAGGGCAGTCTGTGGTCTTCACTATTAAATAAGCTATTTCAATGTTGCGTTTCACTCAAGTCAGTGAAAGAGAGGCCGACATCGTGGTTCAACAGTTTATTCAGATAGAATCTGTCAACATAAAAATGTAATCATGAGTAATATTTAATATATAGTAATATTTTCACAACAAACAATATAGTTTACATTGTGTTCATATTTATCCTCATAAACATATATTGAAGCCAACCCAAAACACCAGTATCTGACAACCTGGGGATGAGACTCAACAGTCAACTATGTTTCCCCAGGAAGTTACATTTAGTTGATTTAATATAGAAAACATAAATGAAATCAAAGGATTGACCCTCGTGCAACTGTTGACACATTTAATGCTTTTTAAATGGCATTGTTGGAATATTTCGACTGTATTAATGTGTATTGTATACATTTTGGCACACTGCGTACTTCATAGGAAGACAACTAAAGCTGATGTACATAATATGAACCATTAAAATGTTTGATTCATATCAGAAAATCATACGTCCCATGTTATCAGTCTCTCATTCTGAATACATGCTAGTTCCCTTGGAACATAACATCATATTGGATTTTCTTCTTTTGAAAGGCAGTGGCTTCATGTAAACAAATTGGTATTTAAAGGGTTAGAATCCTGAAAATGTAATGAACATTTGGTTGTTATTATCAGGACTGATGTTGGAAGGAAAATGTAACCACGTGAAAGTCAAAAACAATATTAATGTAAAGTATTTGTATGGCAGTTTATATGCAAAAATGCAGTCGGAGTATATTATTTTTGTTTTTATCAGTTGCATGAGGGTTTAAAAAACAAGATGCACACTTCAAAATATTTACACTACAGAAATTAAAGGACAATAAAAGATCCACACTTCATGATTTTTATATCAAAGAAAATCTAAAGGTTGGTAAAAGATTCACACTATAGGAGAGGTTTACTGTCACAAATGTACCATGATCTGTACTAAATCTGTTAAAGGGGCTCTGTGGAACCACTTCTATGTTAACATTAGCCACTGTTGCTCACTCAGACGAGCAGCTCGAGAATGTTCATGGGGTCGCATCCTTTGGACAGCCATGGAAATTCTGACCCGAAGTCCTTCACAAAGAAATTCACGGCCCAGCAGCATTAAACGACTTCATCAAATCGACCTCAGGCTTGTATAGGCAACTGAGAGACAGAGGAGGTCTCACTTTCACACTACGTTACAATCCTCTCACATACGGCCATAAACAAAACGTTCAAATTGTCACATAGAGCCCCTTTAATGAATAACAGACGGCACAAACTGTACACTGTTAGTGTTGTGTACGCTGTAACTCAGTGTAAAGCACAGATGAAATTAAACTCCTCATTATCAGCCTTTGTGTGCCACTTGTGTTCACTTCCTTTGCTCATGGCCACGGCCCTATCACAGCCCTCAACAGGCTCTTCATCTGAGGCCCAGTTCTTATAGCAGACCAGCTCGTCATTGACCCAGAACCACAAATCCAGAACGCAGGTGTAGCGCAGTCCCACCCAGACGAAGTCAGTTTTGGCCTCCTCGGCTTTCTTTGCTGCCCATCTCTGCTGGGAGCTGTCAGTGATGGACACCAGGCCACGGTGATTCTCTATGCAGTAGTCTGAGGCTTCTTCCCACGTCTTGTTCTGTTTGATGAGGATCATGTTTTCTTCTGTATCATGGAAGACAAACACAGATCACAGAAGCAGCATTATTCACTTTACTGTTTGGGAAACTAGGATCCAGTATGGATAAAAAACATTTAAAAAAGATTTTACTTCAGAGCTCGCACTGTCATAATATGGTCTCTGGCATGACATATGGAGGATTGAAACTGCTGAAATCAAACATAAATAAAGGAATTAATAAATGGCTCAACAAATAAATAAATATTTTTTCCAAAAATAATGAAATGAATTAAATTATTTACCTTTGTACTGATAATGACGACTTACGTTCCTGTTTAATTTTGCGTTTCAGTTATTGATTTTTACATTTATTTCTGAATTTTTCTCCTCCTGAATTTTTCCACCTACTTTCTTCCAAAAACGTTTAAAAGAAAATTCAAGCAGAA
>CAEMYA010001386.1:0-10480 GCA_903131615.1 Diplodus sargus
CATTCAGCAGATTTCGCTTCAGCATTCACACTGTATTTTCGCAGGAAATGCAATTTTTCTAGTTCATTCACAAAAACAGGACAGCTGTTTTTTTGTTTGTTTGTTTTTTTTCTTCCTTCATGATGCATAATTACACCACTGGCTGCAATAGTCTGCTGACCTGCAATAGGTTTTATCTTTTTCTTTGGTGGCATTTTGGGCGTTCTCCTTTTCCTGCTTACTCGAGAAAAAACGGGATCCCGTTGGAAGCGCGATGTATGCGCAGACGCCGTTTGGGCATAACAAAATGGCGGCTGCCATTCAATGTAGTTTGCATCACCACCACCGGCTTATGTTTTATTTATTTCATTACAGCACTTCCCTAAACGTTAAAACATAATCGACACGAATGAGCACAACAATGAGCAGTGGAAAGTTTCCACTGCTCGATGTTGTGCTCATTTGTTGAAATACGAACTTCATAGTAAATAAACCCACTGGAAACGTGGGTTTATTTACTATGAAGTTCGTATTTTTAATTGTTGAAATGAAATCAGCAGTGACGGGCTAGTTGTTTTGGTAGCGGCTAAATTAGCATGTCACGATACTTTGTACAGGGGATCACGTCTGCGCCGAGTAGATGCGCAGGGGGTTGAAACAGCGCTTGTCCGGTCTGCTAACAACAACGTTTCTTTTGCCTGTTACTGTGATTAAACACGAGTTGTTTAATGTTCACAATGTATCGTTTTTCATGGGGAAAATGAGGTGCGTCCCCGGGACGCATGGATAGTGAGTTTAGCGCGTCCTCTCAGATTTTAATGCGTCAGGGACGCAGGACGCGTACCTAGCAACATCACTGACTAATATAGTAAATGTAAACACCTTCAGACGGTAGGCTATATAGTTTATTTAAAAATCTAAAACTACACAGACTGAATGTGTTTAACAGCATTTCACTACATTTGTTGAAGTATCTGAAATACACAAATACATTTTTAACGTTTAAAATCTACTGTATTTTAATCTCTTTTCAAGTGTAAATCTCCTCACTGGATCAGATTGTTGTATTACAATACATGTCTGAGTTTTCAAATCTTTACCTACAGTTGCTCCTGTGTCTGTTACATTAAAGATGAACATATTTATTTAAATATAATGTCGAAATCTGGGGCCCAGTCACATTCCACAAATAATTAAATGTCCACAGTCAGCATAAATATGCATTAATATATGTCTACTGAATTAAACAGAGGGTTCTTTTCTTAATTTACCCATTGCCACTGTATCTGAGCTCTATCGGCTTTTTCAGAGTTGAAGTATTGGTTCCAGAGCAGCTAAAAAAGTGCGTTTTCAGGCGCTGCGTTTTCAGGAGCCGTATGGACTGTCGGCCAAAACGATGCAATACGTGTGCGTTTTCGCAAAACGGCGTTGTCGTCTGGACGGGGCCTAAGAGTTTGTGGAACCTCCTGTCTGGAATATCCCTCAAACGATCATTTTTTTCTCCGTCTTCCTCGTCATCGTTTTAATATTTGCGTCCACACGGCTCCACTGACAACGACCGAAAACGCTGTAGTTCATATTCCAGGTCTATAGGTGGCGCTTGACAATTACCAAAAACAGATAAGTAGACACGGAGCATGCTCATTAAGCTTGCGCGCTGTAAACAGACAGTAGACGGAGAAACCGAACACAACAAGAAGAAGATGAAAATGGCGAGTGCAAGGAAACCAGAATCGTTTGTGTGGACCAGTAATGAGGTCGAACTGCTGCTGCGACTCACACTCAACTACAAGGCATGTAAGTTGCAAGAAAGGCTCAATATCTTCTGCGGCACGAACACGAGCATGTAGTCCGCCATTGTTGTTGTTGTTGTTGTTATGAGACGTCGCGGGACAGGGGGGATGGCGTCATCGTTTTGGAAAGTATGCGGATTCGCCGTCCACATGAAAACGGGAGGGTTCGGTTTCTCCGTCTACTGTCTGTTTGTTTACAGCGCGCAAGCTTAATGCGCATGCTCCGTAGCCAATGTCAACATTGCTGCATAATACCTTTTAAGGCCACAGCTAAAATTAGTTCTGATAATGCTGTATATTTGTAAGGACTGACTTGACATGATATTTTGCAGAGAGGCGAGGCAGACTGGACCCCATTTTTGATGCCCAATATGTAAAACAGAAGAAAGACAAAGCAATATGTACTTGGAGATACATTGGCCCCATCAAAGGTAAGTCTTTGCTTTAAACCCTGTGTGTACTTGCGTACTGTAAGTGCTTGATTTGAGATTGGATGATGTCTGATGTCTTGTGCTTCAAAGCCCCCAAATCACAAAAAGCTTGAATCTTATTAATTTAAAATGACCTGAAACAATGCTAAATACTGCCTCTGTATGTGACTAAGATTCAGTACAGCTTGTGTGTTTTATTTATTTTACAATATTGTCTTATGACAAAAGCAGTTTTAGGATCAAATTTCATCAGGTTATGCCTTTTCTCATTGAGGAAAAACTGTCAATATTGTGAATCTGTACGGTAATGTTGAGATGATAGTTTATGAGTGAGTTAGCAGATCTCATGAATTTCACCTTCTTTCCTCATGATTGTAATTTTTTTTTATCATAATTTCACTTTACACTCAATTTCATTAACTCTTATTTATTTATTTATTTATTTATTGATAGGAAGAGGTGTGTTTGCATTGAAGCCCATTTGTTAAGGCTCCCAAATCACAATAAGCTTGAATCTTATTCATTTGCTTTTTTAAAAAAAAGTTTTTGGTCAGTTTTAAGTCCTTTTTAGGTCTGTTTTAGTAGTTTTTAGTCAATTGGGGTCAGGTTTTGCACACAGCAGCAATGTCTCGCACAGTCTTGCTCAAAGAGGTTTGTCAGTACACTGTGAGTTTAGATTAAAACCCAGGAAGTGCTTTAAAATGACCTGAAACAATGCTAAATACTGCTTCTGTATGTGACTAAGATTCAGTACGGCTTGTGTGTTTTTGTGTTTGCATGAACATGGTGTATGAGACCGGTGTTTGGCATATGAGGACAACAGTGTCCCAACAGTGAACCAGTACTTTAGTACAAAGACTTGTGTGAGTTTGTGTGTGACCCAGCAATGGTTTATAAGGACAGAGTGAAACATACAAGGTCATACAGTAAAATACAGTCTGTCACATCATTTTAACATGATTTCAAATATTGGCTTATGAAAAAAGCGGTTTTAGGATCAAATTTCATCAAGTTATGCCTTTTCCCATCGAGGAAAAATAGTAAATATTGTGAATCTGTACAGTTATGTTGAGATGATAGTTTATGAGTGAGTTAGCAGATCTTATGAATTTCACCAGGCATGAAAATCACTCACCTTTCGGCGAAATTCGCCGTTTTGAAACCAAAATAGGTGACCTACGTGAATCTTGTAGATCCGATGAGAAAATGCGAGCATGTGCGCGCCTGAGGGGAGCTCTACAACTCATTTTCAATTACCAGGAAGATGTTCAGGAAGATCAATAAACACGTTGCATTCTCTGTCTGAAAGACAACAAATTTGTCTTCAAAATAAGAGCTTTAAATTATACCCCATTGGAGTTTAGAACTGAGTTCTTAGCGGGGGAGTTTTAATTTGAAAGGAGCAACCGTTCGTAGCTTGCCGCTACAACAACAAGCAGACAAAGAAGACAGCCACAGAGACCGAGGAGACGCTGCATCTCCTGGATCTCAGCGGCTGTCCATTTGCTCATCTTAATGTCGGCAGATGAAGTGATAGACTGACTGCTGTGATTAGCTGTTTACTGGTTTTAAAACTCCCCGGCTGTGAGTCGCACAACAGTAAACGTCATCGACACCTCCACACATCTCACGCAGTGGATGGCACATCGACGGCTCAGATATAGATAACGTTGGAAAGTGAGGTGGAAAAAAACGTACTGCCCGAGGCGGCAAATTGGCGGACCAAAACAGACCTTCCAGTATACCGCCTTCTGTCTAAATATGCAGACCTAGCCGCAAAAAGGACAGCCAAATTGGCGGCTTGCTGTTCAGTTTAAAAACTGCTATTAACCATGCCAACAAGGGCAGCCATGCACTGCAGGCACACTGTCAAACAGAAGTGCACAGGAAGAAGGTGCAGGTCATAGCATCAACACACTGTAGCCAGCACCTTTCCTCCAAGAAGAGAGACAGCAACTTCTTCAAAACCCGTATTCATCTTGTCAAAACACACTCTTTGAGGGCTTGCTTTTTTTCATTCTGTGGCAGATTGCACCATTAAAGTTGTGCTGTTGTGCATGTCGTGAGAGAAGTTGTCAGTCTCATTTCTTATATAGCATAATGTGACCATGTATAGATGACCCGTTTTTATGCCTGTTTCACCTTCTTTCCTCATGATTGTAATTTCTTATCATAATTTCACTTTTTTCATTAACT
This sequence comes from Diplodus sargus, assembly GCA_903131615.1. Classification (NCBI taxonomy): domain Eukaryota; kingdom Metazoa; phylum Chordata; class Actinopteri; order Spariformes; family Sparidae; genus Diplodus; species Diplodus sargus. Next base: position 4,400 of record CAEMYA010001386.1, read on the forward strand.
GTTATTTATTGATTTATTTATTTATTGATTTATTGATAGGAAGAGGTGTGTTTGCATTGGAGCCCATCCTTAAGGCTCATTCATTCTGGAGTACAGGGGAGTTTTAAAGAAAACTGAGAAGACAGAATGGAATAAGTACACAAACGTCTTTAATCATAAAGGAACAGAATATTGGTGGGTAAACTGAATTCCAGGATGTTATTCTTGATCAAAAGCCAAACCACACATGACCTATGTTTCCACTATGGGGCCGAATAGTGGCACTACGATGACGGGACATCGAAACTCGTTACTTCGCAGATGGGCCCCTCTCGGCCCCACTCTGCAGTGGAGATATGCCAGTCAAGAGGGCCGTGTGAGGGCAAGTTCTTGTCAAGTTCCTGTCCCCCTCCCCTTACCAAGCCGTTAGGGGAGGGGGCGAGAGTTTCGATGTCCTCGTAATCCAGTGTTTCCCCTACCATTCCACCCCCTTGAAAAATGTGAAAAAAAAGCTTTAAAACCTGATGTTACCGGCACTATAGCGGCATTTAAAACAGAGTTACGGCGGTTTCAAGTTAGCCATAGCGAGGGGAGGTTCGCTTCCTGTTTATAAAATAAAAGCGCAAATTCTATCCTTATGGTTTTCTTTATAGTTAAAGGACAACGGGTGTTTTTATTTTTGTAAAAATAACCATTAGTGCGTTACTTACTACGGCTGGCTTGGTTAGAGCCGAATTATTTGGAACAAAACTTTTAACAGCTGTTGTTTTTATGTTATGTAAGCCAGCTTGTATGATCCTTGCATTTTCAGCTGGACGAAGATGCAATAAACCTCCTTAACAGCGGATGGCGCTAGTCTCGTGCTAGTAATCCAAAACAAGAAAACAGGAAATGATGGAATGAAGTGAGGAACGGAGTGCATAGAAAAACAAAGCGTATTAGTATTGATTCAGACCCGAGAAGATGTTTGTGAACTAAATACTTGGCATATGTGAAAGATGACTATGGTTAGGCTGACACTCGTGCTGTGTGCTCTCGGGCTCGTTAGGATACGAAGACGTCTCCATCGTCACTTCAGAATCCATTTGCTCAGACGTCGGACACCCCTCCTCCTCAGACTTCACATGCTGAAACGGAGCCGACAACGTCTGTGCACTCCCAAAGCTTCCAATGCAGCTGAACACACCAAACATATTTGTTTCCGTCCGAGTCTCCCCAAACACTTCAGACGTCCAACGGTTGGGCCGCTGTATGCCTGCCTTAAGCCCCACCTGGGAGCTTTGCGGGGCCGATCTGTGTACCTACACCTAGGCAGGGTCTTATTTCGGTCCCATAAATGTTCCTGGAGATTGCCCTGTGGGGGAAGGCCCTATAATGGAGACGCAGACCCGCTGCCCCGCTGCCCCGCTGCCGCGGCGGGGCAATCATGTAATCATGTTCTTGCTTCTGCACCATAATTTTGTTAACATTTTTAGTAACTCATTCTTCTAACTCCTGTAGCATTGACGCAGCGAGTGAAGATGGGACAATGGGCAGGCTGGTAAATGATGCTAAAAGGCCAAATGCGAAGATGAAGAAAGTAGAAGTTGATGGTGTACCCAGTCTGTGTTTGTTTGCAATTACTGACATTGAGGAAGGGCAAGAAATAACCTATGACTATGGAGGAGAAGACCTGCCATGGCGGACTTGCCAAAGGCATAAAATGTCCAAGGTAGAGTACATTTGACCAATTGTATATATTTAAAAAAATAATGAACAGTGTATAATAAGAAGACTGCAGCATCGCATAAGATCTTTCTCTCCGTCCTCTCTCTGTCTCCTCTCTGTCTTCTCTCTGTCCTCTCTCCATCCTCTCTCTGTCTCCTCTCTCTCCTCTCTGTCCTCTTTCTGTCCTCTCTCCATCCTCTCTGTCTCCTCTCTCTGTCTCCTCTCTGTCTCCTCTCTCTGTCTCCTCTCTCTGATAGGGTTATAATATATAATTTATGCAGGCCGGATATAATTGAAACATGGGCCTGAAGTTTGATATGTCAGTTCAATGTCAAATTCAGTATTTCAGCAGCAGATGTTCTACATTGAAATAACTGCCAGGTCTCCCTCTTTCTTTCTCCTCTTTCAGTCTCCATCTACAGACGACACACCAGTCGTCTCACAAGCTACAAGTCACACACCAGTCGTGCCTCCATCTATAGGCCGAACACCATTCCTCTCCTCCACAGTGCTCCCTGAAGAGGTTTGTCAGTACAGTTGTTGGTGTAGCCTTAAATGCAGGAAATGTTTTAATATGACCTGAAACGATGCTCACTTTCTGCTTCTGTATATGACTTAGACTTTGTATGGTTCCATAACCCTTGTGGTGTGTTTTGTGTGCTTATTCATGGTGTTGGGCCAATTTGCCACAGTAGCATTAGACCTGAAAGTACCATAGATGTCATAGGTACTAGAGATGTAATTCTTCCAGGACTGATGGGTTTTTCTTTCCTCTTCTCTACGGCTACCCGTAATCTACTCTTTTATGACTGATGCTTTGGTTGTCTCCTCTCTGTCTCCTCTCTGTCTCCTCTCTGTCCTCTCTCTGTCCTCTCTCCGTCCTCTCTCTGTCTCCTCTGTATTAAATGTCCTCAATTCATGATCGTTACAAATGTAATGTTTTTAAAGTTATCAATTCATGAACGTTACTGGTGTAATGTTTTTTAAAGTTATCATTTCATGAACGTTACAAGTGTACGTTTTTTAAAGTTATCAATTCATGATCGTTATAAGTAATGTAATGTTTTTAATGTTTTTTAGTTTTAGCAACTTTAAACTTAATGTTTTAAGTTTATGTTACTGGCAGGGGGACAGCCAAATAAATGTTTTTTAATATGTTGAAAATTAATGATTTGAAATTGAATTCTCTCAATTGTGATAGTTAATGCTCTTAAGAATATTTACATCAATAGGTAATACTACACAAAAATTTGAAGGCTTTAAATAGACCCTGTGATCGGTATCGGTTATCGGCCCAAAAAGTCCTGATAGGAGCACTTGGAACACCTACCACATTTTTATGGGTGAGTAAGGCTCCAACACCAACAACTGCTGCATTTGCGCTCCATTTTTTGTGTTGTCTTTTTAGAATATATATATGGTATCATACAACATGTTGTGTTCGTCAAGTTTCTTACCCTTTCTCAACATGCCAAGTTTGAAAGGCCTAGAAAACAACAGATGACACACAGACAACTCAGTTCCTTTTCCTTTTCTTTTCTGAATTTATTTTGTTAATTCAGGATGTTCAGTTTCAGGTTGATAACCTTAAAAAATCATAAAGGGAAAATACAATTACTGCATTATCAGCTTCGATAAACGATAAGAAATAAAATATGGGCAGGTCCAACACATCTACAATATACAGAATTTAGTCTACTGGTCTTTAGACAAAACATTGCTTAGATGCCACTCAGGACCTTTGTCCTAGATCCAACATAATATCAAACCTCTGACTCCATTTACCTTTACCCCGTTCAGGTAAAATAGTCAAACACATATCTGACCTTGGCTGCTATAGCAATGCTATCGGAATGCCTCCTGTTTTCCCCAAAGGAAGCAGACTCACTGCTCACCACAATTTCAAGGGGAGACGGTGTCTAAACCCAAGGTTTGGTGTGGCCTCGACATGACTATAAAGCCTAGGTTGACCCAGTGCATATTAATGATGAAAAATTCCTAACACTTGCTGCTTAGAGTGAACAAAAGATCAACCAATAGATTGCCGTCTAACGCCGCTATTCTCTCTCATAATCTTGGAATGAATAAACATTCAGGATCGCATGATGAGCTGCACACATACCGACAGCATCTCTGTGGTTTCTCCTCATGTTGAAGTAGTAATGGTTGTCATTCATTCATGAATTTGTGATCCGATTATTAATCTAACTCAGATTCATTTGTATATTCTCTTAACCTGAAGAGGTAAGTTTTTTATGTGATACTAAAAACTTGCAGTTTTGCATGTAATCTTTGTACAACCAAAGCTTGCAGTTTTGGTTGCTCGATGCTCAGCAGCAAGAGTGGGCTGCCAGTAAGCAGGCAGAGGGCTCCCCTTTTTTTTCAATTTTCCTCGATTGAGATGTGGTGTGTGAGGGAGAGGGTGCAGAGCAGCAGCACCGCCTCCGCCCACGACTCAGAGGTGCATTGCTAATGAGCAACTGGCGCTCTACAGAAGGAGAGTCTTTGAAAATGGCACAGATTTTGTTACTGTTGGCTAAATAGTTAACAACAATTTAAAGTAAAATGAAAATAGCTCAAATGGAGGATTTGAGTGGGTCTTTAAAGGGTTTTTCAAGAGATTAAATATAGTATTGTATTCTTGTAGGCCTTGTAATGTTGGTCAGTCTTCACAAACCATGTCCTGGTCTGTGTTTGTGTGTTACATGTAAACAGGCCTTGTAATGTTGGTCAGTCTTCACAGAGGGGTGAAGGGTGTTTGTGAAGGGGGCTCAACATAGCCAGGCTTTGTGCTCATGATGCAGCTCAACAAAGCCCCAAGTCCCCAAACAGAGTTAAACGGTTCTGCGACGGTGGTTATCAACTTAATTTGTTAAGTCCGGCTCTCTGCTTTGTGCTCTGCGCGCGTTCACATAAAAGGGGGCGTTTGACGTCATATTATTCTACTTCCGTGCGAAAATGGATCGATCCCGGGACACATATTTTACTCAAGATGAGCAGATTCTTATTATGCAAGGCTGTGACGAATTTAAAGAAACCATCACGGCAAAAAGTAACACTGTCACCGCCAATAGAGCGAGGGAGGGCTGCTGGCAGAAAACTGCTGACGTGTAAATGCGTAAGTTAACAATGATAACAATTATGATCAATATTATATTAAGCCCTTAGTGTTTTAATTTCTGAAAGCTAAACATTGTGCAGCTTTTACATATTAACCCTCATCCATTTAAGAAATAAATAAACTGAAGCACCAACTATCTTTTTTCATTTTTGAATGATGTCTATATTGTTTTCATATTTACTGATCTCAGTTATAGAATGTGCGTGTGTTTTATTGAAAGCAACGCTGAGTGTGCGCATGGCAGCATGTGTCGGACATGGCAGCAAGTGTGTGGATAATATACTGTATCCCATTTTATTTTAATATCATCACTATCTTAAGATTGCAGATTCTCAGTAAGAGCGAGAACCACTTTGCGGATGGCGCAACACGCAGTGTTCTTGCTCAGATTTTCTGCATCACCAACTGAATGTAAGTAGTTTGCCCGACTGAGCGCACAGCTTCTTCAGTGGCATCCTGACACTCCGCTCAATAAGTGAGCAAATGTACCGTATTCCCTCAGCTGAAAATCTATATCGCTCATAGAGAAGTTCATCAGGAAATGCCAGCGGATCAGCGCGATCTCGAAGAAGCTGCTCACGTCACAGTGCTGCCCGAATTATTCTTGCTCACAGGTCCACCGGGTTCTCAATGAACGGTGACGCCATCTCCGAATGAGTTACACAATGCAACAGCGGCGCTTTTAAGCTGAAACTCTGAACATAACCTGCTCGGGACCAGGTTCTGAGCTAAGCATAAGTTACCATGGTGATCTAGCCGGGTTAAAAGAGAACCACCTTCGTAGTACAGGAAAGCCTGGCTGTAGACTCAACATACCTCGCTAACCCACTAAACTGGCTTCGCAAAACACCCCTCTGGTTTGTGTTTGTGTGTTACATGTAAACAGGCCTTGTAATGTTGGTCAGTCTTCACAAACCATGACCTGGTTTGTGTTTGTGTGTTATATGCAAACAGGCCTTGGAATATTGGTCAGTCCTCACACGTTTGTTTGTGGCCTCATAAACACTGATGGTTTCACAAACCATGATTTGTCTGACCCCGTAAGCCTGTGTAATATGTCACATATTTTTCTAAAAGAGAAATGATGATTTTGAAGTCAGATTTGTGTTCTGCGATAAAATAAAATTTTTTTGATATGTCTTGTAAGTTCCCCAGATGTTGCGTTAGGTGTGGTCTCATAAACCACCACCATGCAAGAATCTGCAGAATTGGTCTCTAAAACCATATATGCCTGTGTGTGTGTTTGTGTGTGTGTGTGTGTGTGTGTGTGTGTG
>CAEMYA010001387.1:6920-21632 GCA_903131615.1 Diplodus sargus
CCACTACATCTCAGAGGGGAATGTTGTACTTTTTACTCCACTACATCAGTCTGGCAGTTTAGATTACTAGTTACTTTTCAGATTACATTCCCGTCCTGTTTCTCCAGGTGTGTTAATGTTGAATGTCTGTGATAAACTGACAGTGTTGTAAAAAAGTACCCAGAAGTCAAATTGGAGTAAAAGTAAAGTATCTGATATTAAATGTACTCAAGTAACTAAAATACAAGTGAAAGAAAATGATGCAAAACGAGACTTTTACAGCAAGCAAGTCCTGGTCAAAGGGAACGCACAAACACACACACACACACACACACCAGTAGGTGGAGAGAGTGGGAGGAGCTAAGATCATGTGATCCAGTGAAAGTGAAAGTGTTCAGTCAGTTGTCTGAAGTTTGAGCCGACAGACGAGGGAGGAATCTAAAGTTGATGCAGGGTGAGTCTTCATCTAACCTTTTTATTTCACTGCCAAAGTCTGTGAGTGAATTTCCTCCCTGTGGACTGGAGAGGAAAGAACTGCTAATATGAACTCAACACTTTGATTCATATGTGGACACAAAGTTGTGATTGGCTGAATAAAACACATTAAGTGTAACGCAAGAACACAGACAGATTTAAAGAGAGCTGACCAAGTGGAGATCTGCCTCCAAATATTATACTGTACACTGCTTCTGTGGGTGTGTGTGCGTGTGTGTGTGAGTGAAGGAATGGTTTGGAGATTGTTATTTCCTGTTTCTCAGTTTCAGCCAGCGCTGCTGTTTTAACTTGCAGAGTAACTGAAGTCCAGAAAATGAGTCATCGTGTGGAGGAAGAAGAGGACAAAATGTCTCCAGTGTCCAGCTGTCTGTCTCTGAAGAGCGACTGGTCCAAAACTGAACCTCTGCACTTCAGTACTGAACCAGAACCCTCAGACACAAAGTAAGAGAACTGATACTAACTTATTTATCTGACTAATTTTCAGTCTTTTCTGATTCCACTGGTTGATTGTGTGTTTTATGTGAAGCTATTTACTGAGATGCATTGGCTGCCTAAATCTAACAAACTGTCTGTGAAACTAAAATAAATAATTTGTCTTCCTCTTCTTACCTGTGACAGCTGTCAGTCACCTTGAAGAAAGCTGTAATCTGATCTAAGAGGACTAATACAAACTTTTAAACTGTTGTAGGAGTTTGTGTTTTTAGAGCTTCTTGAATGACATCATAGATTTTTTTAGGGTGTTTGTGAGATTGATAAAAAAAAACATGTTTGTGTTTGCAGAGTTCAGTCCAACAGACAGAGAGCAGAGTCTCCAGTGTCCAGCTGTCTGTCTCTGAAGAGTGACTGGTCCAAAGATATCCCACTAAACTTCAGTACTGAACCAGAACCCTCAGACACACAGTAAGAGACTGTTTTTACTGTAAGCTGACGTCTGTCCTGTCCAAAGACGACAAATTCAGACAAACTCACTGAAAAACAATAAATAAAGTTAATAATTTATACTACTACTTACAGTGATTTAGCCTTCATATTAACATCATGGTAAATTCTTCGAACTCTTAAAAACTGTTCTTCAAATGTTTGATTTTGTCATATTCGTCCTCAAAATAATTAGTTGTCACGATTCAATTATCAATCTCAGGGTTTCCACAGTGTATTAGAAGCCTGGAGGCCCACCAGGCTTAAATTTCCCACCACCAGGCGAAGCATCGTTCATCTATTTATTCAGAACAGTAACAATATCATCAGTAACAAAGTTGAAAGCGCAATGGCGACATCTTATGATCAACACAACGCAAACGAGGCTACATAACGGGATGTCACAAAGAAAAGGCCAAAAAACGCTGACTTATTCTTCCGGAGTTGGCCAAACTAAGGCGGAGACGCTGAACCCACTGGTTCACCTGTTGACCAGGCGCGACGTTGGCTGAGCCGCGGGTCGATGAGGCAGCTCGCATTGGATGTTAGCTCGTTGTCCGCTGCACTGGCAGAGCAGCCTTCTCTGTGCCGCGATGGGAAACAAAGAGCCATCGGTTTTGATCAAAATTAGTTGGTGGACTGAAATTCCGAATGATCCTAGGAGCTGTGTTGTCCGAGGCTTAATGCCCCTGGTAGGGTCTCCCAAGGCAAACAGGTTCTAGGTGACGGGTCAGACTAAGATCGGTTCAAAAGCCCTAATGACAGACAGAAAATCAAGGAAGTTTACGTCGCCCTGATTGGCGTTACCGGGGCCCCATCCTGGAGCCAGGCCTGGGGTTGGGGCTCGCAGGCGAGCGCCTGGTGGCTGGGTCTTTGCCCACGGGACCCGGCCGGGCCCAGCCCGAAGGAGCGACGTGGGCCCGCCCTCCAGTGAGGGTGGCAGTCGTGGGCGGGGACCCCGGCGACCCAATCCCCGGACGGTGACTCTAGTCATGGGAACATGGAATGTCACCTTGCTGGGGGGGAAAGAGCCTGAGCTGGTGCGGAAGGTTGAGCGTTACCGGCTAGAAATAGTTGGGCTCACCTCCACGCACAGTCTGGGCTCTGGAACCCAACTCCTTGAGAGAGGCTGGACTCTCTTCTATTCTGGAGTTGCCCACGGTGAGAGGCGGCGAGCTGGTGTGGGCTTGCTTATAGCTCCCCAGCTCAGCCGCCATGTGTTGGAGTTTACCCCAGTGAACGAGAGGGTCGCTTCCCTGCGCCTTCGGGTCGGGGATTGGTCTCTCACTGTTGTCTCGGCTTATGGGCCGAACAGCAGTGTAGAGTACCCGGCCTTCTTGGAGTCCCTGGGAGGGGCACTGGAGAGTGCTCCAACCGGGGACTCCGTTGTTTTACTGGGGGACTTCAACGCTCACGTGGGCAGCAACAGTGTTACCTGGAGGGGTGTGATTGGGAGGAACGGCCTCACTGATCTGAACCCGAGTGGTCTTTTGTTACTGGACTTCTGTGCTAGTCACAGTTTGTCCATAACAAACACCTTGTTCAAGCATAAGGGTGTCCATATGTGCACGTGGCACCAGGACACCCTAGGCCGGAGGTCAATGATCGACTTTGTGGTCGTGTCATCTGACCTCCGGCCGTATGTCTTGGACACTCGGGTGAAGAGAGGGGCTGAGCTATCAACTGATCACCACCTGGTGGTGAGTTGGATCCGCTGGCAGGGGAGGAAGCTGGACAGACCTGGCAGACCCAAACGTATTGTGAGGATCTGCTGGGAAAGTCTGGCGGAACCCTCTGTCAGGGAGGTCTTCAACTCCCACCTCCGGGAGAGCTTTAACCAGATCCCGAGGGAGGCTGGGGACATTGAGTCCGAATGGACCATGTTCTCCACTTCCATTGTTGACGCGGCTGTCCGGAGCTGTGGCTGTAAGGTCTCCCGTGCCTGTCGTGGCGGCAATCCCCGAACTCGGTGGTGGACTCCAGAAGTAAGGGATGCTGTCAAGCTGAAGAAGGAGTCCTATCGAGCCTGGTTGGCCCAGGGGTCTCCTGAGGCAGCTGACGGGTACCGGCAGGCCAAGCGAGCGGCAGCACGGGTGTGCTTCAACTATCGGGGGACCACACTCCTCAGCCTCTCGGGAAAGTCTATTCCAGAGTACTGGAGAGGAGAATTCGGCCGATAGTCGAACCTCGGATTCAGGAGGAACAATGCGGTTTTTGTACGGGCCGCGGAACACTGGACCAGCTCTATACCCTCCGCAGGGTGCTCGAGGGGTTCATGGGAGTTTGCCCAACCAGTCCACATGTGTTTTGTGGATCTGGAGAAAGCATTCGACCGTGTCCCTCGTGGCATTCTGTGGGAGGTGCTCCGGGAGTACGGGGTCGGAGGCCCTCTGATAAGGGCTGTACGGTCCCTGTATGACCGGAGCAGGAGCCTGGTTCGCATTGCCGGCAGTAAGTCAGACCTGTTCCCAGTGCATGTTGGACTCCGGCAGGGCTGCCCTCTGTCACCGGTTCTGTTCATTATTTTTATGGACAGAATTTCTAGGCGCAGCCACGGGCCGCAGTAATGCGGTCGTTGTACTGGTCTGTCGTGGTGAAGAGAGAGCTGAGCCAAAAGGCAAAGCTCTCGATTTACCTGTCAATCTACGTTCCTACCCTCACCTATGGTCATGAACTTTGGTTCATGACCAAAAGAATAAGATCCCGGATACAAGCGGCCAAAATGAGTTTCCTCCGCAGGGTGGCGGGGCGCTCCCTTAGAGATAGGGTGAGGAGCTCTGTCACCCGGGAGGAGCTCGGAGTAGAGCCGCTGCTCCTCCACATCGAGAGGAGCCAGCTGAGGTGGCTTGGGCATCTGTTTCGGATGCCCGCGGGACGCCTCCCTCGGGAGGTGTTCCAGACATGTCCCACCGGAAGGAGACCCCGAGGAAGACCCAGGACACGCTGGTGTGACTATGTCACCCAGCTGGCCTGGGAACGCCTTGGGATCCTCCCGGAAGAGCTGGAGGAAGTGTCCGGAGAGGTCTGGGTGTCCCTGCTCAGGCAGCTGCCCCCGCAGCCCGGCCCCAGATAAGCGGAAGAAAATGGATGGATGGATGGACTGAAATTCAGCGTGTGGCTGTACCTGACCAATTATTATGTTCCATTTTGTTTGTTTTGTACTACGTGACAAGATTAACAATATTAAGTGCGCTACTTTCACAGTGGTGTGTCACTCCATGGTCCATGTGTGTGACGTGTTGAGAACCCCTGCTGACCAGTTTGCTGAATGGCAAAGCTTCTATGTTGTTATGCTGCTAACATGCTGGACCTACTAGAGACTGTTTGTCCTCATGGACAGATTAAAAATAACAGCAGAGTCATCACATGCTGTGTGTCGTAGACTGCTGGTCAGATAGAAATATAAATTATATAAACAAACGTTTCCATTACAGCCTGAATGCTGAATAAACAGAAAAATAATGACCTCTTATGGATCCTTGTGACCATCTGAGCTTCCACACAGTGTCGGCTAAATCTGGATATCTTTCAACAACAGTGAACGAATCATTAAAGTTATAAAGACGTGTCTTTACAGGGAGAGGAAGAGGAGGCATGTTTCTGTGGAGGAGCAGCCGTCCTGCTGTTCTTTGTGTCAGGACGTCCTGAAGGATCCAGTCTCTACCAGCTGTGGACACTGGTTCTGCAGACAGTGCATCACCTCATACTGGGACCAGTCTGCTTCATCAGAACACTCCTCCTGTCCCCAGTGTGGAGAAAGATCCAGAACAAGAGCTGGACTGCAGACAGTCAGTCAGACTAACACTGTACAAAGTAAGACTGAACATCTGACTGCTGATGTCATCATGTCTGAAAACAGGAACTGTTCATTTATTAAAGGAACAATTGTTGTGTTCTGCAGCGCATTTAATATTATCATGAATATCATTCATTCAAAAACCTTTTTATTTAATCAAGATTCTTACTCTCAGTTTAATCCCAGAATATTTTCTTCTCTTTCAGCTGATAGTGTTCTGCAGGAGGCTTTAGATGAACATAAGATCAGTCTGAGGAGGAGATGTGAACATGTGACTGAAGGAAGTGATGAAACTGGAAGTAATGAAACAGGAAGTGGAACCCTCCTCAACAGGATCTACACTGAGCTCTACATTACAGAGGGACAGAGTGAAGAGGTTAATACCCAACATGAGGTGAGACAGCTAGAGACAGCTTCCAAGATGGAGACCCTCCATGACACTCCAATCAAATGCTGTGACATCTTTAAAGCCTCACCTGACCAACAGAGACGCATCAGAGTCGTTCTGACCGACGGCGTCGCTGGAGTTGGAAAAACCTTCTCGGTGCAGAAGTTTACTCTGGACTGGGCAGAGGGCTCCGAAAACCAAGATGTCAGTCTGCTGGTTCTGCTTTCGTTCAGGGAGCTGAACCTGATCAGAGATGAGCAGTACAGTCTTCTCAGGCTGCTCCATGTTTTCCATCCAACATTGCAGAAGGTGACAGCAGAGAAGCTCGCTGTCTGTAAACTTCTCTTCATCTTTGACGGCCTGGATGAAAGCAGACTTTCACTGGATTTCAACAACCATGAGGTCGTGTCTGATGTCACACAGAAGTCATCAGTCAGCGTGCTGCTGACAAACCTCATTCAGGGGAAGCTGATTCCCTCGGCTCTCATCTGGATCACTTCCCGACCTGCGGCAGTCAATCAGATCCCTTCTTCATGTGTGGACAGGGTAACAGAAGTACGAGGCTTCACTGACGTCCAGAAGGAGGAGTACTTCAGGAGGAGGTTCAGTGATGAAGATCTGTCCAGCAGAATCATCTCACACATCAAGACCTCCAGGAGCCTCCACATCATGTGTCTGATCCCAGTCTTCTGCTGGATCACTGCTACAGTTCTGGAGCACATGTTGACTACAGAACAGAGAGGAGAGCTGCCCAAGACCCTGACTGACATGTACTCACACTTCCTGCTGGTTCAGACAAAGAGGAAGAAGCAGAAGTACGATGAGGGACGTGAGACGAGTCCACAGGAGCTGACGGAGGCTGACAGGGAAGTTCTTCTGAAGCTGGGGAGGCTGGCATTTGAACATCTGGAGACAGGAAACATCATGTTCTACCAAGAAGACCTGGAGCGCTGTGGTCTTAATGTCACAGAGGCCTCGGTGTACTCAGGAGTTTGTACAGAGATCTTCAGAAGAGAGAGTGTGATCTTCCAGAAAACAGTCTACTGCTTTGTTCACCTGAGCATTCAGGAGTTTCTGGCTGCAGTCTACGTGTCCCACTGTTACACCAACAGGAACAAAGAGGTCCTGGAGGCTTTACTAAAAGACTCAAAATTCAACAACTCAGAACCAAACTCTGTTTTTGAGAAGACTTCTGAGTTGTTTTTTGGCCATGAAACCCATTACCCATCCCTGGATTACTTCCTGAGGAGCGCCATGCAGAAATCACTTGAAAGTAAAAATGGCCACCTGGACCTGTTTGTTCGCTTCCTTCATGGCCTCTCTCTGGAGTCCAACCAGAGACTCTTAGGGGGTCTGCTGGGTCAGACAGACAACAGTCCAGAACCCATCCAGAGAGCCATCAACAACCTGAAGGAGATGAAGAGAGACAATGTCTCTCCTGACAGAAGCATCAACATCTTCCACTGTCTGATGGAGATGAACGACCACTCAGTTCATCAGGAGATCCAAGAGTTCCTGAAGTTAGAGAACAGATCAGAGAAGAAACTCTCTGTGATCCACTGCTCAGCTCTGGCATACATGCTGCAGATGTCAGAGGAGGTTCTGGATGAGTTGGACACAGAGAAGTACAGCACCTCATGGGAGGGACAACGGAGACTGATTCCAGCTGTGAGGAACTGCAGGAAGGCTCGGTAAGTCCAGATGTGATTATCAAGACTGTAAAACAACATCAGTGTTAGAGTAGCGATCCTCCCTCAAGACACATGTATGATATAAAACCTCCACATTGGAAAATTTTTCCTTAATTAGTATTTAACCTGTTTCTTTATCGAACAATTAAACATGTGTTCATTTAGAAATGTCTATAAAAATAATTGCTGTGTTTCTATCTATGAAAATAGTGAACACTAGTAACTTCTGTCATCTTCTCACTGTCTTTCTTTGGGTGATGGAGGCTTCAGAAATGTCTCAGCAGTCGAGATTTTAATCCAAATTTTGTGCACTGTTTCTTTTTTTAATGCGTCTTTAAGGGTTCAGTTCAGTGGAGGATTTTATCATCACCGAGCTCAGAGAAGAAGTGAAGGTGTTACACACCTGAACTCCACTTTACACAAACTGTCACTGATACAATCGAAATTACAGCTCAGTATCAGCAAGGACTTGATTCAGTATGTGTCACGATACATTGTGATACGATGCATATTGTGATATATTGCACTTCACCACATCATTACTGAAAATGTAAAAAACAGATCTGAACTACAAGTTGCTGTGTACAGTCACTCGAGCCTCATTCACACGGCCCTGTCAGTGCAGGAATCATGCAGCGATTCTCTGTGTGTGACAGTTTCACTGCGGCTCTGATCCGCCTCCGGAGGTAGAATCAGAACCACAGAGGCAAGCCAGGTTTGGATCAGGGCAACTTATATGAGGAAAGAAATGCTGCAGTTATATGTGGAAAAGCTTCTGTCATCCTGTCTGTCCTTCTGACTCTGATCACATTTCTGCCTGAAAATGAATTTTGGTGATTATGTGACACGATTCAGAGCAAAAAACATGAAAATAAAGTGCATTAAGTTCTTTTGTGTCACTGAACACAAGTATTGCACAAGTACTCTGACTGTGTCCCTAAACACACAGTAAACATCTTCAGAAAATAAAGTGCTTGTATTAATTTCTTGTGACACTGTATGAACAGTGTCCTGCCACACCTACAGGAGGTTGTCGACTTTCACAGCCCATTTAAAACAAGAATCATTATTTTCAGAATACAGATTGTTGGAGCTGTAAATCGATGAAGCAAATTGCTATTAAATATTGCAGTATATTGTTGTATTGACATTTTAGCACAGCCCTTATCATAATCATTGTATTTATTCAGCACTGATTAAACTCAAAATAAATCATTAACTGAAGTTACTGGTAGATGAAAAGCAGAGTGACATCAAAGTTGTGTTAAACACATGTGACAACATAACTGAGATAAAAACATACAAGTGCAGTGACAACTTAGTGATTTTACAGTTAATCAACCTCATGTTAAAATAGAGTTAAACAAACAAATCACAGCATCTTGGTTATTAGAATATGATACTTTACATTACAGCTGTTTGATGGACACTTTTGTCTAAAGCCTCAGATTTCTGTTCATCATGTTGTTGGTTTGGGTTTGACATGTGGACAGGAGTTACTCAGTTTTAAACCACAGACCTGCTGATCAGTGACTGACCAGCTCAGACTCAACAACTAACCAGCTGATCACAGCCACTCATGTTCATTTGCTTTGTGATTAAACATGCAGTGTCTATTTTTATGATGAAGAATTTTGATAGTTACATTTTTTTCTCTGTCATCACAGATTTGTTAACTGTGGACTCTCAGAGATTCACTGTGAAGTCGTGGCCTCAGCTCTGAGGTCCAACCACTCCCATCTGAGAGAGCTGGACCTGAGTGTCAACAACCTGCAGGATTCAGGAGTGAAGCTGCTGTGTTCTGGACTGAAGAGTCCAAACTGTAGACTGGAGACTCTGGAGTCAGTTCATGTTTTTTTGTCTTATACACTGTATATCTACCTAATTTAAATCTCTCACAGAGGTTTTGAATTTCCTTCAGTTCTCTTGTTTTCTGTGTTTATCTGAGCACAAATCACGCAGCTCTTTTTAATGTTTGTCAGTCTGAACATTTGATTCAGAATTCAGTCTGAACCCATACTAACATCAACGCAGTTGGAAACAGAAGGATTTATCTGTTATTGTGCAGCAGAATGAAATCAGTAGGCATTTTTAGACACAGCACCAAACTGCCAATTTGCCCATCCTTTTGGCGGGTCTGTTGTGGTCCGCCGATGTGCCGGCCCGTGGGTGAGGTGGACGGAGGTGTCAATGACCTGCACTGTTGTGCGACCCACAGTTGGGGAGTTTTAAAACCAGGAAACAACTGATCACAGCAGTCAGTCTATCACTTCATCTGCGGACATTAAGATGAACAACTGGACAGCTGCTGAGATCCAGGAGATGCTAGCATCTCCTCTGTCTCTGTAGCTGTTGGTTGAGTCAGCTTGTTGTTGTGTCAGCAAGCTAGGAACAGTCACTACTTTCAAATTAAAAGACCTCTGCTAAGAACCCAGTTCTACACTCCAATGAGATGCAATGTAAAGCTCTTATTTTGAAGACAAATTCTTTGTCACTGTTCACGGCCCAACTTCGAGCTTCACACCATATCACATGTTTACACCTACCTCAGAGGCGGCTTTTGGAAAAGGTGGTATATTACGCCTCCCTTTTAGAAAGACAGGCCGGCACATTGCCGTCCTTACCTTGGAGCAAAAGTGCCGCTTTATCCATCTAAAAAGGGCTACTGACGGACAGAAAGCAGCACAACACTTGAAAAAGGCGTAGAAGAAAAACGTACAGTGTCAGCGGTCACGTCTTCTTCCTTGATCTAAGAATAAATAACCAAATCAGACCTGGCATTTTTTGGAACCGGCGGTTATTTACCAACATGTACACCTGCACCCGGCGTTTAAAGGGACCCTGCAGTTAATTGAAACCCGGATATTATTTGTTCATTTACGGGACGCGTGTGCACGTGTATCGCAGAACATGATTTGTCTTTCAAGCTCTCCCAACACCTGATAAATGTATGTAAAAAATGCAATATTTGAATATAAAATTGCTCTGACAGAACTGTCAATGGAGTAAAAACTCAACACAAGAAAGTGATGATAGCCAGTGCCTTAGTTCTTATGCTGGAATTGAAAGATGTCCTGCCATGTCTTTCAGTATGATATAAATATATCGATCATTTTAAATACTTTTAATGATAAATGTTAATTCTATTGATCCAGACCTGACTGAGATCAGCAGTTTGTCATTAATCTGTGTTGACATTAACAGCTGTATGAATGTTGTGCTGACATGTGGGTGATGTCTGTAGAAGGCTGATGATGATCCATAATAACACAATGACAAAGTCTCTCTACTCATCTTAGAGAAAGGCTCATTGATGAGGGCACAGTAATGTTGAGCTACACATTTAAAACCTGAACACATCTGACTGGATCATAAAGTGATTTTTATCTCCATTATTTATTCTTTATTCAGATTGACGAACTGCAGGTTGTCAGAGATCAGCTGTGCTTCTCTGGCCTCAGCTCTGAAGTCCAACTCCTCCCATCTGAGAGAGCTGGACCTGGGTGGAAACAAGCTGCAGTATTCAGGAGTGAATCATCTTTGTGATTTTCTACAGAGTCCAAACTGTAGACTGAAGAGACTGACGTCAGTTATTGTTTAATTAATTTTTGAGTTTACATTCATACATTACTTAGATCCATAAAGTTATGAATCTCCTTTGGTTCATATTTTCATGTTTTTTAATCTAAATTCAGTCTTCAGACTTCTGTTTCTTAAAATAACTGTAGAAAATATTCAGTTCGTTGTTAAAGTAGTATGATTTAATCTGTTAACAGAAGATCCTCTGAACTAACATTTAATTTACACACATTGGATTATAAAGTGATTTTTATCTCCATTATTTATTTTTTATTCAGATTGTGGAACTGCAGTTTGTCAGAGATCAGCTGTGCTTCTCTGGCCTCAGCTCTGAAGTCCAACCCCTCCCATCTGAGAGAGCTGGATCTGACTAACAACAAGCTCCAGGATTCAGGAGTGAAGCTGCTGTGTGATTTTCTACAGAGTCCAAACTGTAGACTGGAGACTCTGGAGTCAGTTCACTGACTCTGTTACTGTTGTAGATCTGATTTTTTATTAGTTAGCAATTGAGTTTACATTCATACATTACTTATATACATATACATATATACTTATACAAGTTATAAATCTCCTTTGGTTCAGAAAAGGGCAGTTTGTGTGTGCGAATAGTGCGCCACATTTACATCCAGGCCTTAATAACACAATATGTAGATTAATGTAAAATGAATAAACAAAGTAATTATGTAAAGCTAATTACTTAGCTGTGTATCCTGTGTAGCTGTGAGTGATATGCAATTGCCATTTCTTTTGTGTCAACAAATTATTGTCAACATGAGTTTATTCACATTATCATAATACTTAGAATTGTTTGGAAGACATGCAAATCAGCTGCAATTCTAAAAAGCAATAAAACACTGGTTTATTATTAGGCTATTTATTGAAGTGTAAAGTAGAAATACAGGCTACACATCTAAGCATGTGACAAAACCAAGAAATGTGACTGTTAGTAGGAACAGCATGTTTACAACAGCAAAATCACAATAAACTCTGGAAGAAGTTTATTGTGACTTTGCTGTTGAGTTTACATTTATACATTACTTACATCTATAAAGTTATAAATCTCCTTTGGTTCATATTTTCTTTTTTTTTTCAATCTAAATTCAGTCTTCAGACTTCTGTTTCTTAAAATAACTGTAGAAAATGTTCAGTTAGTTGTTAAAGTAAATTAATGTTGATGAATGTTGATGATTGAATCTCTTAATAGAAGATCCTCTGAATTAACATTGGATTTACACACATTGGATTATAAATGGATTTTTATCTCCATCATTTATTCTTTATTCAGATTGTGGGGCTGCAGTTTGTCAGAGATCAGCTGTGCTTCTCTGGCCTCAGCTCTGAAGTCCAACCCCTCCCATCTGAGAGAGCTGCAGCTGTATAACAACAACCTGAAGGATTCAGATGTGAAGCTGCTGTGTGATCTGAAGAAGAGTCCAGACTGTAGCCTGGAGACTCTGAGGTCAGTAGAGGGTTGGAGTCAGTTCATGCTGGTTTCAGCAGTATTGTACTAAACACAGTATCAAAGTAAAGATCCAGTATTTCCTGCATTCCCCAGTGAAGCTGTGAGGGGAGAACAGTCAGCCAATCAGACGAGCCAGAAGCTTGTCATGATCGTGTGTTTGAGTTGATGTGAAGACGTCTGTTGTTGTTGTGTTCATGTCTACAGGAAATAAAGCTGATCACAGCTGACAGCAGGTCCGTTTCTGTCTTTTTGCGGGCCCTATGCAAGATGCTGTTTGGGGGCCTCTATTTTGTCAAACTACGATGGATAGATTCCTAACCCTTTTAGGTGATCCACAAAGATGCAACTATCTATTACATTTTAAGAGGAAAACAGGCTAGAGTCGTGAAAACCTTTCAAATCAAAATAAAACATCTTAAATTGACCCAACCAAGCAAGTTGAACTGATAGAACATGATAATACAAGGTAAACAATGGGGATCCTCTATAGGTCAATACATGAAACTGACGCAGTGTTCCCCAAACATATTTATTTTAAATTGTAAAACATTTTTAACTTAAACATCCTGGTCCGGTGGTGCTGAAGGCGGCCGCGTTGCTTCCTGGTCGGAATTTCAGAATTGCTCCTGCAAAGACAAAACTCCTCAGGTTAAGCAAAATAGATCCTAAGCAAATATTCATACGATATAATTGAGTTATGTTACACTAATGCAGAAATTCATAATCTGATTTTATATCAAACATTGTAATATTCAGCACAGTGTCATTTTAAAGCATCCAATTTCAAAGTTGTTACTTTTAAGCAGTTTTAAACATATTGTACTTGTTAGAGTTATAAATGAATATAAATGAGTAATGAGCACTTTGTGATACTGAAGGAATATTTTTGTGTATATTTCACAGGTGTTACAAAGTGGACTACTTGTGTCTAACTGATGATCTGGTCTTAACTTATATTCTGTGGGCAGAACTAACGGTCATATATAGTATAGTTTACTTTAAATTGACTTCAATTTGTGTGATTATGATTCTTTTAAATAAAACAAAGTAATACATCAGAAACATACCTAAACTGTAAGAATGTAGGCAAATTTGTTCAAATTATATTGTCACAATAAATATTCTAATAAATGTGGTAAAGAAAGATGCAACTAACTCAGTGGAGTTAACAATAATCCAGTCAGAGCAATAATCCACTGCCACAATAGTCCATAATAATCCACAGTAGGCCTGATATGTATATGTGTGTTGTTTAGCACACTTCACATTAGAGACCTATGAACTGAGAACACAAAAGTTGATAAATAATCATAAAAATAATTCTGAAGTAATGTTACGTGGCAAATATTTACCAGCAGAGGAGGTTTATGACCGACCGGACGAGGATCCAGCTGCTATGACAGACTTCTGCCTAACAACCCACCCACCGACCCTCACAAATATAATGCCAACAAACTGGACCTGCTGTAATTAGCCCTTTCATAAAGCCATCACTTAGGCTAGCTAAAACTCGCCTCATCGCTTCTCACTTACCCCCAATTTCCACTGGGTACGTGTCCGCTACGTTACGGCTCCGATCCGGTTTTGCTCCGCCGTCCGCTGTCCATCAATCCCCACCGGTTGCAGTTTGAGTCAGCCACGGCGCAGTACGGTAGACAGCTGTCGTCACGAGGACGAGGAGTTCCCGCGATAATCACATAATCACTCCCGACCGCAGTTACAGGTCTGTGTTATTAAAAACAATAACAGGAAGTGGTCCCGACCGAAGGATCAGTAGAAGAGCTTGTGTTTGTCTCTTTTTTGAGATTTGTGTGCTGGTGTCAACACGGAGTGTTTTATTTTGAAAGGTAACCGGATGCTGTTTGTTATTTCGGCGCATGACTTCCTGTCTGTTCCGTGCTAAATTCAGCTGAATTGCTGCATCGTGCTCCGGCATCCACCAGAAATGGAAGTCCTGAGTATCTGTGCTGGTCTGCCGGAGCTGATACGCAGCGCAGCACACCTGGTGGCGGATTAACATATTGACTAAAGTGAAATGTATCTGTTCCGCTGGCGTGGCGGAGACGCAACGCAGCAGAGACGTATTGTGGGTTAGTAATACTGGTCGTCATAGCAACAGGGCACAATAGACACTAGATCGGACCAATCAGTAGAGAGCAGATCTGACCAATCAGCGGGCCAGGTGCCAGGTACTTATCAAACCTTTTCCGTCGAGTAACTCCTCAGATATTGTGAATTAACTTGCAACTTGAGGGGCCCCCTAGTAGTGCGAAGTCCGTCAGTGAAACCTGCAGAGTAAACAGACTTGATGTCCAAAGTGTCTGCAGGTCTGTGAGCTTCACTCCAACACGTTAACATGAAGCTGAAAGGAAGCTGGCTACGCTACACAGCCGCTCCACTTGTG
>CAEMYA010001390.1:7141-31743 GCA_903131615.1 Diplodus sargus
TGTAATGTAATGCAATAAATGTTTTGTGTTTGTGTTGAAGCTTGCCTGATCAGAATCCAGACACCACTACGCCCAGCAGTGAAAACGCCTCGGGCAAAGGTAAGAATAAGCAACGCAGAAACTTTCAACAGTTTAAAGGTGCTGTAAGTTTTCATTGTTTTAGCTGACATCTGTTTTGCAGTTAGCAATCCCTTCCCTCCTCTGTACATCGCCACACGCAGAGTGCTAATCAGGAGACAGAGCATGAAACAGGAGGATCCTGCTCTCTGTGTGTTCACAAGCAGACAGGACCGCCCCTTTATGGAGTTCTCTATCCTGATTGGATGAAGTGGGCAGGGATACCAGATAATTCATTTTCTATTTCCACAGCATGAGCAAGAGGAGGAGAGACATGGTTACTGACCAAACACTCTGTAATAGTGGTTACTGCTGGAATATAGAGAGATTTAACACTTATTTCTTTATTGCAAACTGATAGATACATTTCTTTATTCTCTTACATTTAGAATAACTCAGTTTTGATTCCAGGTATAACAGAAACCATCATGTGACAAAACTTTTTATGTCTGCCATTTAATTGTTTAGGAATGTGACACTTATTACAATTACTGCATTCTGCTCTGTTTGTATTGTCTTTATTGTTTCTTTAGGCAAAGCTGTCAATCCCAAACTCACAGCAGACCTGAAAAGACGAATCCTCAGTCAGCATAAAGGAGAACTGAAGAAACTTGAGACTGACACAGAACTCTATGAGATAGGAAAAGAAAACAAAGAAAAAACCTATGATGGATTATTTCAGATGTCACGGACAGTGTTAATGACAGGAGTTCCTCGTGTTGGTAAAACAATCCAAACCAGGAAGTTCATGGTAGACTGGGCAGAAGGAAAGTCCAACAAGAACATAGACTTGATCGTGTCACTGAAGTTCAGCGAGCTGAATTCAAGAAAAGACGAAGTTCAAAGCATGACCGATCTGATTCGTCATTCCCTCAATGACAACAAACACAGATTTGTTTGCCAGCACAACAAATGTGAAGTAGCTTTTGTCCTTGATGGTTTGGAAGAATGTGAACTCCCTCTGAACTTTGAAAACAACGAGGACCTGACTGATATGGACAAACGAGCCTTGATGGATGTGTTGCTAACAAACCTCATCAAGGGGAAGTTGCTTCCCTCCGCTCGTCTCTGGATCGTCTCTCAACCTTCAGGAGTTCATAAGATTCCCTCTGAATATATTCAGAGATGGACAGAATGTCGAGGTAGGAAACAATAACAGTAACTTATTTTCATTGATTCATTGATGAGTGAAAAAAAAATTAAAAGATGTTCTTTTTGCGAGATCTCGCAAAGATTTTTGCAGGATTATTCTTTTTTATGCACCGTTATCTCGTGATAACAACTTATTATCTCGTTATCTCGATATAACAAAGGTTGTTCGTGGCAGCTCTTGTAGGTTGAAATCAAGACAAACACATTATTAATTAATTCGTTATCACGAGAAAACAACCTTTGTTATATTGAGATAACAACATAATAAGTCGTTATCACGAGATAACAGTACTTAAATAGAAGGAAAATCCATGACCGTTCTCAGCTTCCATAGTGACATCATTCTTAACACTGGTAACTTTAAACTCTTGTTGTGGTGTAACTTGTTCACTGTGTTGTATCATGGATAACTTTAACTGACTTAAAGGTAATTACATCTACCCTTCATCATCAATAATGTGCTGAAATGTGTTCTGTTTATCCAGAGACGCTGAAGCGACGGCAGCAGCTGGTATCAGCCCTGAGAAGAAGATTTCTTAGTGAGAACACTGAAGTAGAAAACAAAAACCATCCGAACCATCAAAACACAGAACACATCATCAGAGAGGAGAAAAGTAATCAGGTTGATAATGGAGAGAAAAATCAACGTCCTGTGGCAAAATCTATGACACGAGTAAAAGCAACATCTGAAATCTTCAAAGACACAAAAGAAAAAACAATCAGAACTGTGCTGACTATCGGAGAAGCTGGAATTGGAAAATCCTTCCATGTGCAGAAATTCAAAACACAGTGGGCTAAAAATGACAATCGGTCATTGTCAACTTGGTTTAAGTCACCTGTGAGCAAAGCTGATGAAGAAGTGATATTTCCAATGAACTTCTCTGAGCTCAATAAGATAAAAGAGACAAAAGTCAGTTTGGTGGGATTTCTTGAGCATTTTTTCAAGGAAACAAAGGAGCGTGTGATTTCTAACTATGAGCAGTTCAAAGTTGTATTTGTCTTGGATGGACTGGATGATTATCAACCTCCTCTCGACTTTGACAACAGAACTATCTTGACTGACACCAGAGAGCCAGCTTCAGTAGATGTGCTACTGACAAACCTCATCACAGGGAAGCTGTTTCCTTCTGCCCGACTCTGGATAACCTCCCAACCTTCAGCTGCCAAACAGCTGCCTGATACATGTGTCGACAGGACGACAGAAATAAGATGTAAGTTTATGGGTGTGGATGGAGGTATTCATAAATAAGGGTGCAATCATATCCAAGGGTTATTAAATGCTATAAACTGCTGTGATATGTTAACAAAGAACCAGGAAAAAAGAATTTCAGAAGTGTCTAACATAGACAGTATGTCAGAGAGGAGTCTAATTAAAGCAAATGTCTGTTGTTAGTTGGAGGAGGTGCTGCACTGGAATGCTATAAAGGCCTTTATAATGTTGGTCCAACCCCTTAATGAGAGGATCAAGGCTTACAGTTCAAGTCAAGTCCAATTTCTTAACATTGACTTTTAAGTCTTAAATAAATCATGAGGCACTCCTCACCACATGTGGTGTAATGTTTCATATTTAACAACAACAGAACAGTGTAACACATAATGATACAGTTAAAATAAGTAATTTACACTCTGCCAGCACTATAGAGCAAGCTTCACAGGTTTTAAACCAAATTAACCCAGGTTGGCTCTTCATAGCTACACTGTTTGAAACAGTTTTAGAACAGCCTTGTTTTAAACGAACTGAAGCAATTTCTGAACATTTCACTCAGAGTTTACTCAGAACTAAGTGGAGCTTTTTTGTCTTTAAAGAAGCCTCTGAGTTTAACAGTGTGTATTTTGTGAGCCGCACCATCAGGACCCAAGAGTCAGTCGCACACTTTTCACTCTCAAATGCATTAAAATGGCTCGTTAGACTGTTATAATTAAGAACAGTGCTGGAAAGGAGGAAGTAAGGATCGGAATTTGATCAGCTTCATTGAGCCAATAAAAATGTACTTAAATATGCCTGGATCAGCCCCATTTCCAAATCACTCTGGTTTGGACTCACAACCAAGACACTGATCAACCAGAACAAACTTGGGTCATGCATTTCTAATCTAAGCCATTTGACAAGCATCACACTCTAAAACACTGTTGCCAACCAAGTACCAGTAATGGCACTCCCTGATGGCAGTGGCTTCCCAGCAGCACAATGTCCAATACTATACAGCACAAACTGCTGAGGAATGGCAAAAGGACCGTCGCAAAGAGCTTAAAGTGTTAACCTGTGCTCCAAATTTCAAATTCCAAATTGAGGTACCACTGTGGATTGGACTTGACTCATTGACACAAAGACACAGAACCTCTGGGTATCCTTTGGTGTCTGGCACCAGGGCATTAGCGGCAGATCATTCGAGTCCAGTGGGTTGTGAGGTGGGGCCTCCATGGATCAGACATGTTTGAGCATGTTCCACAGATGCTCAATTGAATTGAGATCGTGGACATGTGGAGCCCAGGTTGATGCCTTGAGCTCATTGTCATGTTCATGAGGCCATTCCTCAGCATTTTTTGCAATGTGGCAGGGAAAATTATCTTCTAAGGGAGGTCCCCACTATACAGGAACGCTGTTACCATGAGGAGGTGTTCTTGGTCTGCAATAGTATTTGTGTGCTGCATGTCAAGTTGCATTCACACGAATGTCACAGGACCCGAGGTTTCACAGCAGAACATTGTAACGAGATAATCTATGTTATTCACATCATTTGTTAGTCCTTTTAATGTTCTAGCTGATCTGCGTAGCCGAAAAATGGTTTATGAAAGGACGGCAACAATGAAGCAGGGATAAATTACATTGTCATGATGCTTATATTCAGCCTCTTCGAAAACTGATTTTTGATGTTTTATGACCAGTTGGACCTTTAGTTGGATTAGCTAAAACAGTAGTAGCTAAACAAACCACATACAAAAAACGCAACTTAGTCCTTGGTGCTATGGTTTCGATTTAATTAACTGCTTGATTGCATCAAAAACATTTAATCACCACTATTTGTTAAGAACTTTGAAAATTGTTTACCCACAGGTAAGCCTGACATTGCAAGTCAACAGAAACTCAGAACTCAGCTGAAGGAGCAGTTCACCCATGTGTCTGAGGGGATCGATAAGCAGAAAACCTCTGCCCTTCTGAATGAGATCTACACAGATCTCTACATCATAGAGGGTGAGAGGGGAGAGGTCAATGAACAACATGAGACCAGACAAGTTCAAGATGCGAAGTTCAAACCAGAGACACACAAAACATTGATTAGATATCAGGACATCTTCAAACCAGCATCTGGAGTTGATAGACACATCAGAACTGTGCTAACAATCGGAGTGGCTGGCATTGGAAAGTCATTTGCTACAATGAAGTACATGCTGGACTGGGCCGAAGGTACAGCCAACGAGGACTTATATTATATGTTTCCTCTTTCTTTCCGAGAGCTGAATTTGAAAAAAGAGGAAACTCTCAGCTTAGAGGAACTAATAGGCATCTTTTTTCCAGGTATGAAGACATCAGAAATAACAGACTATGACAAGTACAGAATCCTGATTGTCCTGGATGGTTTTGATGAATGCCGCCTTGATCTTGACTTCAGTGAAAGTACCTCTCACACAGATGTTGGAAAGGCAGCCTCAGTGAATGTTCTGTTGACAAACCTCATCCAAGGGAAGCTGTTTCCTAAAGCTCAAATCTGGATCACCTCGCGACCCGCAGCATCCAACCGTATCCCTCCTCGTACAGTTGACCGGGTTACAGAGGTGCGAGGATTCAATGATGATCAGAAGGAAGAGTACTTCAGGAAGAGATTCACTGACAAGGAGCTGGCTGAGAAAGGTTTGTCACATGTGAAAAATTCAAGAAGTATTTATATCATGTGTCACATCCCTGTCTTCTGTTGGATCACGTCAAAAGTCCTGGAGGACTTTGTGAACAGAGAACAAGAAGGAACAATGCCCAAGGCTCTGACTGACATGTACATATACTTCCTTTTGCTACAATGCAGACAGAAAAATTTGAAGTTTCCTGGAGATGACACAGGAGAGAGGTCTGAGACAGATTCATGCAGGAATCAAAAGAACCAGGAAACAATAATTTCTCTGGGGAAACTGGCCTTCGAGAGCCTCGAGGAAGGAAACCTTCTCTTCATTGAAGAAGACCTGACAGCGTGCGGTCTTGACATCACTGAGGCTGCAGTTTTCTCTGGATTATTCACGCAGATCAAGCGAGAAGGCTGTGGAGTGAGCGAACAGAAACTCTTCTGCTTCGTCCATCTGAGCATTCAAGAGTTCCTGGCAGCTTTTTATGTCTCGCACACATTCAATAACAAAGGTGAAAATCTGCTTACCAAACCCCCTTCTACAGTTGCAGACTTGGACTTCTACAAGACGGCAGTCGAAAAGGCTTTGGCGAGCGAACATGGAGACTGGGATCTGTTTCTCCGCTTCCTGCTAGGCCTCTCCCTGGAGACTTACCAGAAACTACTGCAAGGGCTGCTGGAAAAGAGAGAAAATACTGAGAAGATCAACAAAGAAATTATTGAGTACATCAAAGAAAACATTAATGAAGAGAACAGTAATGCTGATAAAAAGTTCAATCTCTTCCACTGTCTGAGTGAGCTGAATGACCACACTCTGGTGGAAGAAGTCAAAAAGTACCTGCACTCTGAAACAGTCACATTTGAAGATTTCTCCACCACCCAGTGGTCAGCTCTGACTTTTGTGCTGCTGACATCAGATGAGAAGCTTGATGTGTTTGATCTGAAAAAATACCTGAAATCAGAGAAAGTTCTTCTGGGAATGTTGCCGGTGGTCAAAGTCTCCAACACTGCTTTGTAAGTACTTTCAAAATTGATGCTCTCATAAAAATGACAGAATATATATTTAATGATGCTGAACATGAGCAGACATCAAGCTAACAAACAAAATATAAATACAAACATACAAAACAACAAACTGGTCAGTTAAAACAGTTAAAGGCCAATGTTGAACAGTAATTTAGTAAAGACCCAAAGCATCCAAGTGACACAAGAGAATTCAGTTTTAAGCCATGTTGCAATAGATTCCAATAGACTGCAGCACTCACACTTAACAGTCTTTCTGCTGTGTGTTTAAGGTTACAACATTTCAATTGCAGTACCATTAGACCTACTGATGTGAAAGAGATACAAACTTAAACATAAAACATATTCAGTACAAGTTTGAGATAGTGCCGATATGTCTGCAGAACGTTTAGGGCAGATTGTAATCTTAACATAGCTTGAATTAAAGAAGAGTCAAAAGCATACAAGACTGTCATCTGCATAAAAAGGGGGATTGCAAGGGCCCAATTTAAATGGTCTATGGATTTTAGTCTGAAGCTCATGGTGCAAGTGTGTTTAGGTTGAAATGGCAGACAACACGGGCACAAAGTCTGATGCACAGCGTAAAGGGGAAAGTATTTAGTCTCATCATTAGTCATGGGTGTGTTCTGGGCAAAACATAAATTAAACTAATCAGGGTTTCATCTCCCATTCCCTTTTAAGAGCCATTGGCACCAATACATGGAGCGTGCTGTAGCTAATTAACGGGCACTTGTCTTTATTGTGGGGCCTGGAACCTGGGCTCCACTTAGGAAGATGGAGAAATTTGATTAAGAAGATAAAAGATGAATTCTTTTTCCTACGCCAGTGTAGGCACAACTTGCTATCTGAATAATGCGCCTTTGACTGCAGACCAGCTTTTTGTTGGTCAGTGTCAATTTCTGCTTCCTGATGATAGCGATCTATGATCAGTGCGCCTGACCACATGTCATTTTAAGACCAACACACCCAGGGGTGCACAGGTGGAGGAAGGTACATTTCCTATTTACACAACTGTTTCGGTCTGAAACTAGCAATGACAATTGCGCTGCGCAGTGCACTGAGTGTAAGAAAGAGCTGGATGTCTGTGTCAGAGTAATTATATTGTTTATGTGTAAATAGTAAGAGTGTCACAATTCTCCAAATCATGACTCAATTTGACTTTCACTTTTAAGGTTACAATTTGATTTGAGTGAAACCCAGACAACGTGGTGTGTTTAGTAAACACTTTGACATCACAGATTTTTCAGATTTCTGATTACAAATATTTCCACAGGCTGAGCTGGTGTGAGCTCTCTGAAGAATCCTGCAAAGGTCTGACGTCCTCCGTCCTCAGCTCTGCATCCTCTAATCTCAAAGTGCTGGACCTGAGTCATAACGACCTGCTGGATTCAGGTGTGGAGAAACTTGCTGATGGCCTGAAGAGTCTTCACTGTAAACTGGAGGTTCTCAAGTAAGTGTACATTACATTAACTGTATATATTTATTCATGATATGCACATACTGTACATGAACAGGACTGGGGGGTTGTGTTTAGTTTAAGGTGTTGTTATTCCAAACTGTAAAAAAGGTAAATTAAGCAGAGCAGCAAACATTTTGTAAAAGTACATTTGCGTCTTCAGAACAGAATAAAAAACTCCAAATAAGCAAGTGAGAACTTTGCATTGCATTAACTCTGGAGTTAACTTGTTCATGAGATTTACCTCTGGAACAGAACCTGGGTTCAGGTTTCACTGTGACTCCTCATAAAACAGTATTCTCATATATCCCTGCCCCCACCAAAGCCAGGATAAGGCTAACAACCACAATATTTGAGATTGTTAATGTGCCGGTAGTGACAATTTGTCTTTCATACGTGTTTGTGTGGTCTGCAGGTTGTCAGGTTGTCAGGTGTCAGAGAACGGCTGCTCATTCCTGGCTGAAGCTCTTGAGTCCAAAACCTGCTCCCTGAAACAGCTGGATCTGAGCTACAATCACCCAGGAGTCAATGGGGTGACGACGCTCTCTGCTACAGCTCCTTATCGGAATATGAGCCTGGAAATCGGGTATGTTAATGTTGATGTCAGGATGTGTGTTTCTATGTGTTTGTTTGTAGGTATATAGCTGGTTTTCATAATGACAGTACATCTACACTAAGGTAAAATCTACTCAATGTTATATCTTATTGGTTAGCAGGGTAGTTACCAAAACTCACGGATCACCTTGAGAAATTGTGCAAAACCAGTGGCCTTAATCGAAACTGATTTATATGGATAAAGAAAAACGCATTTCAATGCAAGATGTTGTGGTTTCTTGGCTCTCGTCCTCAAAGGTGTCGGCGTGTAGTATGTTGATAAAAGAATTCTGCGGAGGCAGGCTGAGTGGAATAGTAGAGCAATCTTTATTGAAACAGACCTTGAGCCCTGCGTCCGGATCAGAAGCGGCCACATTCTGATTTTCTCAAATCTATAGCAACAGCCATGCCAAAATGCTTTGCCCTCGGCTCTCTTGGAAATCCAACTCTTTGGAGATCCACCAAAAGCCACACTCTGTCTCTTCCTGTGCAAGAGTTTTTAGACCCCCTTTTCCAGTACCTGCCCACTTCTTCTAATTGGTCATTTTTGGGAAATTAGCCAATAAACAAAAGGAGGAGTTTACTTGTCTCCCTGCTCCTCACCCTAACTAATCTAGCTCAGCTGTGGTCTCCCTAAGGTCTTCTCCCCAAATTGGCCCCTCTATCCTTCTATGAGAACATAAACGTTTGGGCATCTCCCACCATTTGGCATATGGGCCAACCTCAGGTTTTAGTACTTTATGATAGCTAACCTTTCACACTGACACAGTTGGAAAACCACTCTAGACCCCTTGGGGCTGTGGGTCTCACTCTGTCTGCATTCCTTAACTTACATAAGGAGAAACAATTGATTATGGTTCAGTCTAAACTAAGTAAACTCAAAAATCTGAATGTGTTGTCATCCAGACACCTCAATGTAAATGCACACAGAACACTATGCTGCAATCTTTACAGTGTGGCCACATTTTTAAGAAAGAAATCTATCCAACAAGCTGACAGTCACCCAACCCCCACCTCTCATATCAAGCCTGTACAAGCCTGGAAAAAGCTAGTAGCTGGCAGGTTGTCCCATGCAAAAAGTCATTCAACAGTGAGTGATGCCCATCAGTAGCATTGCTGTCCTTGACCACAGGCTTGTGCTATAATTCAGGTTCAACATACGAAGGATATCTTTTCATTATCTGGCTTCTTAATGGCAACCACGCTAAGCAATGGTGGTAATCAACTCGAAGTCATCCCAGGTATTCCCTTGGCTTCAATATCAGATAAATCCTAAGAAGTAAACCACATCCAGCTGAAGCAAATCAGTTGCTGCTGTATGTCATTTAAAACATTGTCAGGAAAAGCCAATGGGCTTTGCCAGTTTCTGAACTCTTTAGCCCTCCTGGGAAACACTCTTATGATCTGACATTGAGCTCCTCAGGATCTTCCACAAATGGTGATGCCATTTTCCAAGAGGTTGGCCATGATTAGCTGTGCTTCTGTACGTATTGATGTGACAACTGCAACATGATCTACTCTGCAGCAAGTAAGGTGTGCAGCATAAATTATAATGATGATGCACTCTAGTAAGAGGTGAACCACCGTCGTAACCCTGAAATACCCAGGGTTAACCCTAAATTACCCTGCTGAGCCCAAACCCTCCTTCATAGTTCAGGTACCTGGTACGTGACATGTTTGTTGACATGAACACCAGCCCCCCTCAGCTTATCCTGTCACAGTGCAGGCAGAATCGAGATAACACAACATTTATTAATAGCAGGTATAAATGGGACTCATGAGACAGGCTTAATGTTCTGCTGTATGAACTCTGTCCATATCAAATGCACTTACTTCTTGTCTTTTCATATTAAAGCTTAAGGTTGACATGTGTGTTTGTGACAACACTTTTATTCATCTTGTGCAGCTTCGACCACAGTGGAGAGCATCGGTTAAAGCCAGGCCTGAAGAAGTGTAAGTCTTTTTTTTTTTATTTCCAACACCTGCCACCAAGCATTAGAAATGAAGCTGTTGCCTGATAAATTTTAAAATGAATGTATCCGTTCCCAAACTCCTCTGGTAGTATTGGTTATCATGTATGTACTTTTTACCATTAGATATTTTTTTTACAGTACATGTTCATTATATTTGTAAAATAGTTTAAGTTTTCAAATCTAATTCAAAATTACAAACCATTTAACAATTTTAATTTTTGCCAGACTTTAATTGATTTTGTCTGGATTTTATTTAAAAAAACATATATTTTTACTTTTATTGTCTTTCAATTGCACATGAAACAGTAAAAACACACATTTACACACTAAACTATGTGTTATTTGTTTCTCTATCAGATGGTGTAGATCTGAAGTTTGATGAAAACACAGCAAGTAAGAGACTTGTCCTGTCTGAAGGAAACAGGACAGTGAAAACCATAAAGAAGGTGGAGGAGAAGGTGACACGACCCGAAAACGAGGACAGGTTTAAGAGGAGTCAGGTGTTTTGTGAGGAGGGCCTGAAAGGCCTCTGCTACTGGGAGGTGGAGTGGAAAGGGGAGCTTGGCATCGCAGTGGCGTATAAAGGAGTGAGTCGAAAATGGGACAATAGTGGTGGTTTAGGATGCAATGACAAGTCCTGGAGTCTGCTCTGCCTGAAGGAAGGATGGCTTCCCTTGCATGGGAAGCAAAAAGGCAAACCAAAATATATAGAAGTGCCCCAATGCAAAAAGATTGCATTGTTTCTGGATTGGGAAGGTGGTACTCTGAAATATTACAGTGTCACATCAGGAGAGCTGAGCCTCATACACGCTTTCGAGGCCAAATTCACAGAGCCACTCTTCCCAGGCTTCTGGTTTAAGAATGGCTCCGTGACTTTTTGTGAGATTGACTGAACCCCTCTGCTCCGAGGAAAAGTGTAATGAGTGATCACTTGATGCTCTGACTGATATTTCCATAGGTGAGCTCAAGCTTACCTGCATCATCTCAATGCCACAATGTAAAACATGTTGAAAAGAAAGTCAGTATTTTAACACTGCGAAGGAAGAAATGGAGGGATAGATTAAGTTAAGTTACTCATGTGATGAGGAAAATAATAACAGATTTTTTTAAAAATGTTAGTGACAAACTCTACCAGTTTCTCATTTAGTTAACTGTCCTAACATACTAATACGTTTTTGTTTTTTTAATCATGTTGCAAAAAAAAAACAAAAAAACACTTCACCAAAATATTGCTACGCCGGATTTCCAGCACCGTGCCGGAGGTCTTCAAGCCCTGAGGTTGTGTTTGAAGGTGGGACGTCAGGGATATAATTGGCTGTTTTCGACTATTTTTGATTATACCATTATATTTCACCTTAAAAACTACTTACCTTGCCTTGTTTGACTACTTTTGATTATACCATTATATTTCACCTTAAAAACTATCAACCTTGCCCTGCTTGGTGTCATTATTTTCAGCACAACCTCACATGTGTGACTGTACAGTTATTGTTTCATTTTGACATATTATAATAACACTATGGACCTAAAATCACAGAATAACATAAAATCAGAGTAGGAAAAAGTTAGATTTTTTACTGTGAAAACCACAAATATGTTTAATGAACCAATTGCATTGGTTATGATGCAAATATAAATTGTTGTTTGCTAAATTTGTGCATAAGTTTTTGAAATTGTGTAACTATTTACATTTAAATGCAGGCAATGCCTCAGGCTCCTCAGCTCATTCCTGCCTGTTCTACATTTAGCCGTCTCCTCCTTGTTTTGACTCACAACACAAAAAAACGACTCCACTACACACTAAACACACTACACTAAACACTATATAACACACTAACTATACACTCCAAACACGCTATGTCACAAATCTCTCAACTCACAAAACTCGCCATCTCTGTCGCTGTCTCCAACACGTCACTGCTGCTGTCACTCATCTGCCAACATCCCTCTCACAACTTCCTGTTCCACAACAACCAAACTTGCTGCTTGAACACTTTTGTGACAAAAGCCAGTTTTTACTGTTTCTTCCTGCACCAGACACAAAGCAAACGTGACGGCAATGTTTGCGAAAAAGCGTGGCGGACATTATTTACCCTAAGTCCGGTTTTGGACGTGCCGGAGCGTCGACTCAGGAGGTGGGCCGTGCGGGCTAGTGGCTAGCAGCTAGCTACACACGAACATCCACAGATTCCGATTCCACTTTATTGTCCGCGCGTCTCCGGATCTCCTCGTCCGGACTCGTTTAGTCTCATTAATCCACAATTTAGATGCACAGAACAGAACGGGACCGAACCGCCGTCAAAATCCTGGTCCAGCTCGCAAGCTGCAGGTATAAATCCGCTTGTTTCTTAAGGTATGTCGTGGGCTTGAGCTCTGCAGTGATTGGCTCTGGTGCGCATGTGACTGTGGTGGCTCCGGTGGACAATGCTTGCGGAATTTGTAAAGCATTTATGAAATAATTTATTAACGGTATCATTGCAGTCCAAACAAATCTGAGTGGCACACCCTTAAAACCAAGCAGCAGCCATGTTGAAACTCTCAGGTCAGTCTGATCCTGATCCGCAGAGATATTTGAGGAACACACACACAGACAGACAGACAGACAGACAGACAGACAGACAGACAGAGATTACTTGCTTTTATAGAGAGATATATCCTGTACTGCAGAGGACAACTACCTCGACAGAGTCCTCTTTGGCAAGTTGTTTTTTGTGAGCTGTAAGATTTTGAATACATTTTACGTTTATTACTGTATGAATTTGATGACTGAATTGATGAAAGTAAAGTTGCTTAAGCTTGTCGGAGCAGGAGGGACAAACATGCTGCAGAGATATGAGCACAAGTTCACAGGCAGGAGCTAACAAATGATGTATTTCATGTAAGATCACATTAAAGTTAGTTTTAATTTAAAGTGTCAGTTCAGCAGTCTCCTCCAAATACCTAAAGTTAGAAATGCTCAATTCCGTTTTTTCCCTGTCCTCTCTCGATAATAACTGTGAAAAACTGGTAGGCCAGACACATATGAACTTTGATTGCATTTCCATGGAGTAATAATCATAAATTTTTTATCCTTGCGGAACTCCACTGAACTCGGTAATCAACTCGTCGGGCTTCCCCACAAGAGGAAGCTGCTGGAGTGGTGAGTTGTGTTCTTTTCAGTAGAAATCTGGCTAAGCTAGCAGATGTTTGATGCCTCGAACTATGTGCTGGGACCCTATTTGTACTGTTGTTGAAGTTTTGTGCAGCTGTTCTGAGCATTATTTGTGGCTATGAGCGGCCTTTTGATGGCGGTTTCATCTTGGAGGCTTATACCGCAATGCATTGTTATCGTGCGGTCTTTTCTGAGGTTGCAAAAACTACGTTAGCTAGCGGTCTGCAAACTTGATCTCTCGAGGGGGGGTCTTACACTGTGTCATGGTGTGTTAGACCATAGATTAAACTTACACCGGAATATCCCTTTAAGTAAACAAATCATTTATTAAAGATGACCCAACAGAAGGTAACTATGAGGTGTAAAGTCAGTAGTGAAAGATGGGTGTTGGGTGCAATGAAACTGTGAGTGCTAACCTAAACTGTGTAACATGCACCAACGCTAACTAAACATAATCACAACCCAAACAAAACCTAAATGTAGAGCCCAAAAGGCACTGACCTTCCAGGAAGGAGAGAGAGAGAGCCGTCTTGGGATAACCTGGCTTATAAAGGCTCTAAAAAGGGGACACCAATCCTTCAACTAGGTGGGCAGGGCCAGACCATCAGGAAGAATCTGAAAAGAGGAGCACAAGCAGGGAAGAGGGAAACAGGACAACACAGACACTGGCCTAAGGACTAGGGCGGTCACAGGTGGAAGAATAAAAGGAAAGAGTTGGAGAGTGAGGTATTTGTAATACTTACCTTTACCTTTACTTATTCAGATGACGCTGATGTTTTTCATGAAAGGCATGAAATTGCTGAAAGGCTAACTTGTCTAAATACTAAAGGAGAATGTAAGAGGTTAAACTTAACTACTAACTAAAATTAAATGAAAGGGTTCAAACTGTTATATTTTATTTCCTACAGTTATGCTACTCTGAAAAGTTGTTCACCAGATTGTGCATCCAATACACTCAAACTAACATACTGCTACTATTAGTAGTGCAACTGTTCATGAATGAATCTGGTAAAGAGGTTTAGGAGGGTCTAATGTTGAAATGTTATGACTTCAGGACTAAATGTTGTATGTAAACTCAATTCATCTCATTACAATTATCTTAACTACTGTCTACTGGATAATAAACTTCATATCAAAATGACCATTCACATTAAAGACATTAAATACAACAGTCATCTATAGTATTGAACAAAAGGAAAGGACTTTAGGAGGGTCTAACCCACCCTAATCCTCATCCTTAGACAATTTTCCATTCAAACAATTGTTTTCTGTTTTCATAGTGGCTCTTTACACATTGTTTCTTGTGTTTGTGAACTAGTTTTAAAACATAGCCAGATGCTAGACAACACATTAAAGAGTTCTTGACTAGATACAGTCACAAGAGCGCTCCTGACGTGAATGAATACGTCGAGTAAATACTGTTTTAGACATTTTCTTTATGATCATACAATACACTGACAAATGAAAAAAAAAAAATCAGTTTGAATCGAAAATTGTCAGTAGACCCTTCTAAAGTCATTTTCCTTCTGTTACGATGTCTATAATGATAATGTGTATGAATCTTTTTTTAGAGGGAAAAGGAAGATTATTTATAAAGCAAGAAACAATGAAAGACTTAAAACTGGTTTATAAACCAATGAAAGAGAAGGGATTCACCAAGCACGCGTCTAGTCCATGCCACTGAAGAGTGCTTTAGCCTGGTCGCAAATGAAGCAAAGGGAGGAAACAGGGGAAACCATTGCAAACCTCCCGGGGCCCACCCAGATAGAAAAAAATAGGTACTACATTAAAAGCATTGGAGAAGTAGTGAAGTTCCTTGCAGTTAATGAGCTTCCGCTTCGTGGCAGTCTGGAAAGCCCACATGATGACCAGGATGTCTCTGCAGGCCTCTTCCTAAAACTGATTGAATACACTCTGGCAAAGGACCCCAAACTTAATGAAATGACCAAAAGTATTCCTCAAAATGCAAAATACACATCCAAAAACATACAAAATGAAATAATTTACACACTAGCTAATTTAGTGTTACATGAGATCAAAAATATATATAACAATGCAGATCACGCAGGGTTTAGCATTAAAAGCGATGGAACTAGAGACAGATGCAATGTGGAAAATCTTTCAATTATGATTTGGTTCGTCTGTAACAGTATTCCAGAGGAACAACGTATTGGTCCGCTTGCTCTTAGCCAGTTAGATGAAGAATTTATGACCGCCCAAATTCTACAGCATGTTTCTTGCTCAGGCAACAGCGCAGATGAAATCAGTCACTGCTATGATGGAGCTGCTGTCATGAGTGGGATCAGGGGTGGGGGTGGTTGTTTCTGTTGGTCCCCTCTCAAATCAGAAGCAACAGTTTTGTAATCCATCACAGTGAGCATCGATCTCTCAAGTGCACAATTGGCTAACAGGCAAAGTCTATCATACAATACAGCAGCATGACGATTAAAACATTAAGAAATATAAAATTGATGTCAAAAGTCTAACTACATTACGCACGAATGTTAGTTGTGTAAAGTCACTGGACACGTCACATTTGGACTGCAAACTGACTCTGTGCATGGAACCTGCCACAGATCTGTAATGGATGGCAATAATAGTCAATTTATTAAATGCTCATACATTATGAATTCAGGAACAGCTCACGGACTCCAAATGTCCAAAAGTTCCCAAACAAGCCTCTGCAGTTCTTTGTGAAATCACTTTATAGTATTCAGACTTTGCAGCATGGTATGTTCAGCAGCAATGATCATTCTTTTATCATTTGTTTGCTGAAGAGGCGTTGTGTCCTCGCTTGTGGTTGCAAGAATTATGCAGAGTCATAAAACAAATTAACCATCATCAGAGCCCTGCCGGAGCAGAGTGTATTTCTACTTTAACAGGAGAAATGACTGACAACTTTTGTGTTTCTCTGTCAACTGTTTTAATGTGTGGTGCAAACATCACATTACAAACACTGGGAGTGATGCCTCTGTATGATCTACATCAGCAAACAAGACCATCAGTGAGGAGATTGGCTGTTTCAAATGCCTGTCATCAGGTCGGACTTCCCATGAATGCATCAAATTTCAGGGAACTGTTAAATGTAGCTTTCTCAACCAAATCACTCTCACTGAGCAACCAAACCTGTTAGCTGTGGGCTTACATTAAACCTAAGTGTGTGAACAACACTTAAACAAAGTTTACTTTGTTTCACTATCGTCATTTTACAGTTATTACTCGTCCATAGCCACAACATTAATTAAATTAATAACAAAGGGTTATATTTCAAGTAAACTGGTTCTTTCTTTCACTTACTTCCAAATTAAATGCACACTCTAGCCAGAACAAGAGATTTTCCCCAGGAGGCGGTGGTGCTGATAAAGCTTTTTTTCACTACAGGGTTCGCCAGAATCAACAGAACATGAGCTCCATATAGCTGCTTCAGATGTACTGAATTGGGCGTTTTGCATCGACTAATACGATATACTGTTAAATATCCACAATATGGATATTTTCAACCATTAAGGCTGATTCTTGACAGTTAATTTAAGATACGTTTGCTTGTAAACCTGGAAAAATGAAAACGCTTGGGAAAAGCCTGAATATTGCACCATGATGCACTCGTGCAGAATAAATAATCAGATCTAAAAACTGACATGTTATTACAAATACTTGGGCAGTAGGCGCCTTTGAGGGATGAAGGCATTCTGTGGTTTCCTTCAACACGACCCATCTGGACTTTACAAAGG
This sequence comes from Diplodus sargus, assembly GCA_903131615.1. Lineage (NCBI taxonomy): Eukaryota > Metazoa > Chordata > Actinopteri > Spariformes > Sparidae > Diplodus > Diplodus sargus. The sequence continues at coordinate 24,172 of CAEMYA010001390.1, forward strand.
CGAAATACAACCCAATCACACCACGTTATTCCTTTTCACTCGTCTTGCTCCTGTGCTCTCTCCACCAGGCTGTTGTGTGCAGTCCTCTTCTCCACTGACTTGGACTTCAGCTTGTATTCGCTCTTGAGATGTTTCTGTGATATTATTTCCGACACCAGCCCAAGGTTCACATATTGTTTTGTCTTCCGTGGGCTTTTGTGTGTCATTTATCTGCATTTTAGCTCTTGCGCTCTCTTCACCAGATTTCTGTGTATCAGGTTCAGGTCTAGCATTCGTTGCATCTGTGTCAGTGTCTGCATCTGGTTTCCTAGTGGCCGCTCCTCTGAAAATACCTGCTTTGTGAAGCTCACGCCGTATCGTCTTCACTGAGACTGTGCGAGAGAGGTTTCTGTTCAGCTCTGTGGTTATTTTCGAGGCTGTGTACTCAGGGTGTTCATCCACTATCCTGAGAAGTGTCTGTCTATCCTTTTCGGTGAGCTTTGACTTGCGCCCGCTGTTCTTCTTGGCTGATGCCGTTCGTCCGTGTTTGACGTACACGGTCATGACTCTGGAGACTGTTCCCCTGGCAACATTAAACAGCTGGGCCGTTTTTGTGACGGATGCACCTGATAGACGCGCAGCGACTATTTGGCACCTTTCGAACTCTGTCAGGTCGCTCATCTTGCCTTGAAAACGCCCTTTGCAAGGCGACAGAAAATCCCAGCTGACAGACAGGCAGGAAGGCTCTGTAGCTAGCTGCTCCAAGGTCTTCTCTCACATGGTGTTTGCATTATTCTGTACACTGAAGCAGGGAGGTCCAGGGAGGTGGGGCAGGGAGAGATCCACTGCTCGGGAGATGTCCAGGTGCACTGTGCCTATAAATGGATGATAAGGGGATTATAAGTAATACTAGAAATGAACAGCTTAGCAACATAACTCACTTGCATGCAAAGACACATGCTCTGTATTTAACTATATGCAATATGGACTCACACAAACACCTGGCAGCTAACGTTACCTGAGGCAGCAGGTAAACACAAGTACAGGGGCTGTACAAAATACACGAAACACTTGACAGTTCAGAGCACAACGCCAGCTAACACACATGTCACTAGCTTTACTCACTGTTGACTGTCAGAGATGTTCAACCCGCTGGATGGTATTTACCCACGTTTAATTTAAGCTAGCCAGGTAGCAAGCTACTAGTTTAGCTTCCATCAATTTGATACGCATTCAGAATGTAATGTTGCCATTTAAGCACCATTCACAGACAAATGAAAAACATGAGCGTGTGTATTTACTGCAGTGCGTCGTACTTACTGTCACAATTGTCCCACGCAGTGAGGCGGTGCAGCAGCACCTTGTTGTCACCGAACTGTTTGTGTCTCTCCGACAGAGGAATGCTACTTCTGGTTGGAGCTTTTCAGAATAAAAGCCCCATCGCCACCGCTTCATGTCACTGATTGCATTTTGCATAGAAATAAAATAACTGAGCAATGAGGTGTGGAACTAGCGACAGATTTAATAATATTTAATAAGAAAATGGGAAAAAACTTATGGTAATTCTATGTGTTTCTTTTTTTTATTCTTAGGAATTAGGGCTTCAACTAATAAGTTGCTATTTACTGCATTATGAACCAACTAATGAGACTTATATCAACTAATAAGGAATTATAAGAGACATAACTATGCAACCGCATTGTAGACTGGATTTGACCAAGTTCCTCAACTCAAGTACTGTTGTTGAGTACAATTTGAGTTGAGTGTTTCCATTTTCAGCTACTTTGTACTCATTTACACATTTTGTCGATAAATATTGTGCATCTGAGCTGAAACGGTGCGTTCCTGAATCAATTAATTTCATCAACAGCTGGATAAAAGAAAACAGATTCCAATAATCAGTAAAAAATGCTGAATATTGAAGTGAATAATCAGTCGACCCATAGTATAAAGTATATAAATATTTAATGTAAATGTATTATTTAACTTTTGGTTAAGTACATTTAGTGCCAGAAGATAGCTATTTGCCCTTAAATTCATTTTTGTCATCTACTTTTTATATGATGTTTATTCAAGTATAATTCATTTGGGTGAGTTTTACTTTCACAACAGTCATATTTCAACATGATGTCTTTACCTATAAAATGTGGGGAAAACAAAGGAGTTGGTCATTGACTTCCGGAAAGCACGCACCAAATTTCTGGGCGAGAGGACCTCTCTTGGACTAACAACACTGCATCAACGGCCAAGAAAGGCACAGCAGCTCCTCTACTTCCTGTGCAAACCGAGGAGAGCGAGCCATCATATGCTCCTTCTACTGAGGCACCGTTGAAAGCATCCCACCCATTTACAACAGCCGCCTAGTCGGCAAAGCAATCAGCATTGTGGGCGACTTCGATCCCCTCACACAGCTTTTTCAGTCTCCTGCCTGCTGGGAGAAGGTTCCGAGGCCTCCATGCTTCCACCAGACGGAGCAACAGCTTCATCTACCAGGCTGAAACATACCCTGCATAATCTCTTATTGAAACAGTTTATGAATCAAAAGAATCAATCAACAAAATAACATACAGCATATTCATGTGAATTAATTTCTCTACATTCATTCTATCTACTCAGATGTAGACCTTAGTGGACTGCAATCAGCATGCAACTGATGGCTTAAAAACTGACTGCTTGTGTAACACAGGAATGTGCAGTAGACATCTCTCTCAGCGTGCTATATTTCGTTTCATAAAACATTAACTACAAGGTTTTTATTTGGTTACATTGTACTCAGATAATGATGGTGCTTCATACAAAGCTGAACAAAAATCTAGCAGATTTCTGTGTTATTTTCCCCCAATCAATATGTTGGACAAGAACATTTGAGAGCTGCACCCCAACAGAGACAGGTGCTACTGGTTTAGATAAAGTGACTGAAGTTGATTAAACATAATCAAGAAAGCTCTGGAAATGTACAGGCTCATATTTTCAAAATAAATAAATCAACTGAAAAAGCGTCAATGAAAATATTCAAAAGTGGTCAGAACCGTGGTTTAACTGAAAGCATCCTGTGGCTTTATGCAAACTAAATGTAACAGAGGGTCTGGACTACAGCTCAGCGCACCATATTACTCCTGGTCCTTGCTTTGTGATTCAGGACTTTTGCCGTCTTCATCTGTGTGCACCTCAGGGTCAGATACTGGTTTTCCACTAGCAGCTCCTCCATCAGCACCAACTCCTGTTGGTCTCATCCTTTTCGCCTGCGTCTCCTGCCTGCTGTTATTCTTTACTGATGCAGTACATCCCTCATGACTTTGAGGACAGTCCGACTAGATACACCACATAATTGAGCAGTCTTTTGGACCGACAGACCTCCAATTTGTGCATCGACTATCTGGCCTCTGACAAAGTCCGTTAGCTCGCTCATCCTGGAGCTGGATGGATGTGTTGACAGTCTCCTCAGCAGCTGGCAGTCGATGAAGTTGCTCTTCATGTGGCGTTCCCTTTATTTTGTCCACTGAAAAATGAAGGGAAAAAGGGAAAACTAAGATACACCAGAAATCACCATTCCAAACATTATGTTCGTTTCAACCACAATCATTTTATTACATGCAAAGACAGACGTTCCGCATCTAGGCTCACACAACCACCATGTGGCAGTTACAAACATTACCTGAGGCAGGTAGAAATCCACTTAATGCACCTTTTCATTTCACAGCAGCCACTTTGACATGAAATAGTGGATAAACACGTGTTACTAATCACAGTCATTAAGGCTTAAGGCAGCTTCACAAGACCGAGGTGGAGTCTCCCGTGTACTGTTTGACCCCTGCAGATAATGTGAAGGAAGGAAGGAAGGAAGGAAAGAAAACATCTGGACTGTTTCGACTCACGCAGTAAAAGCATCATGCTGTATTATGGATAAATGCAGACCAACATTCTTTTTCTTCTTGTTTTGGAGGTGAGAAAGTGCATTTTTACAATATTATTGCAATACAAACTTAGAGATAGTTATTTGATATACTTCCCTGACTGAATAATCAAGCTGTCCTCTTTCTTTAAATGACTTCCTTAAAACTACACAGTGCACCTCTAATATCAGACTTGCACTCATCATATACTATTTGACGGGGTGATTTTCCCTTTTTACGAAGTAATATTTAAACAATATATTTACTTTTACTCAATTATGACTTTTGGGTACTGAATACAACACTGTATGTAGGGGCTGAATTAATATGAAATTAATATGAAAAATAAACCTGAATCTATAGCTGTAACTACTATGTACTGCTGCTGGTGGAAACAGGCAATCACTGTCTGACAAAAAACAAAAAGGTACCATCAATTTGTGAATAGTTTTTCCACGTTAAGGCCACCAGAGGGGAGCAGAGACAGCATAACAACAAGAAGAAAAAACGTTTTGAGTGTGCGGTTTCACCACCTTCTCATTAACAAACTAACAGTGATAATGTACCCTTCTTTATTTTGATGGGGACCTTTCTGACCTCACCAGGAGCCCTTCAGGCTCCCAGAACTCCCTTTGGGGGAGACTAATGAATTAAAGAGAAACAGCTCTACAGCCTTAAACAGCTCTTTGAAGCAGCTTGTAACCACACTGGTGTTCCTCTGCTGCTGCTTCTGATGGCCATGACCACAGACTGAAGGTCTCAGACAGCCTCCACTATTTTTTTTTTTTACACAGAGTAAAGTCTCTTGATTTATTTTGCCAATTTTTAATCGTGACACTAATTACTTAGAAATAATAATAATAAAAAGAATAAAAAAACATATATATTTCAGGCTTTTTGAGGGCCCCCTCCCCCATTGGGGCCCTGGTAATCTGTCCCATTTCCCCCCCCAGTTCGACACCCCTTGGTGTTCCTTTGCTGCTGCTTCTGATGGCCGTGACCACAGACTGAAGGTCAAAGGTCAAACGTTCAAACAAAACAGGGCTGCACTTCTGAGGGCTGACCCATGCAGGGGGTCAAAGGTCATAGGCGAACAGAACAGTGGTCCCGTGTAGAAACATGAGGAGCAAGAGAGCTGATAAGGACAGTGTAAATGGGGTGTGTTTTTACTTGTTTCAGTAAGTATTTATATGCATTTGTTATGTGATATAGCTGATACTGTTGCACACACAGCAAGGTGAAATTGTGTCCCGCAGCTGGATAAATAACTTCAAATTCTTCTCTCCACGTCAGCACTTCTTCCTACTGCTTCCTGTCCAAGTTGTCTCTCTGTGCCCGTGTCACCACCCTCCTTTCCCCAGCTGATCGAGTGTTCGCTCTCCTCAGACACATCCAGGAGAAGATACACGACGGTGGAAGACGTGTTGGGATTGCAGCAGCCAGCGTGCAGTTTTCTGCTTCACATCGACGGACGTCAGTGGAGGCTCAGGGAAACAGCGCTTGTCGACTGCTGGAACGTGTTGTGTTGCTTCTTCTCTCCTTCTCCATCCACTCGCTCACTGTCAATCTCTCTGACTTGGGTCGAACATCATTTACAAGTTTCAGAGCTCTGTTTTAAAATATTCAGTGTGCCAAGTGTGCAGAAAGTTTTTTTTAGTTGAAAGTTAACAGAAAAATCAACCATCCATGTTTTATTAGAAATTAAAAGGAAAAAAATCTATGTTTCCGCTCAGCTTTACTTCCTGTAACTTCAGTTTGCAGTTCACAGTGATGTCTCTGGATGTCATGTGCTCACAGATGGTGGCGGTATAAAAATACAGTCTGGTCCAAAAGTCTCAGACACTAAGACACAGACACTTGTCAAAATACTCTATTTTGCATTTGTTTTGAGTGTTATATAATCTTCTTTATTACTTATGATAATATCAGCTAAAAAATTTGATTGAAAAGTTAAATCTGTATACACTCAGAATATATTAGCGTGTGGTTTGTCCTTTTTCTTTAATGGAAGCATGCACTTCTTCACAAATTTGTGCAACGTCTAATGACTCATGTTGTCCCGACATGATCGGACAGTGTTCACAAAGCTTCTTGTGATTTAAAAACAGGTTTTAACACACTCTCAGTCACACTGAAAATGGTTTGGAGAAGTGAGGACATTCTGGACCATCCTTACTTCTCCAAAGGGCTTATAATGATTTTCAGCTTGCCCAGCCCTGCCTGGGTTTGGGTCAAGTTCAGATTTAATGTTATGATTCATGTTTAGTTCAGGGTTAGAATAACGGTAAATAAACTTGAACTTCCTGTAAACTTGCTACGTTGTGGATGACAGTGCAGCTTAAAACGTTTTGTTTAAACATCTACGGCATTCTCTGCAGGTATATTTTAAACAAACACATGGCCTTTATGCTTTAGATCAATGGTCAGATTAACGGAGCGTTGAGGGATTCCACAGAAAAAAGTGTGCAATTATGAATGTATTATCTTCTTATAAACGTTTCTGTATGTATATTTTTGTCAGGAGTTTTACACATTTTCTGTAATAAATCACCTTAAAGCAAAGTGCGCATCAGATGGTGGAACATTTTGAGAAGCAGTGCTTTAGATAATATGATTATCTTATGAAATATCATTCAGATAAACTATCCTAAAGCTAAAGCCCTACCTTGAACAGCTGCACCAGTTAAATACTATAATGCATCATTGATAATCATTCACTTCATAACATCTAACTCCTAAGAAAGTACATTTCCTTTAAGGTTCGACAACAGCTATTTTAATTCTTAAAGTACCTTTTTTCTGATAACATTCACTTTTAATTAAGTGTTATTTTTAATGAAGAGCTTTCAGTTGTTAACACGTAGCAGTATTTTTATGTCACCTTGCTGTTTTTACTGATGCAAAAGAGAAAAATAGAACAATGCTAAAACAAACACAATATGAAGCTCAGTGGAAAACTACAATACTTGTGAACTCTTGGGCCTCAAATGTCATGTAAAAAAGTTAATGCTTCTTTTTTGGGCCATGTTTTATTTTGTGCCTCCAGATAAATGTGCTTGTGTTCACAGGCGCAATGGAGATTGTGTTGATGCAGATCAGGTGACACAGTGAAAAGTTGTTTTGTCTGTGAATCATGCTCTCATTTCTACCGACTCAAGCCACGAGCTTCCTCCAGCTGCAAATGAAAGTGAAGTTATTATGGCTTCAGTTTGCTGTGATGTAGAACTGTCCAAATACTTGTAAGAACCTGGACTAGCATCCATTTCACTTCCATTTTTGTTTTAACATTTGTTTGAGCTCAGGTATTATTTCTCTCACATTTATATTGTTTTCAAATGGAGAGATTCTTCTAGAGTTGGGTTTAGTCAGACATCGAGCACTTTGGGGTCAGAATTGCAGAACTATGACAACCTCTAGTCTGCATCTCATGTGAGAAATAATAGAGATCTGTGCTTACTCAAAGAATGAATAGAAAACATATTTCAAGAACTTACAATCTTTTTTTTTTTTTCTCAGAGATATTTTTATTGATTTTCCATTTTTTCCACAAATAGTAGGTACAGGTACAGAGTGTGTACAGGAGATTTATAAGGTTCACAGTCACAGCGTATCTGTCGAGTAGGATGGTCCTGTACGTCCATGTTAGAGAGAGAAAACACAACAACAAGATCAAGAACACCCCCCTCCCTCCCCCCTCCCC
>CAEMYA010001390.1:32122-42659 GCA_903131615.1 Diplodus sargus
ATCGATTGTGAAAATATGACCAAAATGTAAGACAGCGAATATTGGCTGCCCAATAATAAAAACGAAAGTTAGGCAGCGCCATACCCCCCTCTCCCTTAGGCCTTTGGAGATGAACCTTATTCAGCCAAGGACGCTTTCCTTTCCATATATAGGATGATAAGACAGAATCTAATGTATCAAAAAATTATTTAGGAATGAAGGTCGGTACTAGTTGGAAGGCATATAAAAACTTAGGAAGAATATTCATTTTGATGGAATTAATTCGGCCGATCAAAGACGTAGAGAGGGGTGACCACTGCATCAGGCACCGTCTTGTGTGGTCTAGCAAAGAAAGAAAGTTTTCTTTGAAAAGACACTTGTGCTTTTTCGTAACTGTAATACCAAGGTAGGTGAATTTGTTTTCCACAATCCTAAAAGGGAAGTCGGAGTAGTCTGATGCTGGTGTCTGCTCACTGACAGGGAAAAGTTCAGATTTGTTCAAATTTAATTTGTATCCTGAAAACTGGCTAAAATTATTCAGTAGAGACAACATGGCAGGTAGAGAGATATCTGGACGTGAGACAAAACTTAGCAAGTCGTCTGCGTATAGAGCTGCCTTATGTTCTATTCCATTCCTCCATATACCAGAGATATTCTCGCAACTCCGAATTGCTATCGCTAACGGTTCTATGGCCAGGTCAAATAGTAGGGGGCTTAGAGGACACCCTTGTCGTACTCCTCGGTGACTACTCTAATATCCGGTTCAACTCAACACACTCAGCTGATTTCTTTGGGCGGGCCATGACGGCGGCAAAAAAATGTATTCTGTCCAAATGGATAGCTGAGGACCCCCCTAATCACTCTCACTGGGTAAACGAATTTAACCACTGTATGCCCTTAGAAAAGATCACATATAATGTAAAAGGTAACCCACAGAGATTTTTACAGAAATGGCAATCCTGGATTAACTTTCTAGAAACATGATTTAGTGAATCTGTGCAGCACCACCACTTTTCATTTAATTTTAATTTTATCTTTTATTTTTTCCTTCTCATTTTTTTTTAAATTATTACTTTTATTTTATCCATCCTTTAGTTTATTTTCCCTCTATACTGACACACTCACTATGCAATGTGTAGGGTACTCTTGTGTAAATGTAGGTGGGGTCGCTTATATGAGAATGAATGTGTGAGTATATCTAGAACCATCCATTTATCTGTGGCTATACACTTGGTAATTCACCGGTGCTGATCTGTCTCTATATGAGTAATCAGAATTGTGTTAATAATGTATGGACATTATGAGACGTGGATCGAATGTGGTAATAATAGGCTAAATGGAGGATGTTATATATTTGAACCGAGTGCAGAATGCAACTTTTACAGATCTTGCCACACCACAGCACTGAGAAATGGTCGCTGCATAGCTAAACAGAAATTGGGCTCACTATTTTTATTTTTATTCAGTCTACCCACCTACCCCTTTTCCTTTATAAGTACGCATATGCGGGTACGCATGTGTTTGTGCGAATGCTTGTATAGACGTGTATGTGTGTGTGGGCAAACCTATGTATAAGTCTGCGTGTGTGACTGTATGTGTATATTAAGACTGATATGTGCATACATTTGTAACTATTATTTATTTTATTTCTTTTCTTATTTTATGTTTATGGTATCCTTGTGTAGATACATTATATCTTGATTTATTCTTACTTTTTGTTTTGTACTGTAAAAGTTCAATAAAAATAATGTTCCAAAAAAGAAATAATAGAGATCTGTTTGTATTTGTGTGTTTCTTGTATGTTGGAATGACCAAATGTCTGAGGGCTGTGATTGCTCTTTTTCTGTCAGATCAGCCAATCAAATATGATTAAAGGCTCCATTAGCTGCCAGAGTGATAGAAATGACTAACAATAACACCAGCATGAGGCGTTGAAAGAGATTTTTAAAAGTGTTTCCTCATCACGTTCACTACACACACAAAGTGCCTTGTATTCATTCAATAAACCAACACAACCACTCATTCATTCAACTGGAATAGGCTCTAATCAAAACAAATCCTCAGAGACGAAGGCAGAGTGAGACAGAAGGAGAGTGAGGCGCTCAGAATGTGTTGTCAATTAGCAGCAGCAGATCAATGGTGTGATGTAAAAGAAGCCCAAACAGCAAAGATCCTGAGTGAATCAAACAGGTCTGTTGCTCTTTTACGAGGTCTCTGATGTGAACCCAGAACTAAATGTTCAGTTGTGGGTTTTTCATACTCTTCAAAGATTTAGTCAAAAATTAGGTTCATGCAGACAAAGAGGCCGCTTGTGCAAAGAAACCCTCAGTGTGCTGGTTGCTGCATGGTGCCGGACATTTCCATTCATTACATTCCCCTCTTTTTGTTCCAGTTTTCATTCTGGTCTGTCCTTTACAGGTGTATTACCCCCTACCTTACCTCACACACATGCACACAGATCTACACTCACATGTGAGCATACATGTGGCTGTGAAGAGGGCAGGAATGAGTAAAAGGTTTCATTTGCATAAGGCATTTAATGAACAGGCACAAGTCTTAGTGCATGTGTTTGCGTATTACAGCAGTGATGTGTAGTTATCGCTGCTCCTGTGATCTGTGACGTGAAAATGTGCACCACCCTGAAAGTGTAGAGTAGAAGGTGAATTGGCCCCAAGAACCAGATGACAAGAACCAGAATTTCTTATTTGAGCTGTGGGCTTTAAAGGTTAAGGCGCCGTCCAGGATGACACCCAGACTGCTTACCTGGGGTGATGGTGGGACAGTGGAATTGTCGATGGACATGGAAAAGGGGTTGTGCTTTGCTAGGGACGATCTGGTACCAATGTGGAGGACCTTGGTTTTGTCACTGTTCAGTTTAAGGAAGTTGAGTGAGAACCATGATTTAATCTCCAGTAGGCAGTTAGATAGAGCTGTGGGTGGTAGAGCGGAGGTAGGCTTGGTGGAGATATAAAGCTGGGTATCGTCAGCAGAGCAGTGGAATTGAATATGAAATAGTGAACAGGAGGGGGCCAAGGACAGAGCGCTGGGGAACACTGCTGGAGACTGAAGAGGAGTAGGATCTTAGGTTCTTGAGTTGGACAAAATATGTGCGACCAGTGAGATAGGATTTCAGCCGAGCCAGAGGGATGTCAGTGATTCCAATGGAGGCCAGCCTGTCCAGGAGGACGTCATGAGAGACAGTGTCGAAGGCTGCACTGAGGTCGAGGAGAACCAGGGTAGCAAGTAAACCAGGGTCAGATGCAATCAAGAGGTCACAAGGGCTGTCTCAGTGCTATAAAGTGGACGAAAGCCAGACCGAAATTGTTAAAAGAGGTTGTAGCGAGACATATGGGTGTTTAGTTGAGCTGCAACAGTCCTTTTGAGTAACACACCGGCCCAACCGTTGGATGTCTGAAGCGTTTGGAAAGACTCGGACAAGGTTGGGAACAAATCTGTTCGGTGTTCAGCTGCGTTGGAAGTTTTCGGAGCAGCGCAGACATTGTCTGCTCCAATTCAACATGCAAAGTCTGAGGAGGAGGGCCGTTGGCCGTCTGAGCCATTGGATTCTCTGATTGGTTGTGTGCCAGCTGAATGGCCGTTCTGTGTGTGGGAGGGCGGAATACTGTGTGCGCTTTGTTTTTCTATGCACTCTGTTACGTCATTCCCCGTTTTCATGTTTTGAGGTACTAGCACGAGACTAGCTGTTATGTCCATTCAGGACGAATTAAAATGTGTTAGTTTGGTTATGCCTCGCTGCATGTTTAGTATGCAGCTGTTTTTATCTGAAATAGTTAAGTTTCGTTTTGATCGAAAGTAAAAAGAGAGTTGCGTGCATAAACCTCTCGTTTACAACGCACAACACAAGCGCCAATTGCTTATTGCATCTTGTGCAAGTGCAGAACGTACACGCTACTGTGGAGTAGGCAGCACGTCGAAGCGGTGTGTTCAATGAAACTTTTCTGCCAAACGGGTCAGACAAGAGGCAACGGAGTGGTCGGAGAGTGGTCGGATAGGGCAGTTGGACGTCTGGGCAGTGTGTGGGGGCCTTAAGGTTGAGTAGTATGTGGTTTTGGCTAAAGAAATAGCATCCTTGTATTGGAGTATGTGATTATGATACATTTCTTTGTGCAATGCTAGGCCGCTTTTGACATGAAGGCGTTCCAGGCGACGGCCTTTGGTTTTGAGCTGGCGCAGTGCTGGAGTAAACCAAGGAGCGAAGTGGGCAAAGGAAACAGACCTTGTTTTCAGAGGTGGAAGAGGTTTTAGCAGTCGATGAAGTCCGAGATTGTAGAGGGATACCAGTTCATGTGTGGTAGGTAAGTTGTATCTGCTGGGAAAGTCATCAATTCCATTAGAGAGGGCCGACAAGTCAATGTCTTTGATGTTTCGAAAAGTGATAGAGCGAGGCATGCAAGCTCTGGATAATCTTAGCATGACATTAAAGGATAATAGCTTGTGGTCTGAGATGGGCAAATCTGCAGCACAACAGTTTAGGGGGGTTGCACCAGAGCAGCAGATTAGGTCAAGCATGTGTCCTTTGGAGTTTGTCGGAAAGTCAAAATGTTGCCGTAGTCCGAAGCTGTCAAGGCATGAGGTAAAGTCCTTTGTAAAAACATTGTTGATGCTATCCCAGTGGATATTAAAATCACCTAGCAATATTAAGTTTGGGGACACAGAGCATAGGGTTGTTAGGAGGGCAGAGAATTCCTGTAGGAAGTCATTATTCAGCTTGGGTGGTTGATAGATAGTGACCAATCCATACGTATGGTGCTTATATATAATAGCAGCCTACTGCAACTTTTTACCATTAAATGTTATTGTATACAATATCATATTTTATAATGTCATGGAATTCACCACTTCACTGTTAAAAGAAAAGAAAGCAGGCTCACTTGTCTCCATGATTGTTATTATTAATACTTAGACTATCAAAAATCACTGTATTCAAAAAAAACACATTGGTGCTTTTTATTCCCACAGATGTCACATTTACATGTCAGGATCTGGTTATTATAGACACAGATTCAATATTTAACTGTCATTCATCATCACAGTAACAGCGTTACATACATTGGCAGCTGCAAACACTCATAAAAACTTTGTAAAAATACATACGTGGGTTTGGTGCCTACCTGCATACTAAACATATAAGGAGTAGTTAATGTTTGTTGGCGACGTCGACATATGGCAGCAATGGGCCAAGTTTGGATTTAACATTTTTACAAAAATCTGTAATTATTTTCTTCATAACATTTGTAACTTAATTAGGTGAGATTTTCTTTCCCTTCATTTCATCCTTCACAGTGTTAAAATACTGACTTACAGTTGACAACAGCATCTTTTCGACATGTTTAACATTGTGGCATTGAAATGATGCAGGTAAGCTTGTGCTCACTTTAAGAAATATCAGTCATCCAGTGTTAACTACATTACACTTTTCCTCAGAGCAGAGGTGTTCAGTCAATCTCACACAAAGTCACAGAGCCATTCTTAAACCAGAAGCCTGGGAAGAGTGGCTCTGTGAATTTGGCCTCGAAAGTGTGTATGAGACTCAGCTCTCCTGATGTGACACTGTAATATTTCAGAGTACCACCTTCCCAATCAAGAAACAATGCAATCTTTTTGCATTGGGGGGATTCAATTTTTTTACATTGGGGCGATTCAATCTTTTTGCATCGGGGCGATTCAGTCTTTTTGTATTGGGGCGATTCAGTCTTTTTATATTGGGGCGATTCAACCTTTTTGCATTGGGGCGATTCAGTCTTTTTATATTGGGGCGATTCAACCTTTTTGCATTGGGGCGATTCAGTCTTTTTGTATTGGGGCGATTCAACCTTTTTGCATCGGGGCGATTCAATCTTTTTGTATTGGGCCGATTCAACCTTTTTGCATCGGGGCGATTCAGTCTTTTTGTATTGGGGCGATTCAACCTTTTTGCATCGGGGCGATTCAGTCTTTTTGTATAGGGGCGATTCAACCTTTTTGCATCGAGGCGATTCAGTCTTTTTGTATTGGGGCGATTCAATCTTTTTGCACTGGGACACTATTTTCTTTTGTTTGCCATTTTGCTTCCCATGCAAAGGAAAACATTCTTCCTCAAGGCAGAGCAGATTCCAGGACTTGTCATTGCATCCTAGACCACCACTACTGTCCCATTTTCGACCCACTCCTCTATATGCCACTGCGATGCCAACCTCCCCTTTCCACTCCACCTCCCAGTAACAGAGGCCTTTCTGGCCCTCCTCACAAAACACCTGACTCCTCTTAAACCTGTCTTCATTTTCAGGTCGTGTCACCTTCTCCTCCACCTTTGTTATGGTTTTAACTTTCCTGTTTCCTTCAGACAGGACAAGTCTTTTGCTTGCTGTGTTTTCATCAAACTTCAGATTTGCACCATCTGATAGAGAAACAAAACAAAGCAAATAACACATATTTTAGTGCGTAAATGTGTGTGTTTACTGTTTTATGTGCAACTGAAAGACAAAAAAAGTATGTAGTAAGTATGTTTTTTAAATGAAATCCAAACAAAACCAATTAAAGATGATTTGATTTAGATTTGAAACGTTTCATTATTGTACAAATATAAGAGAATATACTTATCTAATGGTAAAAAGTACATACATGATAGCCTATACTAGCTGAGGAGTTTGGGAACGGATACATTCATTTTTAAATTGATCAGGCAACAGCTTTATTTCTAAGGCTTGGTGGCAGGTGTTGGAAAATAAAGACTTACACTTCTTCAGGCCTGGCTTTAACCGATGCTCTCCACTGTGGTCGAAGCTATACAAGATGAATAAAAGTGTTGTCACAAACACACAGCTTCAATGTGGAAATACAAGAAGTAAGTGCATTTGATTTGGACATCTAGGGAAGCCCTAAACGGCCATGCATTCATACATTTTATTTCCTCCGTTTTCCCGTGATAACGAGTTAATTTCCTCCGTTTTCCCGAGATAACGAGATAATTTTCTTGAGATCTCGAGATAACGAAACTTTGTTTTCTCGTGATAACGAGTTAATTTCATTTGTTTTCCCGAGATAACGGGATAATTTTTGTCGAGATCTTGAGATAACGAAACTTTGTTTTCCAGAGATAACGATATAATAAGGTGTGTGTGTGTGTGTGTGTGTGTAAATGAGTCAGTCAGTTAGTGTACGACTGTAAATAACCTTTAATGTGATAACTGTTAATAAGAACATCTTGTTTTTATTTAGTTAACTGATATTCTTTGAAGCCAGGTTATTATTTCATTAATTATATTAGACACTAAATGCGGGACTTTTATTTTGAAAGCGTCTCGCTGTGAACCGAGATTTTTGCTGAACGTGATGAAATGATTTACTGTGCACCTCGCTGATAAAGGGCACAAGCTCTAACGGTGTGTCCGAAGGTGTATTCGAGTGTACAAGGTTCCTGTAATAAACACTTTGGACGGGGATGCTGGGATGCTACAACGACATCAGGCTCACTTAGATTGTGCCACCGATATAGCTGAAGCCTTGCTAACCGTCTTCTGAGATTACGCACATTAATGTGAATATTATCTATAATAGCAAGTCATAATGCTATGTCAGCCTGTGTCAAATTGATTGAAAATATATGTGACACAGTGATCGATATGCTCCTGCTCCTCTGACATTGCTACACTGAATGATGTTTCCTGCACTGATTTAATACACTACACTATCGTTTGGTTTTCTGGAGATCTCAAATTGATTATATCGTTATCTCGGGAAAACAAACTTTCGTTATCACGAGATCTCGAGAAAATTATCCCGTTATCTCGGTAAAACGGAGGAAATTAACTTGTTATCACGAGAAAACGGAGGAAATAAAATATATGAATACATGGCCGTTTAGGGCTTCCGTAGACATCAGCAGTTCATACAGCAGAACACTAGGCCTGTCTCATGAGCGGGCCCATGGCGATGGAACCATGGCGAATTGGCGAGGCTTACGTCTGGGTTGGCATCATAGACTGGTGGGCATACAAAAAAAGTCATCCCTATGGCACTCAACACAATGGCAGTTGGTAACCAATCAACATTTCTTACTGCCCCCCCAGTCAAAGGCAGTCTAGAACTGGGCCTGCTCATGAGTCTCAATTATACCTGGTATTAATAAATGTTGTGTTATCTCGATTCAGCCTGCACTGTGACAGAATTAACTGAGTGAGGCTTCAAGTCAACAACATGCGAAGTACCAGGTACATGAACTATGAAGCAGGATTTGGGCTCAGCAGGGTAGTTTAGGGTTAACCCTGGGATTTCAGGGTTACAACGGTGGTTCACCTCTTAGTGCATCACCATTATAACATGTGCTGCACACCTAACTTGCTGCAGAGTAGATTATGTTAGAGTTATCACATCCATATGTATAGAAGCACAGCTAATCACGGCCAACCTCTTGGAAAATGGCATCACCATTTGTGGAAGGTCCGGAGGAGCTCAATATCAGATCATGAGATTGTTTGCCAGGAGGGCTAAAGAGTTCAGAAACGTGCAAAGCCCATTGGCTTTTCCTGGCAATGTTTTAAATGACATACAGCAGCAACTGATTTGCTTCAGCTGAATGTGGTTTACTTCTTCGGATTTATCTGATATTGTAGCAGAGGGAATACCTGGGTTAACTTCGAGTTGATTACCACCATTACTTAGTTGCCATTAAGAAGCCAGATAATGAAAACATATCCTTGGTATATTGAACTTGGCTTATAGTAAAGGCCTGTGGTCAAGGACAGTAATGCTACTGATGGACATCACTCACTGTTGAATAACTTTTTGCATGGGACAACCTGCTAGCTACTAGCTTTTTCCGGGCTTGTACTTGATATGAGAGGTGGGGGTTGTGTTACTGTCAGCTTGTTGGATAGATTTCTTTCTTAAGAATGTGGCCACACTGTAAAGATTGCAACAGTGTGTTCTGTGTGCATTTACATCTTGCACTGTCATGCGTTTTTCTTTGTCCAGATAAATCGGGTTTGATTGAGGCCGCTGGTTTTGCACAATTTCTCAATTCAACACCAAGGTGATCTGTGAGTTTTGGTGAGTAGCCTGCTCGCTAATAAGATAAAATATTGAGTTCACATTTTACCTTAGTGTAGATGTACTGTCATCGTGAAAACCATACCTACAAACAAACACATCCTGACATATCAACATACCAGATTTCCAGGCTCATATTTCGATAAGGAGCAATAGCAGAGAGCGTCGTCACCCCATTGACTCCTGGGTGATTGTAGCTCAGATCCAGCTGTTTCAGGGACCAGGTCATTTTGGAGTTTAGAGCTTTGGCCAGGAATGAGCAGCCATTCTCTGACACCTGACAACCTGACAACCTGCAGACCACACAAACAAATGCATGCACATCCACAAACAAACACACATACTGTGAGACAGAGAGAGTTATGTGATACTGAGCGTCAAGTAGAAGTGTTGTTGTTATGGTTCCCTGCTGTTAAATACACATTATGTACAGATTTAGAAGTGTCGTAAGATTGTTTCCTTTCCATAATTTTAATGAACAATTGTCAAACAATTTCATTGGTCATTTCATAAATGCCAAAAATAAAACACTTTGATGCTCAAATATTAAGCTTTCTGGTGGCTGCCTTTATCCTACTTTTTTACAAAAGTCTTAATGCGAAAAATAAATTAACTGTCATCACAGGCACATGTACAATCTCAAATATTGGGATCATTAACCTTATTCTGGCGTTGTTGGGGTCAGACATATATGAGAATACTGTTTTATGGGGAGTCACAGTGAAACCTGAATTCAAGTTCTGTTCAAAAGGTAAATCTCGTGAACACAGGCAAGTTAACTCCATAGAGTTAATGCAAGGACGAGTACTCACTTGCCTTATTTGGAGTTTTTTATTATATGTCCTGAAGATGAAAATGTACTTAAACGAAATGTTTGCTGCTCTGCTTAATTGATCTTTTTTGCAGTTTAGAATAACAATATCTTAAACTACACAACAACTCCCCAATCCACTTCATGACACAGTATGTACATATCATGTATACATATATACAGTAAATGTAATTTACACTTACTTGAGAACCTCCAGTTTACAGTGAAGACTCTTCAGGCCATCAGCAAGTTTCTCCACACCTGAATCCAGCAGGTCGTTATGACTCAGGTCCAGCACTGTGAGATTGGAGGATGCGGAGCTGAGGACAGAGGACGTCAGACCTTTGCAGGATTCTTCAGAGAGCTCACACCAGCTCAGCCTGTGGACATATTTGTAATCAGAAATCTGAAAAATCTGTGATGTCAATCTGTGTTTACTTAACACACCACTATGTCTGGGTTCAGAAGTTTTGGCTCAGAACTGGTTCAAGCATATTTGTCTGACAGAACACCGACAGTACAGTACACAGTACAGATGGTGTCAAAACAATCTCTGTTGGGATAAACGGGGAGCCACATGGCTGTGTGCTGGGCCCTTTACTATTTACTATGGATGACATGGTTTTGTTTTTAAAAAAAAAATAATGATTGAATGTTTAATTTTGACTTTCGAATTCAAATGCAGTATCAACAATACTG
>CAEMYA010001390.1:50791-63090 GCA_903131615.1 Diplodus sargus
TTAAATAATTATTGTTTATGCCTAAAACAATGGTATCATTTGGTTTGGGTTCTTTTATTGGGATAGCTACCGTAAGCTTCTGGCACACACAGCCCCACCTAGAATATTTTTCACCAGCCGCCACTGTTCAGTAGGCTGGTTGGTGGTTTTAGCTGGTTGAGGGTTTTGGATGGTCTCAGCTGGTTGATGGTGTAGAAGCTGGTTGAATAGGCTGGTTGATGGTTTTAGACGGTTTTCAATGTACACTTATCAGCAGGAAATAAATTATGTGTGCATGGGTTAGGGATGGGGAATGACAGTCAGTGTGTTGTGTTTAAATTGAAATGTGCAATGTGACATTGCTACTGTAGCAAGTGGTCAGATCGGGCATGGTGAAGTTATTTTATCTACTGTATTCATGTAAGGCACTGTGTGCAATCATTTCATCTTTCGCTGTAAGTTTTCTTTATGCAGGGCATTATGCCACATTTTGTGTGAGCAGGCGATATGGTAATGTGTTGAATGAATGACTTAAATGCATTTCTCTCTCTCACACAAACACAGACCCACACACACAGTTTCTCTGTTGATTGTATTTTTCTTAAGAAGCTCAGGGAGGTTTTGAAACAAATGTGCTCTGAAATTCATATTTATTTGTCATCTCGTATTTATAAATTATATTTCATCAGTCATTGTGACCTGGGGATATCCTGGCTAATGGTTGACACATACCAGTCAGTGGTTATCCAAAATAACTAGTTATTTCTGCTTTCTCGATTCAAAAACATGGTAGAATTTCATTTAAATAAGGATTTATTGTTCAGAAATTAAGCATAATGAATAGAATAAGAGGTGTAAAAGAAGTTTAAAATATGTGGTAATGAGTTGAATGAAGTTGGTTAAAAATATGTAACACAGAATGGGTTTATCATTTTACACTGTAGTCAAAATAATTCATAATTCTTGCTTTTTTTTAACTCAGAAATTAGGTATAATTTCCTGGAAATGAGGTATATTGTACCATATATTACAAAATGAATGTAAAATTTGTGGTAATGTGTTGGAAACAAGTGGACTAAAAGGTGTAACAGAATTGTGTTATCATTTTATACGTCATGCTTTATAAAACAGTCAAACAAAGACCATGTCAATTTGACCCGGGAGGACAACAGGTGTGACTATTTGCTCTCATTCAAAAAAATGAAATGGTTTAAAAAAAATTCCTGACTAAACTTTGACATATACCAGTCTGTGATATTCCACCGACTTTTGTGCCTGTGATCATAACCATAGTGAAAACAATTCAGAATTTCTCCTTGCTCGTGTTGCTCTCACACAAGTTTGCGTGATCACGTAGGCACCATACGTCATCACGCTGACCGAGCTGTGCAGACGCCAGATTAGAGAATTGATTGCGGCAGCTGGTCGGACGTGCGCGCTGGTAATGTGGCGATATGTAAAGTATACGGACGGCTTTAAAACTAATAATAATAATTAATTTTGTTTGTTCGTCTAATTTAGTTCTTGATTTAGTTCAATTGTTAGTTCGGATTTTGTTAATAAATAATGTATAAACACTCATCGTGGACATGGTACACAAACCCCTGGAACAGCCTAACAAAACAGCCAGACTACTGTTTGCGGACTTCTCTTCTGCATTCAACACCCTACAGCCACACATCCTTGCAGAGAAACTCTCCACCTGCTTCCACCTGGACCACCAGCTGATCCTGTCGATTACAGACTTTCTGACCTACAAATCACAAAGGGTGCTGGTCTATAACACCTTCGCCGATGTCTCGGTCACCTCTACAGGCTCCCCCCAGGGCTGCATCCTCTGACCTCTGCTCTTCATCCTTTAGAGCGATGGCTGCAGGTCCCCCCATCCAGACTGTCATCTGGTAAAGTATGGTAAAATGACACAGTTCTCCTGTCCCTGCTCTCAGGCCACTCACATCACCACTCAGCTCAGTGCTGCAAGGGTTTGTGGAGTGGTGTCATGAATTGGCCCAGGAGGTAAACATGGAGATGCCATTGTGCCATCAGCACAATCCATGGGAGAAACGTAGAGCTTGTGGAGGAGTATGAATACCTAGGCACAATTTTTGTGCCCTTAAATTAGCCCCCAACACTGAGGAGATCCCCAGAAAATGCCAGCAGTGGCAATATCTGCTGAAGAAGCTCAGCACTTTTGTGGTAAATAAAAACATTCTATGGACATTTTATTTCTTCTTCATAGAGCATGTCATCACTTTCTCCATCACCAGCTGGTTGCAAAACAGGACACGCCTGCAGAGCACAGTCAAAGTTTGCGCTAAAATCATTGGACTCAGAACAGCATGCAGGATCCTTCAGGACCCCTCCCATGCTCTGCTCCCAGTGTTTGAGTGGCTCCCATCTGGACACTGGTCCACTGCCCAGGCTGCAGAACACAGAGGAGGTGAACAACCATTGTTCCCAAGGCTGTTCCACATGTGGTGAGAAGTGCCTTATGATTTATTTAAGACTTAAAAGTCAATGAAAAGAAATTGGACCTGACTTGTACTGTAAGCATTGATCCTCTCATGTAAGTTACGGGGTTGGACCAACATTATAAAGGTCTTTATAGCATTCCAGGACAACCCCACCACCAACTTACAGCTGACAATTGGTTCAATTAGACTCCTCTCTGACATACTGTCTATGTTAGACACTTCTGAAATTCTTTTTTCCTGATTCTCTGTTAACATTTCACAGCAGTTTAGAGCATTTAATAACCCTTGGATATGATTTCACCCTTATTTATGACTACCTCCATCCACACCCATAAACTTACATCGTATTTCTGTCGTCCTGTCGACACATGTATCAGGCAGCTGTTTGGCAGCTGAAGGTTGGGAGGTTATCCAGAGTCGGGCAGAAGGAAACAGCTTCCCTGTGATGAGGTTTGTCAGTAGCACATCTACTGAAGCTGGCTCTCTGGTGTCAGTCAAGATGGAACTGTTGTCAAAGTCGAGAGGAGGTTGATAATCATCCAGTCCATCCAAGACAAATACAACTTTGAACTGCTCATAGTTAGAAATCACACACTCCTTTGTTTCCGTGAAGAAACGCTCAAGAAGTCCCACCAAACTGACTTTTTCCTCTTTTTTCTTATTGAGCTCAGAGAAGTTCAGTGGAAATATCACTTCTTCATCAGCTTTGCTCACAAGTGACTTAAACCAAGTTGACAATGACCGATTGTCATTTTTAGCCCACTGTGTTTTGAATTTCTGCACATGGAAGGATTTTCCAATTCCAGCATCTCCGATAGTCAGCACAGTTCTGATTGTTTTTTCTTTTGTATTTTTGAAGATTTCAGATGTTGCATTCACTTGAATCACAGTTTTTGCCACAGGACGTCGATTTTTCTCTCCATTATCAACCTCATTACTTTTCTCCTCTCTGATGATGTGTTCTGTATTTTGATGGTTCGGATGATTTATATTTTCTACTTTAGTGTTCTCAGAACAAAATCTTCTTCTTAGGGCTGATACCAGCTGCTGCCGTCGCTTCGATGTCTCTGGATAAACAGAACAAATTTCAGCACATTATTGGTGATGAAGGGTAGATGTAATTAACTTTAAGTCAGCTAAAGTAATTTATGATACAACACGGTGAACAAGTTACACCACAACAAGAGTTAAAGGTTAGCAGTGTTAAGAATTATGTCACTGTTATTGAAACACATAAATTCAGATTAGTAATGTAGTAACAATAACATTGTTATATGTCATGGTTGCAACTTGCAGTATTTCCTAGTCAGAATGTTCCAATGTAAAAGAAAGAGTAACACAGAGATATGAAAATAAGTTATTGTTATTGTTTCATACCTCGACATTCTGTCTGTTTCTGAATATATTCAGTAGGAATCTTATGAACTCCTGAAGGTTGAGAGACGATCCAGAGACGAGCGGAGGGAAGCAACTTCCCCTTGATGAGGTTTGTTAGCAGCACATCCATCGAGGCTGGCTTGTACAATTCAGTCAGGTCCTCATTGTTTTCAAAATCCAGAGGAAGTTTACATTCTTCCAAACCATCAAGGACAAAAGCTACTTCACATTTGTTGTACTGGCAAGCTAATCTGTGTTTGTTGTCATTGAGGGAATGACGAAGCAGATCCGTCATGCTTTGTTCTTCGTCTTTTCTTGAATTCAGCTCGCTGAACTTCAATGACACTATCAAGTCTATGTTCTTGTTGGACGTTCCTTTTGCCCAGTCTACCATGAACCTCCTGGTTTGAAGTGTTTTACCAACACGAGGAACTCCCGACATTAACACTGTTCGAACTTGCTTTTGCTCTGATTCAGGAAATAATGTTTTATAAGTTTGTTTTTCATCTTTGTTTTTTTCTCCTATCTCATAGAGTTCTGTGTCAGTCTCAAGTTTTCTCAGTTCCTCTTCATGCTGATGGCAGATTGTTTTCTTCAGGTCTGCTGTTAGTTTGTGTTTGAAATCTTTGCCTAAAGAAATGATAAAGACATTATAGAGAAAGCAGAGTACAGCGACTGCAGAAAATACAGTGTCACATTATCCATGTTGTTATACGAGTAGTTAAAGACCAGAGAGAAAAATGACACAAAAACATAAAATGAAAGTTGGAATTTGCAGTGACATTAACTTTAGTTGAGTTTATGAAACATCTCCCATAAAAGTGATGCATGTCATGGTTTCAGCTTTTGCATTATTTCCTAATCATGACACATGATACTGATCACACAATACCTAATATGAGTTATGAAAATAAGTTATTGTTATTGTTTCATACCTCGACATTCTGTCTGTTTCTGAATATATTCAGAGGGAATCTTATGAACTCCTGAAGATTGAGAGACGATCCAGAGACGAGCGGAGGGAAGCAACTTCCCCTTGATGAGGTTTGTTAGCAGCACATCCATCGAGGCTCGTTTGTCCATATCAGTCAGTTCCTTGTTGTTTTCAAAGTCCAAAGGAAGTTCACATTCTTCCAAACCATCAAGGACAAAAATTGTGTTGCAGTCGTCAAACCTGCAAACTTCTGTGTGTTTATCATCATTGAGGGAATGACAAAGCAGATCTTTCATGCTTTGAACTTCGTCTTTTCTTGAATTCAGCTCACTGAACTTCAATGAAACTATCAAGTCTATGTTCTTGTTGGACTTTCCTTCTGCCCAGTCTACCATGAACCTCCTTGTTTGAAGTGTTTTACCAACACCAGCAGCTCCCAACATTAGCACTGTCCATGAACTCTGAAATAATCCATCATAGGTTTGTGCTTTTGCTTCTTGTTTTCCTTTTCCTATCGCGTAGAGTTCTGTATCAGTCTCAAGTTTCTTCACTTCTTCTTTGTGCTGACTGAGGATTCGTCTTTTCAGGTCTGCTGTGAGTTTGGGATTGACAGCTTTCCCTAAAGAAACAGTAAAGACAATACAAACAGAGCAGAATGCAGTAACTGCAATAAATGTCACATTCCTAAACAACTAAATTGCAAACATAAAAAAAGTTTTGTCACATGATGTTTTGTGTTATACCTGCAATCCCATTCAAAATGTATGAGAATAAAGAAATGTATCTATGAGTTTACAACAAAGAAATAAGTGTTAAATCTCTCTATATTCCAGCAGTAACCACTGTTATAGAGTGTTTGGTCAGTAACCATGTCTCTCCTCCTCTTGCTCAGGCTGTGGAATAGAAAATGAATTATCTGGTATCCCTGCCCACTTTATCCAATCAGGATAGAGAACTCCATAAAGGGGCGGTCCTGTCTGCTTGTGAACACAGAGGGCAGGATCCTCCTGTTTGCTGCTCTGTCTGGTGATTAGCACTCTGTGTACATGTGGCGACGTAAAGAGGAGAGAGGGGATGCTATCTGCAAAACAGACGTTAGCTTAAACGATGAAAACCTTTACAGCAGCTTTAAGCTGATGAAAGTTTTTTGTGTTGATTTACTGAAACCTTTGCTCAAGGTGTCCCCACTGCTGGGCATAGTGGTGTCTGTATTCTGATCAGGTCAGCTTCAACACAAACACAAAACACTTATAACATATTTGTCTCAATAATATATTAGATAGTAGTCGTGCACATTGTCCTTTTGGGGAGGCCACTGCCATCAGCATCCCCTCATCCTGCTGGTCTAATTTCAGAGTTATTTATTTTAGAGTAAACCTGTTCCCTCTAGTGATTGGTAGCAACTGAATGAAAAAAATATTTAGAAAAGCCAGATATCTCTGCTGGTCATTAAGATCAGTATTGGGGCTGATCCGAGTGTATTTTAATGGAATGTTATTGGCTAAATAAAGCCGATTAAATTCCAATCCTTACTTTACTGAACTACTTTTGCAGTGCTGTTCTCCGTTTTGACAGTCTACAATGTCATTTTAATGCTCAGCAGCTAACAATGCTGTTGATTCTCCTCTCTCTTTCTGAAGAGCACAGAGCAGCTTTCAGGTAGCAGCTGTTCATGACAGCAGCAGCAACAAATAATTCTATCTCTCACCGTCAACGTTAACTTGGCCACAGAATAAAATTCGACTTGTCTGTTGCCTGGTTATTTACTCTCTGCAAGTCAGTGTCTGTCCTTGTCAGAGATGGTTTGTAAGAAAAGAGGCTCCACTAACACGTCTATGGGATCATCTTATTCTCTGAGTAAAGTCTGAGCTCTTACCAAATCTGACATCTGTCTCAAAAACTGATTTAACCTAAACTACTGGATTATAAATTATATTGTTGTGGCAATAAGTGTTCTTAAAGTTGGTGGTGCTTCATTGGCACACTGTTAAATTGTAATTTGCTTCTTGAAAGACATAAAGCTCCATTTAGTTCTGAGTGAACTCTCCTCTCACTTTGAGAAATGTTCAAAAATTGTTCCAGTTTGTTTAAAACCAGGCTAATCTAAAACTATTTAAAACCGTGAAGTCATGATAGTCACGTTAATCTTGCTCTATAGTGATGGCAGATGGTACATTTATTATTTCGACTGTATTATTATGTGTTATAGTGTTCTGTTTTTGATAAACATGAAAAAGTTGCACCACATGTGGTGAGAAGTGCCTGATGATTTATTTAAGACTTAAAAGTCAATGAAAAGAAATTGGACCTGACTTGTACTGTAAGCATTGATCCTCTCATGTAAGTTAAGGGGTTGGACCAACATTATAAAGGTCTTTATAGCATTCCAGGACAACCCCACCACCAACTTACAGCTGACAATTGGTTCAATTAGACTCCTCTCTGACATACTGTCTATGTTAGCTTCTGAAATTCTTTTTTTCCTGGTTCTCTGTAAACATTTCACAGTGGTTTAGAGCATTTAATAACCCTTGGATATGATTTCACCCTTATTTATGACTAACAGCATCCACGCCCATAAACTTACATCGTATTTCTGTCGTCCTGTCGACACATGTATCAGGCAGCTGTTTGGCAGCTGAAGGTTGGGAGGTTATCCAGAGTCGGGCAGAAGGAAACAGCTTCCCTGTGATGAGGTTTGTCAGTAGCACATCTACTGAAGCTGGCTCTCTGGTGTCAGTCAAGATGTTACTGTTGTCAAAGTCGAGAGGAGGTTGATAATCATCCAGTCCATCCAAGACAAATACAACTTTGAACTGCTCATAGTTAGAAATCACAAGCTCCTTTGTTTCCGTGAAGAAATGCTCAAGAAGTCCCACCAAACTGACTTTTTCCTCTTTTTTCTTATTGAGCTCAGAGAAGTTCAGTGGAAATATCACTTCTTCATCAGCTTTGCTCACAAGTGACTTAAACCAACTTAAATATGACCTATTGTCATTTTTAGCCCACTGCGTTTTGAATTTCTGCACATGGAAGGATTTTCCAATTCCAGCTTCTCCGATAGTCAGCACAGTTCTGATTGTTTTTTCTTTTGTATTTTTGAAGATGTCAGATGTTGCGTTCACTCGTGTCACAGATGTTGCCAGAGGACGTAGACTTTTCTCTCCATTATCAACCTCATTACATTTCTCCTCTCTGATGATGTGTTCTGTGTTTTGATGGTTCGGATGATTTATATTTTCTACTTCAGTGTTCTCAGTAAGAAATCTTCTTTTCAGGACTGATACCAGCTGCTGCCGTCGCTCTAGTGTCTCTGGATAAACAGAACAAATTTCAGCACATTATTGATGATGAAGGGTAGATGTAATTACCTTTAAGTCAGTTAAAGTTATTCATGATACAACACGGTGAACAAGTTACACCACAACAAGAGTTTAAAGTTAACAGTGTTAAGAATGATGTTACTGTTACTGAAACACATACATTCAGTTTAGTAATGTTTATAAAATCTACAGTAACATTAACAGTCGTGGTTGCAACTTGCAGTATTTCCTACTCATAATTTCATAATCTAACAGAAAGAGTGACACAGAGATATGAAAATAAGCTATTGTTTCATACCTCGACATTCTGTCTGTTTCTGAATATATTGAGAAGGAATCTTATGAACTCCTGAAGATTGAGAGACGATCCAGAGACGAGCGGAGGGAAGCAATTTCCCCTTGATGAGGTTTGTTAGCAGCACATCCATCGAGGCTCGTTTGTCCATATCAGTCAAGTCCTCGTTGTTTTCAAAGTCCAGAGGAAGTTCACATTCTTCCAAACCATCAAGGACAAAAGCTACTTTACATTTGTTGTACTGGCAAGCTAATCCGTGTTTGTTGTCATTGATGGAATGACGAATCAGATCTGTCATGCTTTGAACTTCGTTTTTTCGTGCATTCAGCTCACTGAACTTCAATGACACTATCAAGTCTATGTTCTTGTTGGACTTTCCTTTTGCCCAGTCGACCATGAACCTCCTTGTTTGGATTGTTTTACCAACACGAGGAACTCCCGTCATTAACACTGTTCGAACTTTCTCTGTCTGTGGATCCTGAAATAATTCATCATAGGTTTGTGCTTTTTTTCCTTTTCCTATCTCGTAGAGTTCTGTGTCAGTCTTAAGTTCCTTCACTTCCTCTTTATGCTGACTGAGGATTCGTCTTTTCAGGTCTTTTGTGAGTTCGGGATTGACGTCTTTCCCTAAAGAAACAATAAAGACAATACAAACAGAGCAGAATGCAGTAACTGCAATACATGTCACATTCCTAAACAATTAAATGGTAGACATAAAACATTTTTTGTCACATGATGTTTTGTGTTATACCTGCAATCAAATCTGAGGGATTTAAAATGTATGAGAATAAAGAAATGTATTGTCTCTCCTCCTCTTGCCCAGGCTGTGAAATAGAAAAATAATTTTCTGGTATCCCTGCCCACTATATCCAATCAGGATAGAGAACCATAAAGAGGTGTTCCTGTCTCCTTGTCAACACATAGAGAGCAGGGTCCTCCTGTTTGCTGCTCTGTCTGGTGATTAGCACTCTGCATACATGTGGTAGGGCTGTGACGATACAGGTATCAAACCGAAATCGCGACACTCAGATCCACGAACCTGTCTTACGCAGTGAGAAGGCAGAATCGCGACACAACTTCCAGTCCAGATCTATGAGCCCTATGAGCTGTAAGTAACACTACATTAACACCGCAGCGGCCGTTCGCCAATGCTCCGCCGTTGTTCGTTCACACAGAGAGAAACACCCCTGTAAAGACGAAACGCGGCGTAATTCACACAGAAAGCCGGCGCTGCGGCTCCTCAAGTTTCCCCGGTGTCTCCCCTGTCAAAACCCGGCTGTCTTCCGGGATAAAGTTCACTGAAGTATCGGTCCAGAGGGCTGACCGTCGCAGAGATTTTTTTTCATCATAAACACTCGGTGAGCTAAAGTTTTTTTCCGGTGACAGGCGCTGTTTATTGGGCAGAAATGTGATGAGGAGTCGGTAGGACGGGCGGGAGGAAGGACGTTTCTCCACGTACAGCTGCAGTATTTTTCCTTGTTGCCAAAGACGGTTACAGTTACTACGTTACCTTAGTTTGGTTCTGTAACGTTGTTTTGTGGGACATTTCTCTGTATTAAGTTGAGTGAGGGATCTGTGCAGTTAACAGACCATCAGAGAGACACGCCCTCCACAATACTGCACCTCTGATACTATCAGACAGGTATCATATACATAAGTTATTTAAATGTTACATAAATAAAATGTTTAATTTAAAAAGAAAAAAGAAATCAAGGTTTGTATCGAACCGTGGGTCAAAAATCGTGATACAAACCGAATGGGGAGTTTGGTGTATTGTTACAGCCCTAACATGTGGAGATGTAAAGAGGAGAGCGGGGATGCTAACTGCAAACAGCTAAAACGATGAAAACCTTTACAGCAGCTTTAAGCTGATTAAAGTTTCTGTGTTGCTTATTCTAACCTTTGCTTGAGATGTCCACACTGCTGGGCGTAGTGGTGTCTGGATTCTGATCATGTGAGCTTCAACACAAACACAAAGCATTTATTACATAAATGTGTTAATAAATACATTAGAAACATTTACTCTTGCAAAGATTGATATTATTCCTGTTTGAGGAATGCATCTCCCAGCCTTCACTGCTCTGCTTTTTCATGTCTTCCTCACATTGTTACTTTGTCTTTTTATGTCTTATACAAACCCCAATTCCAATTAAGTTAGGATGTTGTGTAAAACAAATTGAATACACTACAAAGACTTAATGTTCAAACTGATAAACTTCATTGTTTTTTTGCAAACATTCCCTCAATTTGAATTTAATGCCTGCAACATGTTCCAAAAGAGCTGGGACAAGGGCATGTTTAGCACTGTGTTACATCACTTTTTCTTTAAACAACACTCAGTAAGTGTTTGGGAACAGAGGACACTAATTGTTGAAGCTTTGTAGGTGGAATTCTTTCCCATTCTTGCTTCATGTAGGACTTCCGTTGCTCAACAGTCGGGGTTTCTGCTGTTGTATATTGCGCTTCATAATGTGCCACACATTTTCAAAGGGAGACAGGTCTACACTGCAGGCAGGTCAGTCTAGTACCCGCATTCTTTACTGCGAAGCCACGCTGTTGTGACACGTGCAGTATGTGGCTTGGCATTGTCTTGCTGAAATAAGCAGGGATGTCCCGGAAAAAGACGTTGCTTGGATGGCAACATATGTTGCTCCAAAACCTGTATGTACCTTTCAGCATTTATGGTACCTTCACAGATGTTACCCATGCCATGGACACTAACGCATCTCCATACCATCACAGGTGCTGGCCTTTGAACTTTGCGCTGATAACAATCTGGATGGTCCAACGTCCAATATTTTTAAAAAAATAATAAAAAAATTAAATGTGGACTCGTCAGACCAGAGCACATTTTTCCACTGTTTGTCAGTCCATCTGAGCTCAGGCCCAGAGAAGCCGGCTGTGATTCTGGGTGTTGTTGACATATGGCTTTTGCTTTGCATGGTAGAGTTTTAACAATTGTTAACTGTGTTAACTGACAATGGTTTTCCGATGTCAGTTTTTGATGCAGTTCCGCCTGAAGGATCAAAGTTCACGGGCATCCAATGTTGGTTTTCGGCCTTGCCGCTTACGTGCAGAGATTTCTCCAGATTCTCTGATTCCTTTGATGATATTATGGACTTTAAATGATGAAATCCCTCAATTACTTGCAATTGTATGTTGAGAAACATTGTTCTTAAACTGTTAGACTATTTGCTCATGCATTTGGTCACAAAATGGTGAACCTCGCCCCATCCTTGCTTGTGAACGACTGAGCCTTTTGGGGATGCTCCTTTTATAACCAATAATGACACTCACCTGTTTCCAGTTAACCTGTTAACCTGTGCAAAGTTCCAAACAGGTGTTTTTTGAGCTTTTCTCAACTCTCCCAGTCTTTTGGTGCCACTGTCCAAGCTTTTTTGGAACGTGTTGCAGGCATCAAATTCAAAATGAGTAAATATTTACAAAAAAACAATAAAGTTTATCACTTTGAAAATGGAATTTCTTGTCTTTGTTGTGTAATTCAATTGAAGATAAGTTGAAAAGTATTAGCAAATCATTGTTTTCTGTTTTTATTTACATTTTACACAATTTTCCAACTTCACTGGAATTGCGGTTTGTAGCTGTAACAGTATGAAAACTCAAGTTGTTTGTTCTACCTTAGCCCCGACATGAAGTCGAGAGGATCATCCTTGGGAACGTTCCTGGATGCAGTGGAGACAGGTCTTCGAGGCTCATGAGGGCTTTAAAACAAATTATTTGAGTGATTTCACAAAAACAAACTAACATTTTTAACATTTGGGGAAAAAATTTTTTGAGATTCAATGTGGAAACTGCAGTGAAGACTGACTACTCTGATTAGTCACAAGTTTTTGTCTTCTGCACTTTGAACCTATCAAACAAAGAACATGACCAAAATATCGTACCCCGGCTGTTCT
>CAEMYA010001393.1:0-15420 GCA_903131615.1 Diplodus sargus
CGAAGTTTGCGTGGAAATGGTCGTACGCACGGTTTTCTGCCGTACGTTCGTTTGATAAATGAGGGCCTAAGTGTTTTAAGTGTTTTTTTTCTCCTCTTGACATGACCCTATTGTGTGCCAAATGGATTCTTTTATCTAACTTGGGTGTGTCAGTCAAAGATGTCTGTCTAAAACTGTAACTGTAACAATCAACTATACCGGAAGTTCTGTGCGTGAGAAACACTGAACTGAAAGAACATGTGTTTTGAGCAGCAGGGGATATACTGGACCTGAATGTAGTCTGACTACATTTTGTCAACAGGTAGACAAAACAAGAACACGGATGTAGTTATTTTTGGTCAATAAAAAAAACAACCCCAGGAATGCAATTGTACCAGATTCTGGTGGTTGAACGCAGCAGGAGTGATGTATTTGACTTCAGGACTGTGTCTCACCTTGGTTTATTGTGTTCTGCTGCTGCCGATTAGTGGCTGAAGTCTTCTCCACAACATTCAATGGAATTACTTGGAAGAGTAAGACCAAATATTCATCAAATTAGAAAAGACTTCATGTTGTCAAAAATGTGGTATTTGGGACACTCGGAAGTCAAGGCACCACTGTTTAGGCTTCTATTTTGGGTTCATATATTTTTACATCTGACTCCAGTCAGGGCCTCACCAGTCATGAACCTCACCGCTGGGCACGTACACAAAGGTGTCTGAGCCCCTGCTCTTTTTACCTCGTATTAAAAATTGCAGTTTTTTTTAATGATTAATAAATGTATATATATGTATATGTTTGTATATATGTATGTGTATTATACACGTATATATATGTATGTATATATGTGTATATATGTTTGTGTGTATAAATATGTGTGTGTGTGTGTGTGTGTGTGTGTATATATATATATATATATATATATATATATATACATATTATTTGTATTCATTATTATACAGAAAAAAACAGGAATGCAATGTGTGCAGACTGAGTAAATTAGCAAGTGAAGAAAAACATTGAAATGTGAACATTGAAGAGCTTGTAAAGATGTGCTATCCTCCACAGATCCACGAGATAGTAACGCGTGGCCACGAGATAGTTAATGCGTTTTTGTTTTTTTTATCCCATGTCACCAGAGGGGCTCCGTACAGTAGTCCTACATTAGAAGTTATATTAGGTGGCGACTATTTTCACTACCATGGCATGTCCTTTTGATAATGATCCCGTGGATGAATGTGCATTACTGCGCAGAGAATTAAATATTCGTCAGGAGATGATTATCAGACAGACAGATGTTCTTGCATTTCCAGACAATTATCTTTTTGAGCGGTACCGTTTCACGCCACAGTCCATCATTTACATACACAACCTAATCCGTCCTTACATTTCCAACATTACCGACCGAAGTCATGCTCTCACATCCCAGCAGATGTTGTGTGTTGCGCTGCGGTTTTTTTTGTTTTGTTTTGGGTTTTTTTTTGCAAATGGGAGTTTTTTTATACAACGTCGGAGATTCTGAGCACTTGAGCACGGCAGCTGTATGCAGAGCGGTCAGCAAAGTGTGCCTCTCCCTGAAACGGCTTCTACCATCTTAATCATTTTCAGCTCCTCTGCCTCCGTTAGAGGTGGCGGTGCTGGGCCATCACCCGTTTTACGAGCATCTGCTTTCTTTCTGTTGGCTGAAGTCTGTGTTAGTTTAAGGCTTAATTATTTAACAGAATATGATATAGATGAAAAGACATTTATTTTCGTGATAAAACAACTATACAGTCAAACAGCCACTTAATATTTACTTTACAATGAAAAACATGATCAAACTGAGGAATCGCCATGAGATTATGCCGAGGTATAATGTTTGTATGTTTCACCTTAAGTTGCTGCTAAGTGCGCTTCTCCCCCGCGGGGTTTCACCTAAATGAAATAAATGAATAGGCGACCACTCAAGCAGTTTCCCCCTGTAATATTAGTGTGATTGCAAAGGACTACATTTAAACTAACGCATTGACCTGAGCAGCAATGTTCTCCCACACCGTCTCCCTCTCTTTTGCTGCTACAGCGGTGTTCCTTCTAAAAACGTGCGCAAACTCACCGTATGAGCGCATTAATATTTCCAATTCCAGTGGGGTGAAAAACGTAGCCGCCCTCTTCCCCGTTGCCATGGTGACTCGTCGAATCAGGGCTCCATCGACGCTGTCTTTCTATACTTGTGGTGCACGCGCTTAACTCCAGGTGAAACTACTTCGAGTTGATCAATCTAACCCAAATCAGCTGTTCTGGAGCCGAAAACTCAGAGTTTCTTATCTCAGAGTAGATCAACCTAGAGTTCAGGGTTAGACTCAGAGTTTGTTGAACCTGCTTTGTGAAACGGACCTCTGGTCTGGGCTTTTGATGCGCCTTTGCAACATTCCCCATTTGAGCTCTCATGTTTCTACCACTTTTCAACATAATTGATGCCCTGGACCGGAAGATGAACTGATGAAACTGTTTGTATGAAGAAAGAAGAGAAGTTGCTAAATTATTTAATCGGAGCTCATTTCCTGATCGGAGAGTGAGCCCACATTATGTGCTTGTGAGAATAAAATTTTGAAAGGCAGTCACTGTTCAATTTTCACTTCTCACATTGTTGTAAGAAAATATATTACAAAACGTTACACTTCAAAGAAAACAGGCACAGCTTGTTTTTCTTATGTTTTTACATTATTTTTAATGGCGCTGAAGCTCATATCACACAATATCCGGCAAAATATGGCCAAATCAATGACGATTTGACACAAAACATCACACTATATCGAAAAGTAATGTCTGCTCAGAATAATAGAACAGCACAAAAAAAACAATAATTATGTAATTTATACATGTGTAAGAGGATTCTTGATTACTCATAACACAGCAATGCGGAACTGCATTCATTTTAACGCTTTGTATGCGTATGTAATTCAACCCAAAGTCCATTCATTCCTATGAGAACTGAGGTGATGTCAGATATGTTTGTAAAAACTCCTGTTTGTTCAGATCCAAACATTGATCGAAAATGCCTATGTTGAAAATGTACTGTTGGTAAATAATGTATCTGCTGTCAGACTTTCTACAGGTGCAGCGACATGAACACTGTTCACACTTCAGGTGATATCCTTTCAGCACCAGGTGCCATAGCGCCGGTGGCGGATGATCGCAGATTAATTTGTGCTAAGTGTAATGTTTCTTTGATTGAGCTTGTAAAGGTTCGTCTCATACTGGTCTCATTGTAGCATGGTGAGAGCTTGTGGCGCTGTTCTTCATCAGATGCCTCCGGACAGCTGAAGGAATGTATGAATATTGGATAAGTGCCTAATTTTACAGGATTCCAGAGAGGCCTCTTCCTCCAGTTTCTCGGTTTTGAAGACAAGGTCCAAGTCGTCATCTTAAAGCAGAAGTAAATTGTAGGTAGTAAATACTAAGTAGTAAGTAGCTGAGCTTGTATTCTCAGGTAAAACTTTGATATCTGACGATTCTGCAGAATCCCAAATTGAACTGCTTTCCTGCAGTGGTACAATTATGCGCTTCATCATTTTCTAACATCTTAAAAAATGTCTTCTCCTTAATGTTCAAGTTAAATATCCTGCTTACAAACGAACAAGTCGGAACTAGAATAGTTTCCTTGAGGCAGATTTAAAAAAAAAAAAATCTACTCACTTTTCATCATGAACGTCTTGGTAATTATTTGTTTTAACTGCAGCACAGTGATCTTCTTCATCTGCTCTTCAGTGTCGCACAGTTTGATGATCTTTTCCTCTCCTTCAGGTGAATGTACCTTCAGCTGGATCACCATTTTGCAGATGAGTCCGTGCAGTTGTTGAGTTGTGTGGAGTGTTCTTCATGACGCTTGTTCGTTCATGTATTATTTGCAACTTCGTCACATGTAGCGCTACGAACCACGTGATTACGTGGAAACTTGGGGGAGAAAACCCGCATCGCTCCTGTTTAGTTTGAGGAAACACATCCATATGTTTACTTTGTTTTGTCAAAATGGGCAACAGCTCAACAACTGAACAGATCAACAACTCCAGACAACAGAGGAGCAATTTGATAATTGTACAAAACTATATCTTCGTACAACAAGGAAGCAATTTCACAACTCCACATAACAACAACTCCGGACAACAGAGGGACAATTTGACAACTCTACAGAGCAATATCACCGGACAACAGAGGGACAATTTGACAACTCTACAGAGCAATATCTCCGGACAACAGAGGGACAATTTGACAACTCTACAGAGCAATATCTCCGGACAACAGAGGGACAATTTGACAACTCTACAGAGCAATATCTCCGGACAACAGAGGGACAATTTGACAATTCCACAGAGCAATATCTCCGGACAACAGAGGGACAATTTGACAACTCTACAGAGCAATATCTCCGGACAACAGAGGAGCAATTTGACAACTCTACAGAGCAATGTCTCCGGACAACAGAGGGACAATTTGACAACTGAACAGAGCAACACCTCTGAGAAGTGTTATGACCCTCAGGACCGCACGCTGACATTTGTAGATGGAGAAGATGAAATGGACTGTAAGTAGCTTAATGTCACACGTAGGTCAATGCCCACGCGAAGTCAGAGTGAATGCCTAATGTAAGCCTTGTAGTCTATAGCTTTTATTAATGAATTTCCTAATTATAGCTGAAAGCCCATAACACTGCTTCTATTGTGTTTGTGTCTTACAGTTTTGTGTAACGACTACAAGTCTCTCAGAGCAAAGATGTCCTGTGGTCATGCTGTCACTCCGATGTCTCTGACCGACTGGTGTCGCTGGTTGTTGGACGAGGTATGATGTTTAGATGTTTGCAGCTTCATCATGACATTCATCGCGTTAGTGAATAAACTACACTGACAAAATACAAAGGTACAGGTAATTGTAATTCAGTAGTAATTTGTGTAAAGTGAAAAAAGTAACTCGTCTAACTCGACTAACTTCAGCAATGAGAAAAACAGTATTATTTAACTTCATGTCTTAGGATGTAACTCTGAACTTGAAACTGAGTTTATAGAGTTAATAGTGAATCATACAGGCACGGACATACTGATACATGAACATGATTCTTTTATTTTCTTGTAATGTCTCAGGGTAAGTGCAGATTTGTGTGTGGTCAAACTAAGTGTGATGCTGAGTGGTCCTATGAGGAGGTTCGTAAAATGGCTCTGCTGACTCCTGAAGAAGTGGACGAATTTGAGAAGAAAATGTTTATTAATGCTGCACCATACTTGAAGGTCAAAGAAGTGAGTACATAACTTACACTGTTTGCAAACTGTTCTTAGAAATAATGTTGATCATGCTAATGCAAGGCTGAATATCAAAGCATCTCACTGTCTTTAATTTACCTTCACAGTGTCCTGGCTGCAAGTCTCGTGTGGTGAGAAAGAATCTCAGTGATCTCAGTGTCAGATGCTCGGTGTGCACATCTAACAGAGAAACCCCTTACATGTTCTGCTGGCAGTGTTTGAGGGAATGGAAAGGTCCGGTTCCTCGTTCAGACCGCTGTGACAATGACGGCTGCCAAAGTTCAGTGGAAATATTAAAATCCTGTCCAGATATCGTCTTCGAGAGTGTGAAGGGGGTCACAGGATGTCCCTCCAGACGAGCCTGTCCCACCTGTGGCGTGCTGGTGCGACATGATGGAACGAAATGTAAAAACATTGTTTGTCGTCAGTGTGAAGTGTCGTTTTGTTTTGTTTGTCTGAAGACCACTACAGAGTGCCAGCAGATAAAACCATACTCGTATTTTGATGTTTGTTCCTCTGGTGTAGCACCACGACAGACCTCCATACCTGTGTGGCAGATCAGATAGTTGACTTGATTCAATACTCTGATCTCAACATTTTCATTTTCATTTTTGAAAAAAGTTATTCTTTATACCAATGATCATCATAACTGTTATAACTCAGACAAGAACTCCACCTATACCAGATTTTAAGGACAGAGCCTGAGATATTTTTAACATTTTAAACAACAGCAGACTGTTTTCCTTTTCTCCAAAGATTTTGAAGTTTCTTGTAATACTTGTAAATCTGTTTTTTCTGTTTTCATGAAGAATAATGTGGATTTGTTGATGTCATCTCATTGTTACAGTCTGTTTGAATAGATGCTTTCTTTCTTTTTTATAGTTCTATCAGGTTTCCTTTAACTGATCATTTGTTTATGCTAATACAAAATGATATTGCTGTTCTTAATAAAAGTAATATATTGGTAATCATCATCATTGGTTGAAGTATTTTACTGCAAATAAAATAATAATTCTGAAATGCTTGGCTAAAAGGAAAAGTCCTGTATTCAAAAAGGAATTCACTAAAAGCTATCTATTGTTATATTATCATATATTAAACTATTCATTAATTATTGATGCGTCACACAACTTAAGACAACCAATTGTACACTCAACTTCAAAACTTTTGCTGCAAGAAATTAAACAGTCTCATTCTAACTTTAAAAATAATTTAATATAATTTGTCAGAAAGGTAATTCAGTGCAGTTACCAGACACTGACAGGTATGCTTACTGTTATACCTTTCAGATTGTGATTTTATTTACAAAACAGCTGATCATGAAAGAGTCGCAATTCTGCATAATAAACACTGTCAGTTAGGCCTATAACTTTTAATAAAGTTAAATCTGGACTTAAAACCAAGTGTTTTATCACGTGGTTTTGATACTTTCACATAAATGAACGATCTGTGTACTGTACAGTTTGTTTACAGTGATTTCAGTAATAAACAATGAATGTCACAATAATTTGTTTATGTTAGACAAAGCTTTTTACCATGCCTCTTATAAGAAGATGCATGGTTCTCAGTTGTCATTAATTCATATTGTTTGGATTTTTTTTTCTACTTTCTGACTTCACTGCGGCCCAGACCTGCTCAACCCCTCAGGCTACTTACAATCTCATTGCAGCCCTACAGAAGAGGGCGGAAGCATTGGGGGGAATGTGAGAATTGTTTTTCAGGTGCTCCATTGTCTTAGTTCTAAAACATTTTTTTCACGTGTAACAGAATGATAAAAATGTTTTTCATGCGCCGAACCAAGTGATTTTTTAAAAAACATATACAACTTTTATTTCTATCTGTGTTTTGGGTTGCATGAGAGCCTTAAGCATCCAACTCACCATATATCTGATTGTCTGGCGAGAGCTGCTTGTTTTGGTAAGGATGCCATCGTGTATGACACTCTGTGCGCACCACTTGTTGGACTTGAACTGCGATGAATCCTACAGCTAGCACAGGGCAAACTGCATTCTCTCTGAAAACCCCTTTAGAGTCAAGCTACAGACTGCTGTCATGATGAGTCCTAAAACCCAGAAATCAGTTAACAATTGTGAACTTCCGGTTCCCTTGTCTCCAAAGTCGATAAGTTTTTCGAATGGCTTTTCTGTTAAATGCCTGATGTAAGGTCTGTGGTTACCACAGGCTGAAGATATTTACATGTTGTGTTGACAGAATGTAGTCAGACTACACTCAGGTTGACAGCCTCCTGCTGATCAAAGCACTTTGATTGAGCTCAGTGTTTCTCACGCAAAAAACTTCCTGTATCCTTGTTGATCGTTACAGTCATGGGAGAGGGCTCTTTGTTATTTTTAGCAGTTGCATATGAAAAGATGGAATTCATGGTATTCACTGTGAATCTGACTTGTTATATAATAGCAGATGCTAAACTCAGATGAGGGCTTGAAAATTATTTTTATTTCTAGTTCTTTCTTGTGACAAATGTACTTATTGTAAGTAGCTATGAACAGAAGCATCTGCTTTAAAGTGTAAATTGGACATGAAACTCCTATGTAAGGCTCTAAACAGCCTACATTGTGGCTTAAATGTCACAAACACTAAGGCCCTCATTTATCAATCTTGCGTGAAAACGGGTGCAGATCTGTGCGCAGAATTGGTCGTACGACGGGACACACGTGTGATTTATGAAAGGTTCGTATCTGACCAATTCCAGCGTACGAATGATCGGGTCTTGATAAATGCGGAGGCTGAATTTGATCGTCATTAACATGTTACGCCCTTAAATATTCCTGGTTCGGAGGCCTCGCCCACTGAGGTCGAACATTGAGAGAAGAGGCACAGACAAGAAGAGAAACTTTTCTGAGATCGAGATCGGCATCCTGGCAGCGCCGGCACATCAGAGGCTCCATTCACGAGTACAATGTTGTGCAAAACTGAACAGGCCAAAATAATATGGCACACTTTCTCTGGGGTATACAGCAGAGCTCTCCCTGCTGGTCCGAGACGGAGCCACCTGCTCTTCAGCACCCCGAAGCAGCTCCACTGTGACCCGTGTGCGTGTGTGCGCACTATTGAATCTGCGTTCCTGCTCTGTAGCAGGTTTGCCAGCGGGGTTATTAGGTATTCCATTTATTAGTTGTCATGTTAGACTATTTACATATTTTATTTTACCAAAAAGTGGTATCAGTAAAAACATAAAAAGTAGCCTAATCGGTTTTGATCTGTTCGAAATATGTGACTGCTTATGCTTAATGACAGCTGAGGTTTGTTTAATAATTATTTTCAGACTCAGCCAGATTTTGCTGCCCTCCACCGCAAATCCACAGACTCAGATCTGCGTAAACGAGCTCAGACCTGACGTGAGATCTGATCGTAGCTTCCGTGCACGTCCAAATTGATAAATGCCGAAGTTTGCGTGGAAATGGTCGTACGCACGGTTTTCTGCCGTACGTTCGTTTGATAAATGAGGGCCTAAGTGTTTTAAGTGTTTTTTTTCTCCTCTTGACATGACCCTATTGTGTGCCAAATGGATTCTTTTATCTAACTTGGGTGTGTCAGTCAAAGATGTCTGTCTAAAACTGTAACTGTAACAATCAACTATACCGGAAGTTCTGTGCGTGAGAAACACTGAACTGAAAGAACATGTGTTTTGAGCAGCAGGGGATATACTGGACCTGAATGTAGTCTGACTACATTTTGTCAACAGGTAGACAAAACAAGAACACGGATGTAGTTATTTTTGGTCAATAAAAAAAACAACCCCAGGAATGCAATTGTACCAGATTCTGGTGGTTGAACGCAGCAGGAGTGATGTATTTGACTTCAGGACTGTGTCTCACCTTGGTTTATTGTGTTCTGCTGCTGCCGATTAGTGGCTGAAGTCTTCTCCACAACATTCAATGGAATTACTTGGAAGAGTAAGACCAAATATTCATCCAATTAGAAAAGACTTCATGTTGTCAAAAATGTGGTATTTGGGACACTCGGAAGTCAAGGCACCACTGTTTAGGCTTCTATTTTGGGTTCATATATTTTTACATCTGACTCCAATCAGGGCCTCACCAGTCATGAACCTCACCGCTGGGCACGTACACAAAGGTGTCTGAGCCCCTGCTCTTTTTACCTCGTATTAAAAATTGCAGTTTTTTTTAATGATTAAATAAATGTAAATATATGTATATGTTTGTATATATGTATGTGTATTATACACGTATATATATGTATGTATATATGTGTATATATGTTTGTGTGTATAAATATGTGTGTGTGTGTGTGTGTGTATATATATATATATATATATATATACATATTATTTGTATTCATTATTATACAGAAAAAAACAGGAATGCAATGTGTGCAGACTGAGTAATTCAGCAAGTGAAGAAAAACATTGAAATGTGAACATTGAAGAGCTTGTAAAGATGTGCTATCCTCCCGAAACAGTAAGTTAAAGGGGCAATATATAGTTTTGGAGAATAAATTCAAGCTCAGAAATGTAATATTTAAGATATCAGTGGGGTGAAAATATTTATTTTTTCAGCAACGACACATCAAGTTGTTCTCAGGAAAATAAGATCCCGAGAGCACAATTTGAAGCTTGGTGGCAGTGTCTGGTCCACCAAATCTAAACAAAGTAAAACAGTATGGAATTGTGTTTACTGTGTGAGTTCAGTATGGTTATTTAATTTAATTTGTTTTGCTGTTTTTGGCATGAAAAAAAGCAGTCAACAACAATCTTTCTCTACTGATTAAATGTCTTTCCCAAAACTACTAGTGCACCCTTAAAGCAAAAAACAAAACAAAAAAACAGCATTTCATATTTCTATGTGGTGTGACATCGTCCCAGAGTTTAGAGTCTCTCCCACACTGGTATAGAAGTAGAAGGCCGGCAAAAAAGAATAAAAGGAGAAGCCACCTCAGTCCAGTCCTACAGGGCGTCGGAACCGGGTTTCTCCCTCTACCAAAACTAAATACCCCACATCATGTCGCCACACCAAAATACGAGGGGAAAAATAACACAAAATCTAACACCCAATCAGGGCCGCTGGAAGTGATTTTGAACGGGGGGTGCTGTGAAAAAACTGTTTTTTTGGACAAAAAACCAATGAGCCTATCGGCCTATCTAAAATACATTTTAAAAATAAATAAACAGACTGAGATTCATTACTTTATTGTCATATACACTTCAGTGCACACAGCCAGTAATGTGCTGATTCCCGAGTTTCAAATAAACAAGTGGGTAAGAAGAAGTCAAAACCATCCGGTGCCCAGTTCAAGAAAAAGAGAAAGAAGAAGAGGAGAAATGAGCAGAAGATAAAGGTATGGAGCCATGTTATCTATTCTTCATGAGTGTGATCACGCATGTAGTGAAATTAAATGACATTAATTAGTATAGGCTAACTCGTATATTTGTTAGCCAGACAACTGTACGAGTCCCTCCAATCCGAGTCCCAAGCGAGTAGCAAGTCATTTGGTCCAAGTCTCAAATAAGTCTCAAGTTTTTCTGTTGTGGGCAAGTCCAGTCAAGTCGAGTCACAAGGTTATGTCAAGTTGAGTCACAGGTTATATCTCAGGTTTATATCTTGAAGAGAGAAACCTTATCTTCCTATAGTAAATGTCAAAAAATACCATGCAGATTAGTTGGCAACTCTGCATGGATTAAACCAGCATGAAGCTTAAAAGCTATACATTTATCCATTACATGTTTGATCATTTAGACCTAGGTAGATGGCAAAGGCTACCCAGGTAAAAAAGTGGTATACTTTAGTGTATTAGTAATATGAATAAAGTCCATGAAGTATAAAACGAGTATGCTTCTCGGCTTTTGTGCTTTATTTGAAGTGTATTTAATATGTACTTTAAAAAGTATACTTCAAAATAGATGTAGGCTAATTAAGTTCAACTTCAGAGTCCAAAAAGTAAGTATTCTAATTTTTGCAATTATCAAATTGTTCTTTAATTGTACTTTTTGAAAGTGTACTTTGTTTTTAGTGTATTTTAAATTTCATAGAAGTTTAGTTTTTTTAAGTGTATTAAATTAAACAAAGTGCACTACAACATAAGTGTACTTTTTTAGCATATCAAAGTAATTTCAGAAAATGTGCTAAAATGCAAATGATTTGAGTGGAAATGTATTCATTTACTTTAGCCTACTAATGGAAAGTGTAATTACATTGTTAGGCCGATTTCTGAAAGAGTAATATGATAAAATGCTGCAGTGGGGACTAAGTAAGTATATTTTGTTCAAATAATATTTTTCCATTAGGCTCCAGTCTTGTTGAGGGGGTTAGTTACATGTGGCATATTTGAAAAATTATTGTTAAGCAGTGCAACAGATCAAGATTCAAGACGAATGGACCCAGGAGTTGGACCCACCCACCAGTAAGTTCCCACATCCAATCAGCGTGCGCAGCATCATCGACATCCAATCACTATGTAGAAGTGTGGGCAGCCACAACTATCGAGACACATTGACAGTTAATATTTGAAATTCATCACTGATACTCAGGCGGTAAGATGGTAACTTAACTTTAGCACAATGTATGGGTTGTTTTATTTTGTAGAGGGGTCCGTTATTGCATCTATTATACATGATGCATATAGACATGTAGGTATTACAGTCACCTGCAAGGTCCAGTCCAAGTATGGCTGGATAGAGCTGATTTTGCCAGCTGAACTGCAAACAGGTGCGCGTGCCAGAAGGGAGCGCGATTTTGGTGAGTGATGGTTTCAATAATTGTAATATTTTGTGGTATATCTAAGCTACCCAGGAGCTTTGTTGACATAGGCTAAGCTAACGTAAGCTACAACTTGATGAATTGAGTCATTGAACACAGCAGGAGTGAACACAATGCTAGCCAGCTAAAGCTCCGGTGGAAAATCATTAGCTAACGCTACCATTAACGTTAGCCTAGTATTAGCTAGACATTACTAAAGTTAGCTGCTAGCTTGTACAGCTAATGGTAAATCACACTCACACACACACACACACACACACACACACATATCTATATATCTATCTATCTATCTATCTATCTATGTATATATATATATATATATATATATATACATATATATATATATATATGGATAGGATATATGGTCTTCCTTTGGTCAGTCTTGCAAAACGACTGGCCAGGAGAAGGTGATGAGAAGCAAGGAATGACCGTAAGCTTGATTTATGAGTTAGCAGTAATAGAGCATTGTGATTCCACTTTACAAATAATAACGCTGTGGCATC
The DNA here is from genome assembly GCA_903131615.1 of Diplodus sargus. Lineage (NCBI taxonomy): Eukaryota > Metazoa > Chordata > Actinopteri > Spariformes > Sparidae > Diplodus > Diplodus sargus. The sequence goes on from CAEMYA010001393.1 coordinate 12,487, forward strand.
GTAGAATGTGTTTGCCATGGGAATTACATTGTGAATTTTTGCAAGCTGGGCGCACAAGCATTTTTTTTGAAAATGAGTTACTATTCAAGACTGTATGAACTCTGTTGATTTATACACATACACTCACACAATGAAAATTGTGTTTTGGCATGTGTATGATTAGGAGTGTAACAGCTGCCCTTTTTATTTTAGGTAACTAGCTTGATGTTTTCTGCATAGGTGACTGTGAGCAGTGACGAGGAGGATGCTATCCCTCAGGAGTCTGAGCAGCCAGGGGCAGCACCTGTCGTTTTTGTTGAGATGGATGAGGCCACATTAAAGGCTCTGAAAGGTGGGTTGGTGCATATGTAGGCTAGTGATGCCAGGGGTTATCTCTGCCACCATCTGAACCCTCCCATACACTTGCAGCTATTGTCAATGAGGTCATGAAGTGAATCCAAGTCATGCACCCCACCATTAATTTGAAGAACATGAATGTTACATGTTATGTCTTAGAATACAGACTCGATTTCCCACATATTACAAATTTAAAAATAATCCACAGCCATTTTTGCCATCATTGTCTACTGTGAATACTCCTTGTTTGAATTTCACTGATTGAGCAATATGGCACAAGTGACAGTGGGGTTGGTACGGATATAATCACAAGGCCTCTGGCAGACTGGTGCAGGTAACCACAGCCGTGGGTATCTATACCAATACCATGACCATAAGTGCCATATTGCTTTTATATATCGGTTCCACTTCCATCACGTTTAAGATATTAAATTGTGCTTTCAATCATATATGTAGATTTATTTATTTATTTATTTCATCCACTCCAAGAAATAGTTCTAATCTTCCATCTCTGTTGCCAAGCATTGCAATATATCAATCAAGAGAAGGGTCAAGTAAGACAGGCTATATGGTCTTATTCACACAAGAATGTGTAGCAGTTGCTTGCAGGGATCCCATAGGTCATGGAATTTTTTGAACATTATGGATTTTCAGGAAAGGTCAGGGAATGATCATTTTTGTCATAATTATGACACATCCATTGTCGTGATTAATTGACAAATCCATAATTAATAATTGTATTTCAATGTCAGACATTGTCAGTCTTGTTTTAATTCATGCCCATGTCTCTCTCCTGTTTTCACAGATGCAGTGAAGGGAGCGCATCCCCCACACAGAGGTGACAGAGATCCGGGCCCTTCTACAGAGGAAGTGCAACAATGAAAGCTACAAGGCCTTATCTCATAATGTTGTACGTTGAAGTTAAAAGCTGTATCTGCTTTTGTATTAGTGTCATCTTTCTTGTGAGTGTGTTTGTGTTGTTTTCCCTTTGTGTCAGTTGTGTAATATATGTGTAATATGTGTTGATGTGTAATTATGTTCTTGTGATTGTGTTATTATTATTATCATTACTAGTGCAGTGCCCGTAGGAAATATGTGTTCCTGTAGAAAAGTGGGAGGTTAAGAAGCATTTTCACTGATGGCCAAATGAGGCTGTTTGAAGGTGGAACGTCAGGGATATTTAGGTTTGTTATGAAATCCGATATTCCAGGGAATAATTGTTCGTTTTTGACTATTTTGGATTTTGCCATTATATTTCACCTTAAAAACTATTTACTTGGTGTGATTATTTTCAGCACAACCTCACATGTGTGACTGTACAGTTATTTTTTCATTTTGACATATTGTATTAACACAATAGACCTAAAATCACAAAAAGTTATTTGTTACTGTGAAAACCACAAATATGTTTAACCTTTTTTTATTACTTATAATGCAAATATAAATTGTTGTTTGCTGAATATGTGCATACATTTTAAAAATGTACAAAGTTCTGTTTAACTATTTATATTTAAATGCAGGCAATGCTCAGGTCTGCCTGAGCTCCGTCCAGCTGACTGAAGAGCTGCACTGCCTGCTCCAAATTCAGCTTCTTCTGTTTTGACTCATTAAACAAAAAATTGACTCCACTACACACTAAACACATGACACCAAACACTACATAACACACTACTATACACTCCAAGCACGCTAAATCTCAATATCGCTGTCAGTACACCGGCCGTCGCTGCCTGTCAATCATCCGCCGATGTCCCTCCCACAACTTCCTGTTGCTCTACAACCAAACTTGCTGCTTGAACACTTTCGTGACAAAAGCCCATTTTTACCGTTTCTTCTGCACCAAACACAAAGCAAATGTGACGGCAATGTTCACGAAAAAGCGTGGCGGACATTATTTACCCCAAGTCCGGTTTTAGACAGGTCGGTGCGTCCGGTCCATCAACTCGGGAGTTGGTGTAGGTTGGTTAGCGGCTAGCAGCTAGCTGCTAGCTACACACGAACATCCACAGATTCTGATTCCACTTTGTTGTCCGTGCGTCTCCGCATCTCCTCAGACCCGAACAGACCGGCCCGGTCTTGTTTAGTCACATCAATCCACAACAGTCAGTTTAGATCATGTACAGAACAGAACGGACTGAACCGCCGGCTAACTCCAGGCCCAGCTCGCGCGCTGCAGGTATAAATCCGCTCTCCTCAGACCCGAACAGACACGGTCCGGTCTCGTTTGGTCTCATTAATCCATAACAGTCAGTTTAGATGCACAGAACAGAACGGGACCGAACTGCCGTCTAACTCGCGCTGCCGCAGGTATACATCCGCTTGTTTCTTAAAGTCCGTGTAGAGCAAAAATAGATTTGTGTGATGAGTTTGTCATACCACAGAAACATGTGTCATTGACCACTGAGCCAAATTTGAAAGATTAAAACAATTGCCAAGTATATAAAATTAGGTCTCAAAATCATGGAAAAACAAGCACTTCTCTCTGCTGTGAAACGCTGGGGGCGTGTCAGTTAGAGGCGCTGGAGCCACGCCCCCACACCAGGGGAGCCGCCTCCGTGTACTGCAGGAGGACCTAACCAATTTTTTTTTTTTGTATGA
>CAEMYA010001394.1:0-14086 GCA_903131615.1 Diplodus sargus
ATTTATTTCACTGTCTACCAGTAGAGGTTCCTCAAACCCAGTTTGTGACCTGGAACAGAATAACCTCAACGTTTATCTGGGCAGGTAAAAAACCTAGAATTAGGTTCGAAACTCTCCAGCTGCCAAAAGACAGAGGAGGGTATGGGTCTACCAAGACTGAAAGAATATTACTTTGCAGCCCAGCTGAAATATTCACTCTGCTGGTGTAAACCAGACTACACAGCAACGTCGTATGTGTGTTTTATGTTTTTGTGGCGTTTATGTTTTGAGCTCTGTCACTATGTGACAGCTCTGTGTGCCACATCCAAAAACACAAACTAGAGTTCTTAACGGGCCTGAAATTACAACCCGACCAATCACAAGCCTGACATACCGGCACTGGGTCTGTTGCTGGGTCCGGGTCTTCACTGGCCTGGCGGACTGTAGCCGCGCTGACATTCACCTCCACCACTAAAAGCTCTGTTAATATGGAGCATTTGGCTGCATCCTGTATTCACTGTTTTTCTTTTTCGCCCTTAATTTTTCTTCTCCACCCATCTCTTTCTGTGGCTTCTTTCTTTTTAGCATGTTTGCTAATTTGAATTTCTCCCGCTCCTCTTTCTTTTAATGACTACCTGAGCAGCTGAGCCAATCACATTTCAATAGAAACAAGGATCAGCTCAAGTTGGGAGGGGCCGCTCATGATGACATGAATATTAGAAATACAAAATATCTACATTTTATCTGTTTTTTGGAACCAAACTGACCCAACCAGACTCCTCCAGACCCAATCTAAAAGGGGGCTGACCTGACTCCACCAGCCAGACCTGTATTGACCGTTCCCGATCCCACCCCACCCGACCTGACTCAACCCAATCTCACCTGACTTGACCCTACCTGACCCGGTCTGTCCTGTTTCTGACCAGACCGAGGCAAACATTTGAACCATTAAATGTTTCATCAGGTGTTTAATTATTGATAGTTTGGTCTTCACAGGTTGTTTGTCACGGTGTCTTCTGATCTGCACACACTGATTATTTTCTTCTCTTCATTGATTATAACAGGTTCATTTTGTACAAGCTGCCTGATAGTTTTGATAATTATTACATTGATCCAGCTACAAAAAAGGGAAAACAGAGCACGAAGCCCATTAACCATCAGGATGGTGTCCTGGCTAAAACTCTGGCACCGTACTTCAGTCTGGTAAGAGCACTTTTCTGATCTGTTTGATTTGGCATTAAATCCTCACACTGACTCGTAGGAGGTTCTGGTGCTGATGATGAGGTCATTCTGAAACATGTAAATCACTATCACACCTGTCAACTCAGTGTATTTATAAAGCACCAGTTCATAACCAAAGTGATCTCATGAGCAGGTCTCGACCAGTCAGGAGAGTCTGTGTTAACACAAGTCTTTGTGTCCATCTCCCTCTGTATGCTCTGTAGAAACCAGGTACTGGAGGTATCGGATATATTGCCTACAATGATCAGTCTCCTACATGTGATGCATTGAAGGAATATGGCCACAGCAAAGGTTGGTGGAAATAACGTCTTCGTCATTACTTCATGTTGAAACAGGCAGATTTTCCTTCACATGTCTTTAGTTAAAGACACAAACATACATTGTGGTCAGGAAACTGTCCTGTAGCTCAGTTTCTGTTGAACTCGCTGTGTTCTTCAGCTGCTGGCATGAGCTCATGTTTGTAGACTAACAGTAAAGTCACTCTCTCCAAATGAAACCAACTAAACTCGCTAAAGCGAACTCATTGTTGATGTTGCCCAGGTTTCGTCATGATGGACAAAACATCTGGAATCTGGCTCTTACACAGCACACCAAGATTTCCCTACAAAAGAGAAAGCAACAGTTTTTACCCTGACGGTGGGAAAAAATATGGCCAGACATTCATCTGTGTAACATTCCCTTATGCCAAGTTCAAAGACATAGGTAATGTACCAGGTCCAGTCTTCATCCTGTATTTTACATCATAATCAAAGTCTTCACAGTTTGAGCTGAAATGTTTTTCTGTTTTCAGGTGAACACCTTCAGGATATCAACATTTACTCATTTGATTATTCCCTCCCACCCCGACCTGAGTTTCATGACGAGCTCTACAAAGCTGCAGATGTGTTCCGTGAGCCAAGAGTCCCAACAACACTGTTCAGGAACTTGGAATCAAAAAGTAGAGAGGCCTTCAGAATATTTGTGCAACACCAGAATAAAGGTGAGATTAATATATTTGGAATACTTGAAAAAAGAAAAACACTAATGCTTCATTCAAGAGGCTCCTTCAGTTCTGGGCGGCCCAGCAGCTGAGTAACATAAATACATGTGTACAGTGATGACTGCAGGTGTAAACAGGTTAAATATACTACATGAAAATCATGAAATCATTATCGTGAAATATTTTCATCAGTGAAAAATGTAACTTTGTCACTTTCCAGGATGTTTGGTGGGTCAGGATCTCTGTCACTACATATTATAACAGCATCTACAATGGAAAACATGTTGTGATACAAACACAATTCCCCAGAAAAGTATTTTTATTTAACAACTGTTCAAGCACTCCACTGCACAGTTGTTACGAGATTTGTTAATAAATCCCCTTTTTTATTCTTTGTTTGTTAATTAACTCTTTGTTTGTTTGTTTGTATGTTTGTTAATAAACATAAATTCCTTTTTAGGGCTGAAATAAATAAAAAAATTCTGGGGAATTGTGTTTGTATCACAACATGATGAAAATATTTCATGATAATGATTTCATGATTTTCATGTAGTATATTTAACCTGTTTACACCTGCAGTCATAACTGTACATATGTATTTATGTTACTCAGCTGTTAAACAGCACAGTGTGTGTGCTACCTGTGTACACTGCACATTATTACTGCTTACACGACGGTACAATGTTTAATACGACTTTTTTTTCAAATATATTTAAATGTTATTATTAATTTAATCTTATACTTGAATTATATCATGTCTGATGTCAAAGTGTCTTTTTTTCCTTTTTATTCTTTATTATTGAGGATAGTTGGAGCGAGTCTGTGACTGTTGACCACGAGACAAATTCAGAACATTAAAGTTTTTAAAATAAACTTTATTTAGATGTCCTCCATACACAACAGACTGATTCATCAACTAAGGCAGATGGTGCCAATAATCATCTGTCAACATCTGAACGTGTTATTGTGCATGTTTGAAGTACTGACACACTTTAATTGATCCTTTCATGATCTTAATTGTCATATTTTTATAATTATGAAACTCAGTTTTCTTTCTGTTTGTTCTTGTTCTCAAACAGAGATCATGATCAGAGAAATGACCTGATTAATCATTGATTCATTCAAATCAATCCCCTGATTGATTATTGAACTATAACATTAATTAACAAACAACATGTCAGTACTCACACTCAGTATACAGATTCATTCCTTGTTGTATGGAATGCAAACAGGAAGTAGAATACAACCAATCAGCAGTCTGACAGCTCCTGTTCCTCCTGCAGGAGAAGAAGAAGAAGAAGAGTGTGAACAGCATCGATGCAGTGAAGAAGAAGATCAAAGTGCTGCAGGAGCAGGCGGAGGAGGAGCAAAGAAGCAGAGCGGAGGTACACACACCTTCATACACCTGCAGAAGTGGTGCTCAGAGCACTTCAGCTGGCTCGGCTTAACTCGGCGCAGTAAAAGCAGCAATGGAAAAAAGCTAATTGCTGCAGCTCGGTTTGACTCGGTAAAGCCAGACATGCTGGTAGAAAAATGTCACCGGGCTCCTGAGCACTGCTGCCTGCAGCAGGGACACAAGGTCCTGCTCGAACTCAAGTTTAGTTAGCACCAGCCGCTGTGGCAGAAAGCCTGAGATATGTGACTTCAACAAGACAGGACATTAGTACAACATGTACAACATGCAGCCAAAGACAGATCAGGTATGCTGATGTCTCCATGATGTTGTTTTCCGGTATCAGCTGGTTGAAGGTTCTTCATTCACTGGATATGTCATTACTGACTGCTGTTCGCTGGTTTTGTGTGTTTTCATTCTGTGTCCTGCAGAAGGAGATCTGTACGTCACCATTGGAAAGAACATCGGTACCGTGGATGCTCAGACCTGGTGTTCTAAGGATCAACATGACAAAGAGGTCGAAAATGTGAAGTGCATCAGTGTGGTTGGGGAGAGGAAGTGGGGGCCTTCGAAAGATCATTCCAAGTGGTGCGTGTCTCGAGATAAAGACTGGACGTGTTTTGCTGATTTAAATAGAGATCAAGACAGACGAGGGGGAGCACTGTGCATCTACAACAAGGAAGTGAAAAAAATGTTCAAGAGTTTCATTAAGAAAGAAGAACTTTGTCCTAGAAAGCGCAAACACCCACCATAACATTGAAATCATTCTGACCCGATTATCCTGTTACTCCTGGTGGTTCTGTTCTGTTTTCTTCTTTGACCAACTTTGAAAAGTTCTGTTTAAATCAGTTGTAAATTTGTGAGTCTCCGATGAATCCTGCTGAAAATGAATCAGCTCACGAGGTGTAAACTCAGCAAAAAAAACAAAATCAGCAGTAACATTTGTGTAAAATGTCTAAATTATTGAAACATCATCAAACATTTGTTCCATTATAATAAATAAACTTGTTCCAATTTTATTTAAAAGTCTTTTTATGAGAGTTTGACAGGATATGATGATGAAATGTGAAGCTGTCTTTAAAAAAACATTATAACTGATAAGTCAGTTAGTTCTGGAGATGTATTGATGAATGTAATTGATGAGAAGTCAGAATGGATCAGAACCAGTCTGTTAGAGGAAACAAAGAGCTGATGTGTTTGTCTACATATTCCACTGTGTGATGATGACATGTCAACCAATCAATAATCAATCACATTAAAGGTCAGTGAACTGAACCGACGTCCATCTGTCTTCTTTTGATTCCCAGTAACACTAGCATCAAGTGTAAACTGGCTTTATAACTGATCTGCCATCAGAGTTCATTCAGTCTTCAGCAGAAACAAATCAAATATCATTTTGTCAGATTTTAACTTGTGTTCCTTTTCTGACACACTGGACAATAAAGTTGATCAATAATATTGACAAATCATGTTGACCATTGGTTTGGTGATGGTGTCTTAAGGTTGAGTTGTTATAGTGTGGTCAGATGTGACAATTTTTAATATATATACATTCTTTGTGACAAAATGTTTACTGACTTTTAATTTGTAAGGACTATCGGATCGCGTCAATTCCTGTGGTGGGAATTTAACGCGGAAGTGGGTTGAGTCTTGAGCTAAGCGTTTGCATTTCTTTTCTTAAGTCAGTTCCCGAAGAGCTTTACAGTGTCACTCACCTGGACACATGAACAAATGAACAAACAAACACAGTTCAGTTGGTTTCATCGTCTCTGTGGTCCATTCCTGTTGCTGTTCTTCTCCTGGACACCTATTGAAGGTAAAATCAGCATTATAACCTTTGTCGAAAGACGGGTGGTCTCTTTTCTATAAGTGAATGAAGAAGCTGTTCTCAGAGGAAAATAAAGTTCCAAAACAAGATTTGAATATGGACACATGGCAGGGTCAGCCACATATAAACAATGTAAAACAGTATGAAATTTAACTTGTTTTTATATTTTGTTTATTGAGGCAGAATAAATGAACATGATGCAAATGTCCACAGTTAGCTTGGCTTCATTTTGTTTCACACACAGGTGCCTTAGAACAGATTTTATCCTATGAAACATGTTTGTGTTTAAACAGTCGAGGTCGCAGTTTCTGGTTGTATGAGTGATTTACATGAAGAAAAACACTTTTATTCCTGTTTTACAATAACTTAAATAAGGGGTTAAGACATTAATTAAAATTTATTATTGGGTGCTTCTTAATGAAAAAGTTAGTTTGGAGCTGCGACTGAAGATAAGAATCATTATCGATTTATTTTCTTCCTTAATCAGTTCATTGTTTGGTCTGTATGCAGCAGCTTGTTCTAAATGCTATGTGAGATTAGACAGACAAGTCAAATCTTTGTTTAATTCAAAATAACTTCCAGAGCTTCAGATTAAAGTCAAAGACCCAAAGCCCCATTATGGAATCACTTGTCAGTGGTTTGGCCTAAAGCCAATTCCTAGTTTACTTTGTATGTTAGCGAAATAAGAGTAACAAATAATGTTTTGATCCTGCTTGAGTTGTGTCATGCATCACACATATGATGTTTGTCAGTTTCAAAGTGACAGTTTGTTATAAGTTAAGGGTAAAATCTCATGTAGTTTTGTGTTAAAGTGCTCAGTGAACAACATCGACTCACTCAACACACGTCACCAACACCAACATGGAGCCAACTGGGTTCAGAACCTTTAAATCATAGAATACATTTGGGTTTTGGATCAATTTCGATTATGCGATTTTCCTCCATTTCTCAGGGGATTTTAAGGTGATCGGGTCACCTGAGCCAATCATGGCTGCCCTGGGTGATGACATCATCCTGCCGTGTCACGTGGAGCCTCAGATTGACGTGACCGGTCTGACGGTGGAGTGGTCCAAGCCCGACCTTCAGCCTGACCCCAATGATCGCCTGCGCCGGGTCCAGTATGTCCATCTGTATCTGGACGCCCGAGAGGACCTGGACATGAAGATCGCAGGGTACTTCAAGAGGACGGAGCTGTTCGCAGACGGCCTGACACGAGGAAATATATCGCTCAAGATCACCAACGTGACGTTTGAAGATGTGGGAAGATATCGATGTTTCATCCCAAAGTTAAAGGGCCATATTAAGTATTCAATCATTCACCTTTATGTTGTTGAGTGTTAAAATCTTGTTTCTGGTCCAAAAAAAAAGTTCATTATACTTGTGACAGATGCCGATGCTAATGTTGCTAATCCAGATATCCAAACTAAAGGTGCAATATGTAAGAATTTTAGTTGAAAACATCCAAAAGTTAACTAAAATTATTAACAGAATTTGTGGAAAAACAGTTTTGTATGTATTTAATAGGTTTGCATCTACTGAAGTTAGCATGCTAACCAGCTAGCCTAGCCAGGTCCGAAAGCTCTTGTGCTAACACTATCTTGGTACTCCAAACCCTCAGGCTGGACTACTAGCTGCACAGCTAACTGAGCTAGTGGCAGCTACATTGAGCAGCAGTTAATTGCCAATTCTTACATACTGCACCTTATTAATGAATAACTTTCGAATAACTTTAAAACTCTGTCATTTATTTTGACAGGATGTCTCATTAAACTCTGTCTCTTATTAGACTGATCTGAGATCAGGTCTGAGAAACTGAGAAACATGTCGACCTCGTACACCAGGTGTAACGACTCTGCACACTGTATGTTGTTACCTTTTTCAGCTCTATATGATGAAAAAGGCCTTAATGATCTTTCAGTTTTGATTCATGATCAGATTTATCTTTGTTAGTTCAGCAGAGGGCGCTCTTCATCTCACAGTGATTGTACTGAGTGGAGTTTGTTTCACTCTCAGTCAGCTGTGTCTTCATGTTTTTGTCTGTGTTTTGAATTTGTTAATTGCCAAGTGATCGATTTGTATTTCACATTTTTGTTCACTGACTCTTTAAATGCTGTAAAACACGTTTCATATCAGGATTGTATTATAATAATAATAAAGGTCTACGAGGACATCATGCAATATTTCCAAAAGAGAACTTAAAGTGGGCTGAAAGTCAGTTTGTAACTCTTTGTTGTTAAGTGTTAATAAAGTTTATTATAATGAACTTTGTGGCTGATAAACTCTTTGAGTCTATAATATAAATTTAGATGTATTTACAGTGTGTTCACATTATAAACAGATCATTAGGAGAGGCAGTGTGTTGTAGCGATGTCAAACCAGCTGTGACATTCACAGATCTGACAGTGGAGGATGTTGAACAGAGTCGAGGCAGCTACATCCACCAGACGCTGATTGTTCAGATGTTAATCTATGAACAAGATCATGTATGTGGAAAAACCTCCAGTTCAACGTTTATCTAAGATGTTTCAGACTGATCACACATTTGTTAATTATCACGATTCAAGTTTTGTTGCCACACAACACAGCAGTCTGTGCATCTGTCAGCACACTTCATTAGACTGAAACAAACTCGACATCTATAAATCACACTGGAGGAAATTAAGGCGGATGCGTTTCAGCAAGAAAGACTGTCTGTGTGTGTGAGTGTGTGTACTGTGTATGTGTCTGTGAGTGTTGGCAGTTCGGATGGTCCTGGAGAAGCTGTTCGTCAGCCTGCTGGTCTGGGATTTTGGTTGGTAACTTTTAGGATTCATGTACAAGGTCACAAACTGTGACTGTTAAAGAGCAACTAAACCCTTCAGTTTTGGATGACGTGCTCTAAGCTGGAAATTCAAAAAATGCCTTGATTATGGGCGGGGCTCCAGGAGCACCCTCCAATTCCCCCCTCCCCCTTAACCGTCACTCACAGGAGCAGAAAAAAAAGTTTTTTTTTTGTTTTTTTTGTTTTTTTTATTGAAGGGGGCGGAGCTAACCGTGGTGGACCGTGACGAAAGCTGCCTCCAAAACGTTATCTGGCTCCATCTCAGCCAATAGCAAAAATTCAACTGTAATAACCAGGTTTCAACCCATAGAGGGCAGTCACACTTACATTTTTACTACAAAATAGGCCAAATTGAAATACTTTGACTAAAATGTCAAGAGTTGGACCAGAATCACTCAGCAACACTACTTCATACCCAAATACATTGGTTTTCAGCAGAAAAAACTGGTCTGGGGGTTTAGTTGCTCTGTGCTGACTGCCTTCATACAGGGTTGTGTCACACATTCACAAGTCATCAAGTCAGTGATGACAACATCGCTGCTTTTCAGTGAAGTTGTCAACCATTGTTAGCATTCTGTATTAACAGATCTGAATTTCAGAGTGATATCAGGTTCCTGCTTTGATGTGATGGAGTTACTATTTGGGTCACAGACAAAATCTTTAGGTTAAAACAACACATTGAAGGCTCTGATCCTGAAAACATTACTCCATATATTTTTTCAACTGCAAATGCATTGTGCAAGAACCATGATGCTGACTAATGTAGACAGTCTGCCAGTCAGTCACATCACCAGCTATGTTTTTAGCATAAGCAGTGGATAAATTGTAAATGTTTCTGCGACGATGCCAGGAAAGATCATACAGATATGTTTCCAACATGTAGGTAAAGCAAACTGTCAATATTTATAGTTATGTCTTTTCTAGTTTAAGTTAGATGAGAAGTTTGATCCCACTGTTTTTATTGTCTGTACACTAAATATGAAGTTAACAGACGCTATCGCAACTTTGTGTAGACTTAGAAAAACTGGTTGTAATGGTCCCCTAGGCTGTCTTCACATGTTGGTTTTTGCAGAGATTAACAAAAACTCAATATAAAGTGATGATTAGGGGGTTGGCTCAGCTCTTTAGGAGTGAATCTTTCATGAGGGAGGAAGTACACCTGACGCTATGTCTAGTAAACAAGAAACTCTGTGTGTACACATGTTTGTGTGTGTCTAAGTATGGACTGTTTTCCCCAGTTTTATTCATACAAATTGGAAAGAATTAAGAGACACAGCTATTCATTATCGACGGCTCCACGCACCATCATTTAGATCAAGTAAACAACCAGCAGACGATCTATGAGCAGTCTGCTTTCAGTCGAACACACTCTTCACCCAGAGATTCAGTCCTTGGATTCAGGGCTCCCAGGTCCTGAGGAACTCCAGGATGGAAGTTCAAAGAAAATTTCTCTACGAGGACAGTAAAGTAAATTTTATCTCATCTTCAGGAGCTCTTTGGATATCGTGCTCACAAGCATGGGCAGGACAGGTGGACGTATAGGAACATACAGACAAGCTGTAGACTTTAGGCCGCCAATTGCTGGTGCAGAGGAATAGATTTCCAAAACTAAACCTGTGCAGGTGAGACAGAGCAGACAAATACAAGTGTGTCAAAAAGACATTTGAATACATCTCATATAATTAATTTATGCTGCTGTTCTGTCAAGGTCACAAACGAACCAAAATAAAAAGCGGAAACAGTAGAAATCAGCGTGGAGGCTGGCGACAGTGTCACTGTTGTTCCTCGTATGTATCTTTTACTTCTCTTTTTGATTTAATTCTTTCTTTTTTTTAAGATAGATAGATAGATAGATATACTTTATTGATCCTAAGCTGGGAAATTACGGTGTAGCAGCAGCATTATACACAGAAACAATGACAACACAATGAATGTATGTTGCCTCCTTTACACAGATGGCCTGATACCAGAAACAAGAAATACAGGATCACATTGATCAGTATACAAAGCCTTTAGTCCGTGTAAAAATAAAAAGTTTGTTCTTCGTAAACACACTCAGGACATTTTTTACGTTAGATATGCTTTGATATAATTACATTCACACAGCGGTTTTACATAAACACAAAGTATAAAAACAGATTTTTTAAAATATAATTTAATTTCCTATTTGTATGAAGTGTTAAATTCACATTAAAAGTGGTAAAGTGGAACCAAACTAAGACATACCTTCACATTTGGCATTAAAAAGGCCCAACATCCAGAGACATAAAGGCGAGACTGAGCCAGAGAAGATATGTGAGGATTGAAATAATAAAGCAACACATGGCTGTTATTTTAGGAAGATACCGCGGTGGACAATGTGCTCAAACAGAAGTGCGTTGTGACTGTTTTTGGCAAAAAGTCAGTGAAACATTAAACGTATCAGCATGACATTGCTTAAGACATGCTTGAAAAAGATGTCTCTCATTTACAACAACTTCTCCCCTGTTTTACATGTACAGAAGTGCTTCCTTTATTGTGGCTTCATAATATAACATCCAGAAAGGGAAATGGTTTGTAACCCCACCTCCTCTGCCTGAATGATGCAACTTGTAGGTGGGGATTTCTAACGGAGCGTTGGTATTGTGTATTTTTAATAAAGAGTCAGTTTCTGGTGGACTCCACATTTCCCTGTGAGACTCACCTGGACACATAAACAAATGAATCTGAAGGAGCTCAGTTGGTTTCGTCCTCTCTGCCGTCTTGTCCTGCTGCTGAAGGTAAACTCCACTAAAACTGAGTAGATTATTTTTATTCTCATATTGTCTGTTACCATAACCTGCAGCCTCACTCAGACTGGATGTTGTCCACTAATTCTCATGTTATCTTGAAAGAGACACCATGTAACTTTGGAGAAGATATTTTTAGCTCTTCAGAAACTGATTTTAATTTTCATGACTGAACAAACTGAATAAACAAACTCAATTCCATACAGTTTTACTTTGCTGCGGCGGACCCTGCCACCAGTCCAGCTTCAAGCAGTGTTCTGGGGACCTCGTGTACCTCTGAGAACAGCTTGTTTATTCAGTTATGAGAAAAACAATATTTCTGTGTCAATATTCTCATGAATATTCTAAATATCGAAGTACTGAGTTTGAATTTCTTCTCCAAAACCTTTAATGGAGGTACTTTCTCAGAGAATAGTTCCCTGTAGGAACTTCAACACACATGATGAGCTGCAGAACAAAGAGTGCTATAGACACAGAGGAGCAGGTCGGATTGACAATATGTGTAACAACACTTTTGAACAAACATCCACAGGGTGTGTACACAGATCCTTAGAACAAATATTATCCTCTAAAACACGTTCTGTTGGTTCAAACTTGATTTTGTTTAAACAGTCGAGGTTATCGCAGTTTCTGGTTGTATGAGCTGTGATTGATACGAAGAAAAACAACTTTTATTGCTGTTCTACAAAAACTTAGATTAAGTGTTTAGACATTAATTAAAATGTATTATTGGGTGCTTCTTAATGAAATGGTTAGTTTGGAGCTCCAACTGACGATAAGAATCATTACCAATTTATTTTCTTCATGAGGCTACAGTAACAGAAAATATGAGAATCTTGTATTTAGACATCGAAATTATATATTTACAACAGAAGTAAATATCACAAAGTTCACAAATATTACTGTAAATCTGGTCAAAAGTAATATTAAAATGTACATATGTTTTTTAAGCATGTTTTTTTTGCTAAATGTGTCAAAAAGTTGCTGTTTATTTTAGCACTTTATAATTGGCGTCCCATATAAAGGGTGAATTTATTTTCTTTGAGCAGGAATTTAAAATAAATTAGATTTCAATGTTGTTTAGTGTTGTATATTTACTTACTTGTTTCCTCTAATAAAACTGTAATAATAGAACATAATCTCTAATAAAATTGTTTCCTCTCTGACAGGAAGAAGATGATCATCATGGTTCTGCTCATCATCCTGACCTCCTCTGTCTGTGGTCAGTAGTCCTGCTTGATTTAATTATATTAAAAGAAATAGATATTTTGCAGATAAATCAAAATAGTGGATCAATAATATTCAAAACATTTATTAATTGTTAATTGTTGCAGTTCTGGCTGCTGGTTTAATGTTAAGAACATTTATATCATGGTCATGGTGAATTCTTAATTCTGATTGGCTGCAGGGCACCTGTTAAACTACATACATATAACACATTGTTCCAGCTATTAGTCAAACCCTCAGGTGTTGCAGGAGGTTATTGTTTGTGACAAACTTTATATTTTGATCATATAATATCTGAAAATATAAAATAATGTTTTTGTTTTTTTTGTTTGTTTGTTTTTTCTTAATAAGTGACCATAATATAAGTGGCCCTTTGATTGCGGATAATGGACACCGAGTCGGGTGTCATCACTTACTTGACATGATAAAGACAAAATCGAGGTTGCTGCTTTCGGACTGAACACTCATGTGGCTCCAGGTTCTCGCAGTTCCTTGATAAAAGTGTTTCAGGCTGAAATGAGGTGAAGTTTGATGGACGTCCACATGATGTCTCTCTTTGTCCTCTCTCTTGTCTGCAGAGATGTCTGCTGGGAAAGAGACAGCGACCTTCTATCAGGCAGAGGAGGACGATGACATCACCATCAGCTGGAACAGTTCCATCAAAACTGGCATGTCCCTCACCAACATGCGTTGTTTCCTCAAGTCAAACACTGTGAAGCTTTTGTATGAAATGTTTAACAGCGTCGATGTCCCAGAGTCTCAACGGAATCCACAGTTTGCAGGACGAGTTCAGTGTGACAAAGACGCCCTCAGAGATGGACGGATCAGACTTCATGTGTCCAGACTCAGGACTGAGGACTCTGGAGACTACTGGTGTGATCTGGCTGCTAATTATGACAAGACCACAGAGAGATGGGCGCTGGAGACCACAGGTGAGCTGAACTCTGCTGCAGTGCAGGATGGAAACATGTTACTGCCACACGGGTCAGACATCAGAATCTAACAGCCTCCTGATTTACACCCACAGAACGTTTTGTCTTGAATGTGACCTCTCGTGGAGAAAACACAGGACAGGAGGAACAAAACATCATCACAGCAGCATCAACTGAAGGTAGGTCACCATGGTTACACGTACAGAGATAATGCATCATGGTGCCAAACTCGTGGTAAAAAACCTGAGGAAGCAGGAACATCACATGATGCACAACGTGTTGGATAATTCAATATGAACACGCTGAAATGAATCTCACTTGATCTCCAAGTAAAAATCAGATGAGCAAAGTTTGTTTCTGTTCAGCAGGTTTTGGTAAGTAAGTCAATACATTGTTTCAGTGCCACCATGTGGTCATGTGGTGTAACTTCTGCTGTGTGACCAGCAGCTGGTTGTCAGACAGATGTTTACTTATTCTTTCCTGTTTATTTGGTCACCTATTGTTTCATTTCTACGTTTGCTGAGTTATTATAAATGTTCTTGATGTGGTGGTTTGACTCTGATGAGTTGATGCTCCTGATATCAGATACTATGACTGGTTTTCTGTCTTCATGCAGATGCTGAACACACAGCAGGAGGGCCGAAGAAGGAAGTGACGTCAGTCGATTTGATTGAAGTTGCATCTGGTGCAGCTATTATAATTGTAGCTATAATATGTCTCCTCGGTGTAGCTCAGAGTTGTCTGTCAGCTCTCATTCGTCGATGTAATAGAGGTGTGTTTCTTCTTCATATTGTTCTGAGTGGAACTATTTTGTTTGTGTCAGTGCTTTGTTGGAACTTACTTTTCTCTCTTGTCCATCACACAGATCAACATCAGGACAGACCTGCCATCATTTAGTTAGATCAATACAGTTCATT
>CAEMYA010001394.1:15813-32697 GCA_903131615.1 Diplodus sargus
TATATATATATATATATATATATATATATATATATATATATATATATATACATATATATATATATACCTATTTATATATATACATACACATATACAGGCCTCCAAGGACATCATGCAATATTTCCAAAAGAGGACTTAAAGTGGGCTGAAAGTCAGTTTGTAACTGTTTCTGAGTGTTAATAAAGTTTATTATAATGAACTTTGTGGCTGATAAACTCATTATGCCAAAAGCTTTGAAATTTACTTTTACACACTCCCTGCACTTTAACTTGCATATTGTTCTAAGTACACTGTAGTGGTAAGTTTATATTTCATATTTACTACAATACATGTTGATGAAGGTCATCAGTCATCCAGGTGATGGTAATTCTAAATTTTGTATCGAAAGCAGCTGTGTGGATGAGTAGATGGATTCCTTTGGTCTTCTTTCAAACACATATATGTGAATGTGTCAGTTAACGTCAGGTCTCATCATGTTGGACTGCAGCCGTCAGGTCAAAGTGCAGATCTGTTCTGAAAGGATCATTGGATGTGTTGTTTTTATTTATGTGTTTTAATCTGTTAAACCAAACTGAATATTTTGTCCCTCTGCAAAGCACTTCTGACTCTGTGAAGCATTGTTCTCTCACTTCGTGTTTAAAAATGAAATGTGACTGTTTTATATGATGCTGAAATAAAAATATTTACTGTCAAGAGTTTTAGGATTTAAACCTTGTGTGGGATTTTCAATTTCACTGTCAGCTGTCAATTAAAAGCTAATTTAATTCTCTCTCTCACACACACACATATATATCTATATCTATCTATCTATATCTATGTCTATATATATATATATATATATATATATATATATACATTACATATATACATATATATATAAATATATATATATATATATATATATATACATTACATATATACATATATATACATATACATACAGTGTAATCTTTTAGGAAACTGGTGAACTTGCCATTATTATTGAAGATGGGATAGAAATTGAAAACAGTAGTCACTTAATTTGCAATAATAAATTCAGTTGCTGCCTTAAAAACACGAGTTAACGTAACTTTAAAAAAAAAGGCAATTGGTATGAATATAGTTAGTTACTTTAACTGGAAAATGTGAGTTGAAAGGGTGTGTAATTGTATGTTCCTTTGACAAGCCAAAGTAGATTTTCACAAATTATACTGTAATATAGTTAGTAGTCTCAACTCAGAGTATAAAGTTCAAACAATAAAAATTACGAGTTAACAACTAGAAAAACTGAATTTTGTGAGTTGAAATAACAAAGAATTGTAGGTTTCTTTGACAAGAAACAAGTAAGTTTTCTAAATGCATTATGTAACGTAGTAAGTTATTTCAACTCAGAGTATCAAGTTCAAACAATAAATGATCATTAATTAAGCAACTTGTATAATTTACCTTCCTGAGTTGAAATAAAGCTTTTCTCAAAGTTGAGTTTACTTATGTTTTTTCAAGGCAGCAATTGAACTTAATATTTTAAATTCAACCAGCCTAATAATTTTTACAATGAGGTCTCTCTCTCTCTCACACACACACACACACACACACACACACACACACACACACACACACACACACGGTGAAGACACGAAAGTCACAGTGCAAGAGCGGAGTTGAAGATATATCAAATGAGATCATTTGGGGCACATTAATCTACAGGAAGACACAAATGTACACAGTGTCTGTCCTGTAAGAGACAGTGTGTGTCGGGTTTTCTCAGATGTTAACAACAGCTGGCTCTGTTTGTGATTATGAGGAAGAGAAACTACTGAACTTGTTTCTACAGATTGTCTCTTCTGCCTTTTGACTTGATTTACAGAAGCACCTTTCAGAATACAGATGTCTCTCCTTCATAACAAGTCCAACTTCCCCCCTGATGAACATGAACAAGAGTGGCTTTATTACTATGTCAATGTCTTATAAGACCGTCCCCTGAGTTTGGAGGACACGTAGGCGGGATTTCTAACCGAGCGTTGGTTTCTATTGTGGTGAGTCAGTTCTTGTGAACAAATCATAATGTTCCAGTTTGTTTCACTTTGACTCAGTTGGTCTGATCCTCTCTGTCGTCCTGTTGCTGCTCTTCTCCTGGACGCCTGTTGAAGGTAAAATCAGCATTATAACTATAGTTTCTCTTAAAGGGGCACTGTGTAGTTTTGTATATAAGAAATTCGAACTCATATATATGTAATATTAATGGGGAAATAGTGCAAACTCAGAAATATGAGTATTTTTTTCATCGCATTTTTTAGCATGCTCAACATTACAATTGGCACCCCATAGATATAAGGGGTAAATGTATGGCCTTAGGAATAATCTGCCATTGATCTGCCTGAAGTTTAAGTTTAATCGACCAAGTTAGTTTATTATAAAACCTGTCCTGTTTGATGAAGTCAGATCTTGTTCCTGTAATCAAACTGTCTCCTCTCTGACAGGCAGAAGATGATCTTGACGGTTCTGCTCGTCGTTCTGACCTCCTCTGTCTGTGGTCAGTAGTCCTGCTGCTCACATTTAATTAATTTACATTAACATAAATAGATATTTTGCAGATTTTTAAAAGTCAGGACTGAACTGGGAAAGAAAGCGTTTAGGTTTGCTGCTCCCTTTGCCTGGAACATGTTGCAAAAAACTTTGAAACATAATGAGTTGGTGTCGTTGAACTCTTTTAAGGTGAAATTGGATGACCTGGAGGCAAAATCATCTGGTTGTAGATGTTTTGCATGAGGCTGTAATTACTGTAGCTGACATTCTAATCTTGCTGTTTTGGATGCTGAGTGTTTTTAATGTTTATGTCTACCTTGTGTTTGTGTGTATGTATAAATATGCTGCTGCCTGTCTTGGCCAGGACACTCTTGTAAAATAGATTTTTAATCTCAGTGAGTCTTTTCCTGGATAAATAAAGGTTAAATAAAAAATAAAAAAAATAAAAAAAAGACTATGAAAATAGTTGACAATTAATATTCCTTTGTTGATTCATCTATAAATTGTTGCAGTTCTGGCTGCCGGTTTATTGTTAAGAACATTTATATCATGGTCTGGTGAATTCTGGTCTGGTGACATTTTCACTTAGGGGTGCATAACTTCTGTTATGTGACCAGCAGCTGGTTGTCAGACAGATGTTTACTTGTTGCTACCTGTTTATTTAAACACTTATCGTCTCATTTCTACGTTTGCTGAGTTATTATAAATGTTCTTGATGTGGTGGTTTGACTCTGATGAGTTAATGCTCCTGATATCACATACTAACACTGGTTTTCTGTCTTCATGCAGATGCTGAACACACAGCAGGAGGGCCGAAGACAGAAGTGACATCATACGATTTGAATGGAGTTGCAGCTGGTGCAGTTGTTTTAATTGGTGCTATAATATGTCTCCTCGGTGCAGCTCAGTGGTGTCTGTCAGCTCTCAATCGCCGATTTAATAAAGGTGTGTTTGTTCTTCATATTGTTCTGAATGGAACTATTTTGTCTGTCAGTGCTTTGTTTGAACTTACTTTTCTCTCTCGTCCATCACACAGATCAACACCGGAACTGAGTTGGTGACGGAGATCCATACAGTTCATCATCTGACCAACTTACATCCACATGGAAACTAATATTGTAGTGGCTAAATGCTAATTAGCTTCACTTACATCGCTCATGATTAATACTGATAGTTGTAAATATCGGTTCAGCTAAGTTATGCTCAAAGCCTTGTAATTTACTTTTGCACACTCCCTGCAATTTAACTTGTATATTATTATACAATGCATTATAAGTACAATGTAGTGGTAAGTATATATTTCATATTTAGTACAATACATGTTGATGAAGGTCATCAGTCATCCAGGTGATGGTTCTGACTGACTGGAGAGGAGTTTCAGGATTTAAACCCTGTGTGGGTCTCAGGCAGGGATACAACATTTTTTCTGATTTATAGAATAAATTGAGGACGATCACAATCCTTCAGTTCATTCTCACAGTATTTGAGAAATATGTCACAACTTCAGTTTGATCAGTAACTGAATTTAGAGTCATAAGAGTCAGAGGGAACAAGTGATGAACAACAATAATGGAGCTGACGGAGGAAACGTTCTTCACCTTCATGTCTTCAATTATTTTGACAGGACGTCTCAGCAAACTCTGTCTCTTATTAGACTGATCTGAAATCAGCTCTGAGAAACATGTTGACCTCCCACACCAGGTGTAACGACTCTGTGCACCGCAGTGGAGTTTGTTTCAGTCTCAGTCAGCTGTGTCTTCATATTTCTGTCTGTGTTTTGATTGTTTTAATTGCCAAGTGATTCATTTGTATAATGCATTTTTCATTAACCCTTTAGATGCTATAAAACACTTTTCATATCAGGATTGTATTAAAGTGATAATAAAGGTAAGCGAGGACATCATACAATATTTCCAAAAGAGAACTTAAAGTGTGAGAAAACAGTTCCATCTTGTTGCACCACAAAAACTGAAAACAGCCAAATCAGTGTGGAGGCTGGCATCAGAGTCACAGTTGTTCCTCTTTTATATCTTCTACTTCCCTTTTTTGACGTACTTCTTACATTTTTCAGTGCCTTTTGCTTTGTACTTTACCTTCTTTGGTGTCTCCAGTGTATTTTCACTACCCGTATGTTGCCTCCTCTACATAGACAGTGTGATGCCAGAAACAGGAAGTACAGGGTTCCATTGATCAGTAATCCATGTAAAGATAAAAAGTTTGTTGGGGGAAGACACACTCAGGTCATTTTATACGGTAGATATGCTCTGTTACAATTATTGATTACAACAACAGTTTTACAACAGTTTTGTGCCATGATGGATAGAAAAATCATTGTGCTTGTTCCGATGCAGAAACGTCTGCAAACTGAATTAAACCAGACTATAATTTAATTTCCTATTTTTTATGTAAAAAGGTTAAATTTACATTAAAGTTGGATTCAGTTAAGATGCTGTGGTGGATAATGTGTAACTGGTCGCCACGTGTGCAAGGAGGAAAAGCAGAAGCGTGTTGTGTTTTGTTGGGCAAGAAGTCAGTGAAACATGAAACTGAGCAGCATGACATTGTTCAATGTCACAGTCATTTCATTATTATTTCTTACTGAGTCATCAGATTCAGTTTGTCACCTGAATCTAAGTTTCACAAGTGGAGCACGGCTGATGTAGGCAACAACACAAATACTGACTTTATGTTTCCAGCTGTTGGTTTGGTCATAATCAGCTGATGTGAACATGAAACGAAGGAAGTTAAAGGATCATTGTGGATGTGAAAGTGACTTAAGAAACAATTAAACATGCTCTTGTGTTCATTCATCACATTATTAAAGAGATGAAGTCAACATAGATTCTCTCTATTCAGGGTGAATCATCCAAGATGGAGTAGAGTAAATGATTGAATGATTGAGTGACAATCATGTTTTTATGTTTACTTGAATGTCCAGGATAACATGTATTATTGTATATATTATTATTATAAGCAAATCATTACAACATGAGAGTGTGTTGAATGTTTGAGAAGCAAACTTGAACACCAACATGTTATAGATCAGCAGCAGTAAGTCCCCGAACTCCCTGAGAAAATCACTTTTATTAATTGCCTTTTGGCTTGAGTTACAGAAGCACCTTTCAGACATGCTCGATAAAGATGTCTCTCTTTTATAACAAGTCCAAATTCTCCCCTGTTGAACATAAATATTACATCCAGAGAGGGAAATGGCTGGAAAAGACCGCCCTCCTGATCTGAATGATGCATGTAGGCGGGGTTTTCTAAGGCAGTTGGCAGTGCTTTTATTATGAAGAGTCAGTTCCAAGTGAGCGTCATATTTCCCTGCGTGACT
The DNA here is from genome assembly GCA_903131615.1 of Diplodus sargus. Lineage (NCBI taxonomy): Eukaryota > Metazoa > Chordata > Actinopteri > Spariformes > Sparidae > Diplodus > Diplodus sargus. The sequence continues at coordinate 21,653 of CAEMYA010001394.1, forward strand.
CACCTGGATACATCAACAAATGAAGCTTGAGGAGCTCAGCTGATTTCATCCTCTCTGTCGTCCACTCCTGTTGCTGTTCTTCTCCTGCACGCCTGCTGAAGGTAAACTCCACTAAAACTAAAACTGAGGAGATTATTTTTATTCTCATATTGTCTGTAACCATAACCTGCAGCCTCATTCAGACTGGCTGACTGAACAGAAACTAAATGAAGCCAAGCTAACTGTGGCCGTTTGGATCACATCCATTTCATACTGTTTTACTTTTACTTGTTTATTAGCTTGTTGATTCATTTATGGAAAATATTTATATCTCTGAGTTTATTGCCAGTTCAGCTGATACAACTTCACTTTCACTTTCACTTCGAGTCTAACTGAACACATGGCTCCTCCCCCTTCTCACTTTAGAGCCTTGTTGCTGTGTTGAGAAACAGTTCCTCCCTTCATGAAATACCTCAGCTGACACAACATGCTCACACTTGCATGACAACACGTAAGTAACCAAAAACATATTGTGTGATTAAGTTTGTGTTTCCTCCAGTGTTTCATCACACACTGTGAAGTTTAATAGATCAAACCAGTTTATTATAAAACCTTTCATGTTTGATGAAGTCAGATCTTGTTTCTATAATAAAACTGTCTCCTCTCTGACAGGAAGAAGATGATCTTGATGGTTCTGCTCGTCGTTCTGACCTCCTCTGTCTGTGGTCAGTAGTCCTGCTACTCACATTTAATTCAATTATATTAAAATAAATAAATATTTTGAAGACAATTAATATTATTTCATTGATTAATTGTTGTAGTTCTGGTGGTTTAATGTTAAGAACATTGATATCATGGTCTGGTGAATTCTTAATTCCGATTGGACGTCAATTAACCCTTGATGAACAGACACCTATGAAACTACATATATATAACACATTGTTCCAGGTATTAGTCAAACCCTCAGGTGATGGAAGTCCACATGATGTCTCTCTTTGTCCTCTCTCTTGTCTGCAGTGATGTCTGCTGGGAGAAAGACAGCGACTTTCTATCAGGCAGAGGAGGACGATGACATCACCATCAGCTGGAACAGTTCCATCAAAACCAACATGTCTCTCACCAACATGCGTTGTTTCCTCCAGTCAAACACTGTGAAGCTTTTGTATCAAATACTTAACAGCTTCGACGTCCCAGAGTTTCAACAGGATAAACAGTTTGCAGGACGAGTCCAGTGTGACAAAGACGCCTTCAGAGACGGACGGATCAGACTTCATGTGTCCAGACTCAGGACTGAGGACTCTGGAGACTACTGGTGTGATCTGGCTGCTAATTATAACAAGGTGACGAGGAGATGGCTGCTGCAGACTACAGGTGAGCTGAACTCTGCTGCAGTGCAGGATGGAAACATGTTACTGCCACACGGGTCAGACATCAGAATCTAACAGCCTCCTGATTTACACCCACAGAACATTTTGTCTTGAATGTGACCTCTCATGGAGAAAACAGAGGATATGAGGAACACAACATCATCACAGCAGCATCAACTGAAGGTAGGTCACCATGGTTACTCACACTGAAATAATGCATCATGGGAAACTGGAGCCAAATCTGATTTTGAAGACCCGACCGACACCTGAACGGCAGAATGACTCTGTAGAGCAGCTGGTCCAACCTTTTTTGACCCAAGATGTCATTTTGCAATGTCAGAATCTCATCCTCAAGAGCGGAGCTTTCCAAGTCAAAAAGTGATTTGACTTGGCAATAACAATGCCACCAGCATCAATACTCACACCAAATGGATAACACATATAGCTGGCTACAGGCTCGATGGATGCAAAGTCAGTAAAACGCCTCTCAAACTCTGACCAGATGCTCTGAACATGCTCCTCATAACGTGCACTGTCAAGCTGTGTCACACCTTTACCTCCATGTTGTAGTTCTGCTTGCATGTGAGGGAAGTTGCGCAGGTCACCACGCTGCAGCCTGTTGGACATCAGCTGTAGCTTGTGTCAGGACCTGGCTCTTTGGGCTATGACAAAACGGGAGACTCACAGATAGGGGTTTCACACTGGCAGGGCTCCGGCATGGCACTGGTTCACGAACGCAACTTTGAACCGGCCGGCGCGTTCAGACTGAAAAAATAATTGGTTCGGAACCTAAAAAAGTCTGTTCGCAGCGGAACTTAAAAATAGTTGTTTTTTCCTTGGAAACCATGACATCATCAGTGGGCGTTTCGAGCAGGAAAGCAGGTAGGAGAAGGAAAGAACGCAGAGAAGACGATGGAGAAGAAAAATGTTCAGTGGTCGGCAGAATAAACTAAGTGTTTGGTGGCGAATTGGGCATCGCCTGAATTCCAGGAGAAACTAGAGACCTCCACAAGAAAGAGCAAACTATACAACGAACTTTCGGAAGAGATGGCCACGGCTGGGTTCACCCGAACGCCAGACCAAATAATTAATAAACCTAAAAAACTGAGCAAATAGCTGCAGTAACAAAATAAGCACTCGTAAATAACCCATGCCGCCTGTCATTTTGCCGTTGTTGTGCTTACTACCGCCTGTGTGACGCGGAATGACGTCCTCCCAATTTGGTTCCACTTAAACTGGTGTGAAAGCAGGCTGGTTCGCCAGACAGCACCAAGGTTCTAAGACTCCAGAACCGAACCAGTGCCAGAACCAGAATGGTGCCAGTGTGAAACTGCTATGAATTGTGTGTCAGCAGGGGTCATCACACTTGCTTTTGAACGTGTTCACTGAACTCATCGTGTTGACGACATCTTTACAGTTACCCTGCAGCTCTAAATTCAATTCACTGAGCTCGCCAGTGAGATCAGTGAGGAACGATGAATCTGAAAGCCACTGGTGGTCCTCTGGCTTTGTATGGTGATCCACATGTTTTGAAAGCTTCAGGAAGTCCTTGATTTCAAGCAAGAGCTCTGTAAATCAAAAATTTACCTCTGCTTAACCACCTAACATCTGTGTGAAGCAGCAGGTCTGTGTGCTCAGCATCATTCTCCTGCACAGGCACGTGCACACATAAGGCCCAAGGGGTGCTTGAGCCCCTGCCCTCTTTGCCTCGTATTATAAAGTGCCCTTTATATATATATATATATATATAAAGAGAGAGAGAGAGAAAGAAGCCGCTGCCTCATCAGAACTCCACCATGCACATAGATGAGACGTGACAGTGGAGCGACTTCAACCTTTCTGAGTTATAAATCCATCAACATAACTTACTTGTGGGGGCTAAAAAGTCGCCTTCCACTTACTTAATGCCCATGTGTGCTTGTTAAGCTAACTGCCTGTTAATGAGAGATAAGAATAATCTAATATGACAGCTGTCTATGTCAGCTGTTTATCTCGCCTCCAATCTTAAACTTCTTCCGGATATTGAGGTTCCTGTGACTTTGCTGTTGTAAACATTGTTGTTCCTACTAACAGTCACAGTAGTCATTTCTTGGGTTTGTCACATGTTTATATGTCTAGCCTGTATTTCTAGTTTGCACTTGCCCTCCAATAAATAGCCTAATAAGAAACAGAGTTTAATTGCTTTTTAAGAACTTCAGGTGAATTGCATGTCTTCCAAACCTCAGTATTATTATAATGTGAATAAAATCATGTTGACAATACTTTACTGACACAAAAGTAATGGCAGTTGCACATATCACTGACAGCTACACAGGCTACACAGCTAAGTAGCTTTCTATAAGTACTTTTTTAAAATTAATTTTACATTAATTAATCTACATATTATGTCATTAAGGCCTGAAAAAATGGGCAGAAAAGCCTTCTCTGCAGACTCCTGGCCTGAACTGAACACACAATCTTCATCGCAATATCCATCACTTCTTTCATTCATATTTAAAATCTTTCCACACAATGCTTGCTGGTGAATTATACAATGATAATTCAGGATATCTGGGCAAGATTCACTTTCTTTGCACAGTGCAAACGAACCCACTGGTGTGGCCCATCATAGCAGGCGCTCCATCAGTTGTGATGGTGATCAGCTTGGACAGCGGCAGTTTTGTCTTGCTAACAAATCCCATGAAAGCATTAAAAAATATCCTCACCTCTGGTGTGTCCTTTTAATGGCAAAATGGTCTTCCTTGGTGCTCATGTCTTCAAAAACCATCCTGATGAAAACACACAAAATCGTTCCACATCCACCATATCAGTTGACTCGTCAAATTGGAGGGAAAAACACTCGTCAAGTAGTCGTCAAAAAGGCTATCCGCTGCCTCGAGAAAGGCTTCCTTCACGATATCGCTGTATTTGAATGGCTTCTTGTGGTTAGCAAGGACGAGACTGACGCGATAGGAAGCAATAGTTGCGGCCTTACCCTGGGTCTTCGGTTTGGTGAAGAATGGCTGCCCTGCTGCAAGCTGTGCTTTCAAATCCCGCACTTTTGAGCCGCGTAAAGGCGTTTTTGCAGGGAAATCCCTCTTGTAGCTGCCGTGTACCGTTTTTAAAATGCCGCTCCAGATTCCCTTTCTTTGCCAACGCCACCGTCGCATTGCAGATCAAACAAACAGGCTTTTAATGACAATAAACAAAGAAATATTCTTCCTCGCATTCAGGGTGAAAATGTTAGGTCTTGGCTTGTTTCCCCTCAGCCATGTTCACGTTTCGGAGTGCGTAACCGCTCTGATCGCTAGCTAGCTTCTACTGTTGACAGCTGTCAACTTCCTGTTATGCATGTCACGCGCAACCGTTGGTCAAACGTGACCTACGTTTTTCTTTTTCCCTTTTTTTAAATACTCTTTTTTGTGGATGTGTTTAAGAGACTGATAGGGTGCACAGGAAAGGACTCGTGATAGGCTGCAGTGTACATTTAATATGAAATATAACACACACACACAAAAAAAACTTTATTTTTTATTTTTCAATTTTTCCTACACCCCTCGCGGTCGACTTGGGACTGGTTGGGCACTCCTGCTGTAGAGTTTCACATTTTAGAGGCACGTATTAAAAATCTGAGGAAGCAGGAACATCACATGAAGCACATGAAGTTGGAAAGTTCAATATGAACACGCTGAAAAAAATCTCACTTAAAGTAAAATTCAGCAGAACAAAGTTTGTTTCTGATCAGCAGGTTTTGGTAAATAAGTCAGTACATTGCTGCAGCGCCACCATGTGGTCATGTGGTGTAACTTCTGTTGTGTGACCAGCAGCTGGTTGTTAGACAGATGTTTACTTGTTGTTTCCTGTTTATTTAGTCACTTATTGTCTCATTTCTACGTTTGCTGAGTTATTGTAAATGTTCTTGATGTGTTGGTTTGACTCTGATGACTTGATGCTCCTGATATCAGATACTAACACTGGTTTTCTATCTTCATGCAGATGCTGAACACACAGCAGGAGGGTCGAAGAAGGAAGTGACGTCAGTCGATTGGAGCACAGTTGAAATGTTTCTCAGATGGATTCCTCTTGGAGCTTTCTTAGTTGTTAATTTAATATGTATCCTCGTTACAGCAAAACATATTCTGACAATTCCCATCAACATTATTATGAACGTAAGGATGTTTTAGACCACCTCGTCTGTTCAAAGACGGTCGTTCCAGTTTGACACAGATGGATTCCTTTAGTCCTCTTTCAAACACATATGTGTGAATATACCGTAAACGTCAGGTCTCATCATGTTGGACTGCAGCCGTCAGGTCAAAGTGCAGATCAGTCATCTGACAGTTCTGACTGACTGGAGGAGAGTTTCAGGATTTAACTCCTGTGTGCGTCTCAGGCAGGGCTGCAGCTTTTTGCTCATCCAAAAGAACTGAGTGACCAAAGTCCTTCAGTTCATTCTCACAGTGTTTGTTAAATACTTCACAACTTCAGTTTGACCAATAACTGAATTTAGAGTCATAAGCGTCAGAGGGAACAAGTGATGGACAACAATTATGGAGCTGATGGAGGAAATGTTGTTCTTCACCTTCATGTCGTCCATTATTTTGACAGGACGTCACATCAAACTCTGTCTCTTATTAGACTGATCTGAAATCTGCTTTAACCTTTTCTGGTTGTAATGTGCAGTTTAAACTGAAATGAAGTGCTGCTGTTTGATTTGTGTTTGTTATTTACTGTCTGTTACTGTGACTGAAAGAAAAGCTGCCATCTGTTCACGCTGGTGTTAAACATAAAGGTCAGCAGAGGGCGCTCTTCATCTCACAGTGATTGTACTGAGAGGAGTTTGTTTCAGTCTCAGTCAGCTGAGTCTTCATAACTTTGTCTGTGTTTTTTGATATTGTTAATTGCCAACTGATTGATTTGTATAACACATTTTTCATTAACCCTTTAAATGCTGTAAAACTCTTTTCATATCAGGATTGTATTAAAGTGATGAGAAAGGTCAGCAAGGACATCATGCAATATTTCCAAAAGAGAACGTAAATCTAATACTTTGTGGGCTGAAAGTCAGTTTGTAACTGTTTCTGAGTGTTAATAAAGTTTATTATAATGAACTTTGTGGCTGATCAACTCTTTGAGGTCTTGACATCTTCTGGGTGTCTGATATTAAAAGACTTACACAACAATCAAAACAACGTCTCTGGTATAAATCTAGATGTATTAACAGTGTGTGCACATTATAAACAGGACATTAGAGAGACAGTGTGTTGTAACGATGTCCATCAGAGTGAAACCAGCTGTGACATTCACAGATCTGACAGTGGAGGATGTTGAACAGAGTCGAGGCAGCTTCATCCACCAGACGCTGATTGTTCAGATGTTAATCTGTGAACAAGATCATGTATGTGGAAAAACCTCCAGTTCAACGTTTATCTAAGATGTTTCAGACTGATCACACATTTGTTAATTATCACGATTCAGGTTTTGTTGCCACACAACTCAGTATGACAGCAGTCTGTGCAGCTGTCACCACACTGACAGGAGTTTGTCAAGAACTTTGACTTATTTTTGTGACTTTCATGACTACATTGTTGTGCCTGCACGACCTTCTGTAGACTGAAACAAACATGACATTTATAAATCACACTGGAGATGTGGGCGTTTCAGCAACAAAACACTGAGAAAGGTTCGGAATAAATGTTTTGCCGTTATGTTTAAGCAGCGAAAGCATTTTGGTGAAAGTTCACCAAAAAATACTTTTAGTTTCTAAAACAGTCAAGACATTCACTCTGTAGGATTCACTTTGGTTTAGGTAGGAGGACATGGTGATTTTGGTTGGATGATGAATTCTGTCCTTGAAATAGTGACACAATTTAACCTTTAGGATTCATGTACATGGTCACAAACTGTGACTGTTAAAGATGTGCTGACTGCCTTCATACAGGGTTGTATCAAACATTCAAGTACAGAGATTTGTTTGTTCAAAGTTGTCAACAATTGTTAGCATTTATATTAAAAGATCTAAATTTCAGAGTGAAATCTGGTTCCTGTTTCTCTACTGATGCTGACACAGCTCTGTGAGAGAAAGGCATGAAGAAAAAGGAGTGAATCATTCATGAATTAGAAAGTAGGCTACATCTGAGGCTGTTACTGATCAGACAGGATACTTTGTGGTTTAAACTCAAGACTTTAAACTGTGCCCCTGACACTTCAGAGCAGGCAGAGCCACTTTCTGAGCCTGTCTGTCAAAAAAGTTCTCTCAGTTTAGCTGCAAAGTGTGTTTAAGTAGAGACTGTATTTCCCTGTTGGTTGAGTGGATCAGGTCAGTTTTATTCATGCAAATTCTAAAAAATAAAAGACAGAACTATTATCAAGTTGTTGCTGAGTAAATCATTTCTTGCAGAATGTTATGATGTCACACTGGAGTCGACCGATGATGTTTTGGATATGAAATGTCATAACTTCACCGTTTTACAATATAAGACATTTATTGAAAATGTTGTCCTAATCATCATATATGTTGTTGAGTAATGGCCAAAAAGTTGAGCTTTGACAAACAAAATCTAACCAGCTGATCCTTAGTAAACGAAGAATTCCCTCAAGGAGACATTAGATATCAAGAATGGGCAGGACAGGTGGAAGTAGGAACATACAGCCAACCTGTAGACTTTAGGCCTCCTGTCGAGCCGATTGCTGGTGCAGAGGAATAGAATTACTAAAAAAAACCTGTGCAGGTGAGACAGACCAGACAAATACAAGACTGTCACGTAGACATTTGATTAGAAACGTTTACATATCAAATTGATTTCAACACTGGTGCCGCTGTTCTGTCGAAGTCACAAATGAACCACAAAAAAACGTAAACAGTCAAAATCAGTGTGGAGGCTGGTGACAGTGTCACTGCTGTTCCTTTCGGTTTCTTGGTTTCCTCCCGTGTATCTTGACTGCCTGTATGTTGCCTCTTTTACACAGATGGCGTGATACCAGAAACAAGAATTACAGGATTTCATTGATGTCAGTAATCATAAAAAGATTGTTTGTAGAAAACACACTCGGGTCATTTTATACAGTAGATATGCTCTGATACAATTACATTCACACAACGGTTTGACATAAACACAGTATAAAAGTGTAAGTATAAAAAGAGACAAACCTCAGTACAAGTAAACACAGTAACATTAAAACAATTGTTTGTTTTTACTAACTCCTATTCTCCTGTCATTCATTTTGTTGTCACTGACGTCACTTTCCACGTTGTGAATGTGGCAGATGGTTTAAGTGGCATTTGTGACCAGTAGAGATGTGTTGGTGTCAGTCAGAAGCTCTGAAAGGTCAGTCTATATGATGATGTCACAGTAAATGATGAGTGACGATCGTGATTTTGTATTAACTTAAATGTCCGTGATAACATGTATTATTGTATATATGTATTATTTTGAGAGGCAAACTTCAACACCAACTTATCATCGGTCAACAACAGCAAGTCCCCAGATTCCCTCAGAAAATCACTTTTATTAATTGCCTTTTGGCTTGAGTTACAGAGGCACCTTTTAGAAATGTTTGAAAAAAATGTCTCTCTTATATAACAAGTCCAACTTCTCCCCTGTAAAACATGTACACGAGTGGTTTCATTATTATGTTGGCAAAATATTTAATCCGGAAAGTGAATTGGCTTACAAGACCACCTCCTGATGTGAATGATGCATGTAGGCGGGGTTTTCTAAGCAGGCGTTGGCAGTGCTTTTATTAAGAAGAGTCAGTTCCAGGTGAGCTCCACATTTCCCTGTGTGACTCACCTGGATACAGGAACAAATGAATCTGGAGGAGCTCAGCTGATTTCATCCTCTTCCCTGACGTCCTGTTGCTGTTCTTCTCCTGCACGTCTGCTGAAGGTATACTCAAGTAAAACTGAGTAGATGATTTTTATTTTCATATTGACTGAACAGAAACGACATGAAGTCGAGCTAACTGTGGCCTTTTGGATCACAACCATTTCATACTGTTTTACTTTTACGTTTCAAACTGTGACTTTTTTATCAGCTTGTTTATTCATTTATGGATAACATTGATATTTCTGAGGTTATAGCCAGTTCAGCTGATCCAACTTTACTTTAATTTAATATTATTTGATAGGGACAATGCAGGCAAACATAGTAACATTTCCACTCGTTACAAACAAGTCAATGTGACAGATGTTCTGCATACAGAGATTATAGCTAATGCTAGTTTCCAACTTCCGTCCCTTGTTAGGCTTTTGATAGAAGAAAGAAGGTAAGAAGAAGGACATCAAAGATACATAACAACACAATAAAATGTGCAATACATCTAAAATCATGCCAAGTCATGACCCATTAAAAATGCATACAGCTCTGATTTAGTTTCAGCCAGACTTAAACATTTTTATTAAAAATGTTAGTGTCTCGGGTTAATTTTATTTCAGTCTTCCACATTTGGGAACCCTTTATAGAAATGAATGATTGCACAGAGGAGGTCTTACGGCGTGAGATTTTACAGTTACCACTTGCCGTAGTCTGCTAAAGAGACTGCACAGCACATCTGGTGCCAAGTCCTGCAAACACTTAAAAACCAGTTTAACAGATGAAAATTTTAGGAAATTATCAAAGCTAAGCAAATTATGCTGCTTCAAAATGTGACAGTGACGCCACTTTATTGGTTTCTTGGCCATTAATTTTTAAGGTTTGATTATACAAAGATGCAATTAGCTTAATTGTAGTTGGAGAGGCCTGAATCCACACTGTAACACAATACGACATATGAGAAAAAATCATGGTATGCATATAAAGCTGTGCTGCTTTGAGTGGTATATGTTGTCTAATTAGTTTGAAGCAATTTAAATAGTTTTTTTTATTGTTTTTGATATCTTTTTGACATGTTTGTCAAATTTCAGTCTAGAATCCAGAACTACACCCGAATATTTAAAATCCTGTACCATCTCAGTTTCCTCTCCCTGCAGTGTAATACAAAAATCTTCTGATTGTGCTTTGTTTTGTTTTGATGGAGAAACACATGGAAACTGTCTTTTTCTTATTTAGAGTGAACTTGTTATTATAAAGCCAATGACATACCCTGCTCAAAAATGAAGATAAAATCTCAACTGCCTCACCAGATGTCTTAGCCGACGCGTATATGACTGTGTCGTCTGCATAAAGTTGACAACCAGCACCCGGACAGCTTTCAGGCAGGTCGTTAATGTAAAGACTAAAGAGCAACGGACCCAGGATTGAGCCTTGGGGAATGCCAATATTATTATGTTGAGGAACCGACTATTTTTGGTCAGTCCTCCCACATTGCTTTCTTGAATGTAAATAGGAAGCAAACCAGCTACTTTTACTTCAGCATGTCTGCTGCTCCTCCTTTAGGAGTAAATATATACAGTTCAGAGAGACTGACAGGAGATAATGGAACAAAACAACAACAAGGACGTGAAACTTCACCATGATGATCGGCTCCCTTTAACCTCTCAAATAACATATTCACTGTGTCTCATCACACACTGTGAAGTTTAATTGATCAAACCAGTTTATTATAAAACCTGTCATGTTCGATGAACTCAAATCTTGTTCCTGTAATAAAACTGTCTCCTCTCTGACAGGAAGAAGATGGTCTTGATGGTTCTGCTCGTCGTTCTGACCTCCTCTGATATTATCCCTCACCTGGTGGACACACACAGTAAAATCTGAATCTAAATTGCTGCTTTAGTTC
>CAEMYA010001395.1:0-11317 GCA_903131615.1 Diplodus sargus
CTTTTTGCATCTCTGTTTTATTAACACGCATTATTTCCCAACAGATTAATTCATATTTAACAGACTTATAGAAAATCTTATGTGAATTTTGCAGTAACACACTCACACATTTGTATTCGTGTTGAAACTTTTTTTTAAATTCACCTTGTAAAATCTTAAAGCTGCACTCCAAATACTTTTTAAGTTATGAATTTTTAAAGTTTTGTCCTCTGAGCTAAATTTCTGCATTTTAATATTCTGTGTATGTGACTTCTAAACCTCATCAATCACTTTTTTCAACTGGATTGGGTTGAAATATTTCCTGAACATCCAAGACAACTTAGTACAATGTTTTTCATTTAAATAGTTGTGTGTGTGTGTGTGTCAGAAAAAGGCAGAAGACATACACACTTCTGCCCTCTTCTGACACCACAGGAGAAACTGTGTGTGCAGTAACGTGGACACAAATTAAACTGTTAATTTCCGTGTTATGTATTTTGAATCTTAAGAAGTAATTTAAAACAGAAATAAATAACAATAAAAGAAAAAAAATGTAAATCAGTTTTCACTTCTTTAGTTTCATACTATTGATCTGGTCTTGAACGACACTATTGACTGAAACTATTTTCTATAATTTGAACAAAAGAGGATTAAGGCAAATAAAAGAAGAGTTAACACTCATTTTGTTTTTCTCTGAATTCTGACTTTAATTCCAAATTTAACTTTAAAGAAAAAAAGTCATAATTTTAAGGACAAATTTCAGAATTCTGAGAAAATAAGTCATTTTTGAGAAAAAGTCAAGTAGGAATTTAGTTGGAAAAAAGAGTTCTGAAAAAAAAAATTAGAAACCCACCAAAAACTTTCCAGTGGCCCCAATCCTCTTTGTAACTTTTAAATGGTTTTCCTGCATTACATGATGCTGGTGAGAACTGTTGATCTGCAGAGACCACAGAGCACCAACTGAAGGCATCAATCTTAGTTGATGTTATGATTCTTTTTGCAGTAAAATAGTAATTACATCCAGGGGTGGACTGGGAAAAAAAATCGGCCCTACATTTTTGGCTTAGACCGGCCCCTCATAATTAGCGGAGCACAAGTGAAAAAAAAACACATAACTTCTTGCCTTTAGGCTTATTCGAAATTTACAGTTTATCATTACTTTAGAAGTCTATCAAAAAACCATTGTGGAAAGCAAATAAGTAAATTTACTCAACACATGGTTCTAACTCATTCTCTATTTCAAGCATAATGTATCATTAACATCCTAAATCTCAGAGGTTTAGTTTCTTTTGTTATGTCCACCACTTTTGTCTGCTCTGTGTAGTTCAATTGATTATTTTATCCTTTTTATTGAAATCATCTCTAATATGTATTTTCTGTATTCCTCTGATATAGCAGCTCAATTCTAATTCTTCAGGTTAAAAGGTGCTCCCTCCTTTAAAAAGCTGAAACATTGTTATATCAGGCTAAAGACAGGGCTGCTTTATGAACTAATGCAAAGCAACTATGTCTTAAAAGCATTTAACACTGTCTTACTCATCTTGGTCATTGTGGGCATACCTTTTTGCTAATAATACTTTTATACTTTCTTTACACTTACTTTAGTGCTTAACTTGCAAAGCTTTTACTCATCATTTAGCAATTTTAAAATCAGTTTTTAAAACATGTTTAACCACAGCATAGAGGGTTGCTACAAATTCAAACTACTATGCAGCCTTTCAACACACCTTTAACCTAAATATCTAAAATGCCATGATGGAGCCTAAAATGGACACTTGCTGCTCATCCAACACTTCTCAGCATTGACCGTTTGCTATTTTATCAGAATAAGGTGCCGTGGCTGCCAGATTTTGGGATGCAACACCAACTAACATTGACACCAATCAATCGCCATTGCGAACCTGAGCCAGCGGGTCCGGTCGGGTTTGTCGGGCCGTCCCGACCCGTTGATAACTCTACATGTAGGCTAACAGAGCTAACATTGCCTCCATGATTGGTTCAGTCCACTGTCTATATTGAAGGTGGACCAATGGGCCGCCCCCTCTAAATTGTGCACTTAGAAAAAAAAGAGGAGGGCTGAGAGATTTCATTGGATTAACCCAATGTCCTTCTAGAAAATCAACCAATGGGCCGTCGCAGTCGATAAAAATAATTTATTATAAACTTTTTTGATTGAATTATGACAGCCCGTCCCAAAAATGTGCATCGGCCCATCGGGCATTGCCCGGTATGCCAGATGGCCAGTCCATGTCTGGGACCCACTGACACCAGTAGAACTGGACACAGTGACTCCAGCAGAACTGGATCCACTGACTCCAGTACTCAGATCCAGTCTGACAGTTTGGCCCAATCCCATTTCTCTTTTCTACCCCTACCCCTTGTCCCTACCCCTTGTCCCTTGCTCCTTGAAACAGAGTGCCAAGGGATAGGGCTGAAAGTCAACCCCTCCGTATTGGGACACCCCTTTGACAATCGCGTACGTCATCAGTAGCAGCTTTGGATTTGAGGAAACGCTGCTCATTTTCAGCTCTGAACCGGATGAGCCGTCTGGTTTCTTCTGGAGTCCCTGCATAGATAGCACACAGGGATAACTGTTGTTGAGATCTTATATAAACCAGTGATATTGCTTGCGTGTAGCATGGATGCTCGCAATTCATTCACAACTTCAAATTCATGCATACACTGCACAGATTAATGTTAACGTTGCATCCAATTTGTGCATGACATGTAACTGAATACCAGCAGCGAAGTTGCCGAAGTTTTTTATAGATAACGTTATCACTGTAGATTATCAGGGCTGCCCACAGAGCACCACTAGTAGCCTTCAGCCTGGTAACGTTAACCTGAAGCCTCAATTACGAACGATTTTTTTTTCGTGTGCATTTTATTAAGAAAATGACCATTACACATTGAAACAACGTTAAACTAGACAATACAATGTTTTTTGCAAATTTTAAAACTTTATTAATGGAGAAAATACTTACGTTTGTGAACTTCTTTCGGTGATTCACAGTGCATTCTGGGAAATCTGTTGTAGCACTCCGTTTGGAGTGTGCCTCTGAAAAATCTCCGTTTGAAGGGGTATATAGCCCTACCACTTCCCCCTACCCCTCCGTCCTAATGGGAATTGGGACACCCCTACCCCTACACATGAACGCGCAAACCAGAGGGGTAGGGCCAAGGGGTGAAATGGGACTTCATACAAAATGACTGAGAGTTGTTAGTACAGTTAATTAACTTAACAGCTGTTACTTACGACTATCAGTCTGTTCAAATACAGTCAGCTGTTATCTGAGAGGTAGCGCACACACACACACACACCGTACACACACGCACACACACACACAGACACAGCATACACACACACACAGCTGTCATAAAGTCACACACATCATATAATATGTGTGTATATAAGTGAGCGTCCCGTCAGGAGAAGATCAGTTCGTCTTCAGGTCGACTGACGGTGAGTCTGCTTCTGTATATGTCTGAGTGATGAAGATGATTCTGTGTGATGAAGATGACTGTCATGTGTTTTAGGGAGTCATGTGGATGCTCGTCCTCTTCATCGCTGTGCTCTGCTGTGGATCAGAAGGTTCTGGGATCAGCTGTAAAAATGAAGCTGGTGCTGATGTCGACTGGTGAGACGACGTTCAGACTTTCAGTCAGGTTTATTTGTAAGGTCCAACATTACATACAGTGTCAAATATTACAATAATATTAATGATCAAATAATATTTAATCAAAAAGGTCAAATGTGAAAGAAAAGAGAAAGTAAAAGCCGATCCGACAATATTGTGGGATGCCATGAATACAAACAGGATCAGCAGAAGGCAATCGCAGGACAAAATCAGAAGAACTTTGCATATTGTAAATGAAGCACAACAGAAAAAACAAAGCATTATATTAGTAAGCATCAATTTTTGTATCAAGTGCTAGAACAATTTGGATTTAACAGTAAATCAGTGCAATGCATAAAGACTCTATATCAACAGTCCACCACCAGAACAAATGGAAGTCTGACTGACAAAATTAATTTGCAAAGATCTACCAGACAGGGTTGTTGCCTATCACCCACTTTGTTCGCTCTTTTCGTAGAACTGCGCTGGCACAAGCAGTTCAGAATGAAGAACTGGAGGGAGTAATGGTGAATGGAACAGAACACAAAATAGGACTTTTTGCTGATGATGTGGCCTTCTTAGAACAACTGAACAAATCACTCCCTGTACTGATGAGACTTTTAGAAACGTACAGGCACCTCTCAGGATATAAAGTTAATATTTCGAAAGCACATTTTACTACACTACATTAAAAGATTCAGGATTTATATCAACTTAATTGGAACCTAAAGAAAATAAAATATGGGCCACTCTGTTGCTAGATTTTAACTCGAGAACTGAAATAATCCAAACGAATGTGCTACCTAGGCTCCTCTATTTATTTCACTGTCTACCAGTAAAGGTTCCTCAAACCCAGTTTGTGACCTGGAACAGAATAACCTCAACGTTTATCTGGGCAGGTAAAAAACCTAGAATTAGGTTCGAAACTCTCCAGCTGCCAAAAGACAGAGGGGGGTATGGGTCTACCAAGACTGAAAGAATATTACTTTGCAGCCCAGCTGAGATATTCACTCTGCTGGTGTAAACCAGACTACACAGCAACGTCGTATGTGTGTTTTATGTTTTTGTGGCGTTTATGTTTTGAGCTCTGTCACTATGTGACAGCTCTGTGTGCCACATCCAAAAACACAAACTAGAGTTCTTAACGGGCCTGAAATTACAACCTGACCAATCACAAGCCTGACATACCGGCACTGGGTCTGTTGCTGGGCCCGGGTCTTCACTGGCCTGGCGGACTGTAGCCGCACTGACATTCACCCCTCCACCACTAAAAGCTCTGTTAATATGGAGCATTTGGCTGCATCCTGTATTCACTTTTTTTCTTTTTCGCCCTTAATTTTTCTGCTCCACCCATCTCTTTCTGTGGCTTCTTTCTTTTTAGCATGTCTGCTAATTTGAATTTCTCCCGCTCCTCTTTCTTTTAATGACTACCTGAGCAGCTGAGCCAATCAAATTTCAATAGAAACAAGGATCAGCTCAAGTTGGGAGGGGCCGCTCATGATGACATGAATATTAGAAATACAAAATATCTACATTTTATCTGTTTTTTGGAACCAACCTGACCCAACCAGACTCCTCCAGACCCAATCTAAAAGGGGGCTGACCTGACTCCACCAGCCAGACCTGTATTGACTGTTCCCGATCCCACCCCACCCGACCTGACTCAACCCAATCTCACCTGACTTGACCCTACCTGACCCGGTCTGTCCTGTTTCTGACCGGACTGACGCAAACATTTGAACCATTAAATGTTTCATCAGGTATTTAATTATTGATAGTTTGGTCTTCACAGATTGTTTGTCACGGTGTCTTCTGATCTGCACACACTGATTCTTTTCTTCTCTTCATTGATTCTAACAGGTTCATTTTGTACAAGCTGCCTGAAAGTTTTAAATATTATTACATTGATCCAGCTACAAAAAAGGCAAGCACGAAGCCCATTAACCATCAGGATGGTGTCCTGGCTAAAACTCTGGCACCGTACTTCAGTCTGGTAAGAGCACTTTTCTGATCTGTTTGATTTGGCACACTGACCCGTAGGAGGTTCTGGTGCTGATGATGAGGTCATTCTGAAACATGTAAATCACTATCACACCTGTCAACCCAGTTTATTTATAATGCACCAGTTCATAACCAAAGTGATCTCATGAGCAGGTCTCGACCAGTCAGGAGAGTCTGTGTTAACACAAGTCTTTGTGTCCATCTCCCTCTGTATGCTCTATAGAAACCAGGTACTGGAGGTATCGGATATATTGCCTACAATGATCAACCTCCTACATGTGATGCATTTAAGGAATATGGCCACAGCAAAGGTTGGTGGAAATAACGTCTTCGTCATTACTTCATGTTAAAACAGGCAGATTTTCCTTCACGTCTTTAGTTAAAGACACAAACGTACATTGTGGTCAGAAAACTGTCTGTAGCTCAGTTTCTGTTGAAGAGGACACTCGCTGTGTTCTTCAGCTGC
The DNA here is from genome assembly GCA_903131615.1 of Diplodus sargus. Lineage (NCBI taxonomy): Eukaryota > Metazoa > Chordata > Actinopteri > Spariformes > Sparidae > Diplodus > Diplodus sargus. Next base: position 6,064 of record CAEMYA010001395.1, read on the forward strand.
TGGCATGAGCTCATGTTTGTAGACTAACAGTAAAGTCACTCCCTCCAAATGAAACCAACTAAACTCGCTAAAGCGAACTCATTGTTGATGTTCCCCAGGTTTCGTCATGATGGACAAAACATCTGGAATCTGGCTCTTACACAGCACACCAAGATTTCCCTACAAAAGAGAAAGCAACAGTTTTTACCCTGGCAGTGGGGAAACAAATGGCCAGACATTCATCTGTGTAACATTCCCTTATGCCAAGTTCAAAGACATAGGTAATGTACCAGGTCCAGTCTTTATCCTGTATTTTACATCATAATCAAAGTCTTCACAGTTTGAGCTGAAATGTTTTTCTGTTTTCAGGTGAACACCTTCAGGATATCAACATTTACTCATTTGATTATTCCCTCCCACCCCGACCTGAGTTTCATGACGAGCTCTACAAAGCTGCAGATGTGTTCCGTAAGACAAAAGTCCCAACAACACCGATCAGGGAGTTGAAATCAAAAAGTGGAGAGGAATTCAGAATATTTGTGCAAGACCAGAATAAAGGTGAGATTAATATATTTGGAATACATGAAAAAACAAAACCACAAATGCTTCATTCTAGAGGCTCCTTCAGTTCTGGGCGGCCCAGCAGCTCAGCTGGTCCACTGCAGCTGCCCAGGTTCAAGTCTGACCTGTGGCCATTTGCTCTTCTCATTTATCCTGTTTCCTGTCATCTCTCAGCTGTCATATGGGATTAAGCCATGAAAGGTCAAAAAACATAACTAACACCCTTAGTTCTGACTGGCTGGTAGTGGGTCGCTGACTTTCAACCCTGTGGGAAAGTGTTCACCCTCACAGAGTTGTTAAAGTCACATGTGAGTCGTTGGGTTCAGGTGAGCCCAGGTGTGAATGTTGTTCAGCTGTCTGTGGAGAGAACTCAGTTCTGTATTGTAGGTGGTCATCAGGGGGTTGTCTGGACAGAACCTCAGGACCAGCTGGCTGAGGGGACTCTTCTGTGTCTCCTTCAGATGTCAGTGGACAGCGGAGTCTTGAGGAGTCTGTCCTCCTGTGTTGTGTCATTCATATATGGAGAGTTTGTTTTGTCTCCCTAATGTACAAATCTGTGCAGTCCTGCTACAATGAACATCATAAACTACAGTACTCTGTTCATGTCTGGGTGTTCTGAGTTTCTGTGTCAGTGTGTTGGTAGGTTTAACATGAACCAGGATATGATGTTTATTAAATATCCTCCTGAGTCCCTCAGATGTTTCTGCGATAGAAGGAATCACGATGTTGTTACGTTTCCTTGTCTCCTCGTCTCTGTCTGCTCTGGATCCTTTGGTGGTTTTGACGAAGGTCCAGTTTAGGTAACCAAAGGTTTTAAGTTCTCCCCTTGTGTGCTTCTGTTCCTTCTCCTCCCTTTCTGACTCAGTGGGCACAGTCTCAGTCCGTTGTGTGATGAGGGTCGAACAGCAAGCATTGACAATTCCATATAGTTCATTGATCTGACTGGTTGAAATTAGCTAATGCTAGCTGCTGATAAACAGATAGTTTGTCCAGTCACCTGCCAGGCATCGTTTGAAAGTGCCCGTCCTCCTCGAGACTGTTTCTGAGACATCACATTAAATCTGCAGTGAAGGCTTGCCATTTCTCCGCCTTTGATTGCTCACACTGAACCAAGCAGCGCTGGCTTTAAGCTGCACCAGTGGGTCAGTTCATACAGCACGCCGCACCAAAAGAGGCATGAAGGTACACATCATCAGCTCTGTGTTTTTGAAGGTGTATCCTCCTGTTAATGGAAACCTGTACCAGCTGGTGTTTATAATCACATGGATGCTGTTATAATGTGTAGTGGTTGAGATACTGACCCACCGAACATCCTGGAGAGTGACAAAGTTACATTTTTCACCCTAAATTACATCATAATCACCATCAGTAAGCAGTAAACTTCTTTCTCTCAGGTTTCCTGCGCAGACATGAGTTCAGTATTGATTTGAGGGGGAGACGGTGTTTGTTTGTCGCCACAGTATCAAGACGTCACCTTGTGTGATTGGAGGTGGGGCAGCTGCAACTTTGCCATACCGCGGAGCAGGGCCTTCGCTGGCTCGGCTTAACTCGGCGCAGTAAAAGCAGCAATGGAAAAAAGCTAATTGCTGCAGCTCGGTTTGACTCGGTAAAGCCAGACGTGCTGGTAGAAAATGGTCACCGGGCTCCTGAGCACTGCTGCCTGCAGCAGGGACACAAGGTCCTGCTCGAACTCAAGTTTAGTTAGCACCAGCCGCTGTGGCAGAAAGCCTGAGATATGTGACTTCAACAAGACAGGACATTAGTACAACATGTACAACATGCAGCCAAAGACAGATCAGGTATGCTGATGTCTCCATGATGTTATTTTCAGGTATCAGCTGGTTGAAGGTTCTTCATTCACTGGATATGTCATTACTGACTGCTGTTCGCTGGTTTTGTGTGTTTTCATTCTGTGTCCTGCAGAAGGAGATCTGTACGTCACCATTGGAAAGAACAAGGACATCGGTACCGTGGATGCTCAGACCTGGCGTTCTGAGGATGAAGATGACAAAGAGGTCGAAAATGTGAAGTGCATCAGTGTGGATGGGAAGAAGAAGTGGGGCCCTACGACAGATCATTCCAAGTGGTGCGTTTCTAGAAAAAATGACTGGACATGTTTTGCTGATTTAAATAGAAATCAAAACAGACGAGGGGGAGCACTGTGCATCTACAACCAGGGAGTGAAAAACACATTCAGGAGTTTCATTAAGAATGAAGAGCTTTGTCGTGGAAAGCGCCCACACTCACCATAACATTGAAATCATTCTGACCCGATTATCCTTCAACTCCTGGTGGTTCTGTTCTGTTTTCTTCTTTGACCAACTTTGAAAAGTTCTGTTTAAATTAGTTGTACATTTGTGAGTCTCCGATGAATCCTGCTGAAAATGAATCAGCTCACGAGGTGTAAACTAACAAAATCAGCAGTAACATTTGTGTAAAATGTCTAAATTATTGAAACATCATCAAACATTTGTTCCATTATAATAAATAAACTTGCTCCAAGTATATTTAAAATTATTTTTATGAGAGTTTGACAGGATATGATGATGAAATGTGAAGCTGTCTTTAAAAAAACATTATAACTGATTAGTCAGTTAGTTCTGGAGATGTATTGATGAAGTTAATTGATGAGAAGTCAGAATGGATCAGAACCAGTCTGTTAGAGGAAACAAAGAGCTGATGTGTTTGTCTACATATTCCACTGTGTGATGATGACATGTCAACCAATCAATAATCAATCACATTAAAGGTCAGTGAACTGAACCGACGTCCGTCTGTCTCCTTTTGATTCACAGCAACACTAGCATCAAGTGTAAACTGGTTTTATAACTGATCCGCCATCAGAGTTCATTTAGTCTTCAGCAGAAACAAATCAAATATCATTTTGTCAGATTTTAACTTGTGTTCCTTCCTTTTCTGACACACTGGACAATAAAGTTGATCAATATATTGACAAATCATGTTGACCATTGGTTTGGTGATGGTGTCTTAAGGTTGAGTTGTTATAGTGTGGTCAGTTGTGACAATTTTTAATATGTGACTGGTCACAGCTAACATCGAATTGCAGCTCCACACTACTGTTGCTTCTACAGACCACAGACGACGACCAGGTGGATTATGGGGGTTTAATTGTACACAGTTCCCTGCAACACAGCATACAGCACAGCAATGGCGTGTGAATATTTGCATGAGTCTCGGGACAATCACAGTGAAGTCCTCTTTTCTCTGTGCCTTCATGATGAAATGCAAAAAAGCTACAAAGTAGTTGAAAAGAAAATTACATTTAAAAATCTCTGCTCCAGGCATTATTGTATGAGTTTTGCCTTTGATATATGAAAATGTTACAAAAAATATGACATCCAGTGGATTGTTATGCTTTGGAGCAGCTTGTCCCAAAACTGATATATCAGCCAATGTCATCCGGGATAACAAGCAATCTGGAGCAAATTTATGGGGCATTATGGGGCACACATTATCAGACAGGAAGTTAGGCCATCAGGAAGACCCAAAAGGACCCCCAAACAATGGTGAAAGGTTAAAAAGTCTCTCTTAAAATGTGCTTTGTTTACTCTTTTCAGTTACTGGTACACTATGTAGAAATAATCCTGTGTCATATGGGATAATGCTAAGAAACATATGTGAAAACTCATTAACGTTACCGTTATCCAGTATGACATTTTTGACTGGTGTCATCAAATAAAATACATTTTGTGGAGATGAGATTTTAAAAATGAGTAAATGACATCCTAAACAAAGGTAAAAACTACATTGATCTGCAGTTTTAACCTATTTACATTTTTGGTCAACTTGAAACCTTATTTCGTCACTGAGCCAAAGAAGCTGTTCTCAGAGGAAAATAAAGTTCCAAAACAAGACTTGAATATAGACAAGTGGCAGGGTCCGCCACATATAAACAATGTAAAACCGTATGAAATTTAGCTTTTTGCTTATTTTGTTTATTGAGGCAGAATAAATGAACATGATGCAAATGTCCACAGTTAGCTTGGCTTCATTTTGTTTCACACACAGATGCCTTAGAACAAATGTTATCCTATGAAACATGTTTGTGTTTTAACAGTCGAGGTCGCAGTTTCTGGTTGTACGAGTGATTTACATGAAGAAAAGCACTTTTATTGTTGTTTTACAATAACTTAAATAATGGGTTAAGACATTAATTAAAATGTATTATTGGGTGCTTCTTAATGAAGAGGTTAGTTTGGAGCTGCGACTGAAGATAAGAATCGTTATCAATTTATTTTCTTCATTAATCAGTTCATTGTTTGGTCTGTATGCAGCAGCTTGTTCTAAATGCTATGTGAGATTAGACAGACAAGTCAAATCTTTGTTTAATTCAAAATAACTTCCAGAGCTTCAGATTAAAGTCAAAGACCCAAAACCCCATTATGGAATCACTTGTCAGTGGTTTGGCCTAAAGCCAATTCCTAGTTTACTTTGTATGTTTGCGAAATAAGAGCAACAAATAATGTTTTGATCCTGCTTGAGTTGTGTCATGCATCACACATATGATGTTTGTCAGTTTCAAAGTCACAGTTTGTCATAGGGGTGTTCCAACAAGGGTACCTCACGATTCGATTCGATTACGATTATGGGAGCTTCGATTCTTCGATTCTTCGATTATAACGACTGCCTATTCGATTCGATTATTGGTGCCACGATTCTTCGATTATTGCTATTTTTTATGCTTTTTTCCATA
>CAEMYA010001397.1:2059-26417 GCA_903131615.1 Diplodus sargus
TATGACCATCAAAAATAACTAAAACCAACATTTCTACATATTTTTAAACATTTGCATATAAACTGAAAACACACACATTATTGTGATGGTAGCATTTCAAATGTATTACATCAGTGTTTAAATTGATGCTTTGTAAAGGATATTTATATGATATCTGTCTTTGTGTTGCTTTGGTGGAAAGAATCAGTTTAGACAAGAGAGAAGATGATTTTGAGTGCAGTGTTTCATTTTGAAAGACATTTGTGGAGTTTTGATGAAACATTAGTTAAGAGTTTTGAGAAAGTGAGCTGTAGTTTCAGGAAATCTGTTTACATTTGGGTTAGATGATGCTGAGTATAGGCTGTAACAAATACTTATATCAGAGCTTCATGTTAGAAAAAGGAGAGTTTGGATGTCAATGACTGCCATGTTGAAGAAAATCGGCTGTGTTTTCACCGGGAACACCTGCCTCCTTCTGAGAGGGAACATTTATAAGGTTTTTCTAAACAGACACTAGAAAGACTCACATAGGAACAATTCAGCACGGTTCAAACTTTTACACCCATTCAGCTCTTTGTAACTTTATTTATCAGGTGGACATGTTCGTTCATTCACTAGGAGAATATTCACTCTATAACCATTAATACCTCAACGATTTGTGCCAAACAAGCAGGAGGCCTGAGGGAGATTTCAGCCTCATGACTCAAATAAAAACAATTCAGTGTTTCATGTAACTGAAGGCGATCTGGCTCTGAATTTTTAAAATAACCACGTTCAAATGTAAATTTCACACATGGTGGTGTTGTTAAATCTCTCAGTTTGAGATTAAATATGACAAATTACAGTCACTGCAGCAACTGAGAGGAAACTCTGACCGACAGATCATCTCATTCATACTAATATTGTATGTGAGACGCTGCTGTCCAGTGGTTCCACTGAAGAACTGCAACCAAGTCAAGTCAAGTTACTTCTGCTGCTGGAGAGCAAAAGGTACGTTTTGTGTGTGTGTGTGTGTGTGTGTGTGTGTGTGTGTGTGTGTGTGTGTGTGTGTGTGTGTGTGTGTGTGTGTGTGTGTGTGCGCATGCTCATTGATATTTCAGGCAGTCGGTTAATGCCGAACAGACTCTGTTGTCAGTGAGCGCAACATCATCACAAGAGGCCTGCAGACCTTCCACTAATCCACCTGCATTCGCTTTGTGAGGAGGAGCTGGTTGCATCAGAATTATCTCTACTTCTACTCTGGAAACTGAAGAACTATTGATGTGAGATACGACTGATTTCTGCTCTGATCCAAAACCAACTAAAACTCAGGCTAGAGGCACACTACCTCAAATCAAACATCAGTCTGCATCCTGCAAACAGCTGTGTTTGCTTTAAAAAATAGAATTTGAAATCTCACTGACTTTCACAACAAATGCAGATCAAATTCTGACACAAAGCAGTAGCTGCTTTTCTCACACAGGAGCGCCAGAATCACACAAAATGTAAGTTCCTTGCAGCTGCTTCAAGTATCCTTTTTAGACTTTACAGCACTTGTGTAGCAGGAAACTCACCTAACATGATGCCACTCAGCCAATCAGATCAGTGCATTCTGATAAACACTGCAGTCAGAGAGTCCGAGAAAAGTCATTTCACACAAGGTGTTCTAGAAAGAGAAAAATAGACACAGCAGTTTTAACGCAGAAAAATGAAACTCAAGCTTCTCTTCTTATTTCACTTTTCTCGAATGAAGCACTTTATATCTTCACATGCACATTTTTCAAAAGCTCTCTGTTGTTTATTTTAGTTTTAAAAGCAGAGAAATTCATTTTTATTTATGTATTTATACTAGTGACTGACCGATATATCGGCCACCGATATATCGGGGCCCGATAGAACGGCCCAATTTCTATCTGGGGTTCTATCGTATCGGTGAAATGTTGTGCCTATAGAAAAAAAAGTGTGACAATTACAAAAGCATGCGCTGGTGTCCTGATTTATTTTGTCCAGTGGGGCGCTCTGAGCTCAGTCAGAGACTTTGGCTCAGCTCACATTTCAGTGAATAACTCCCCCACTCTACACCACGAAACTGACTGGAAGTATTAGACTGACAGCATGCTGTTTATTTAGATTTGTTTATTTGTTTTCATTTATTTATTGAAAGTTCTGCTACATTACTTATTTTATTTTTGTTTGTGAGTCAATCTGCACTTTTTCTCAGTTTAACTGAACAAGTTCAAATGTTAAATGTCATTTTTAAAAAGTCTGTTAAATGTTAAACGTCTTGAATAAAGACATTGGTTTAAGAAAGCATCTGTCTGTACTACTGTGACTGTACATTTGCATAATCATATCGGTGCAAAATCTATGAACAACCCCAGGCCTGTTTTCATTCAAGCTCAAAAACTCACTATATCAGTTGCATATCGCCTACCGGTGATTGCACCCCCTCTAATATCGGCTATCGTTATCGGGCCAAATAATCCCTATCGGTCGGACACTAATTTATACAGTACTCTGGGCTTCCACCACGAGCATGTCCGGTCCGACAGAGACAAATATGTCCATCCTCACCCAGAACATTCAGTTAGGTCAGTTCATCCATAAAAACCTTTATTCTAAAGATCTGTTTTTATGTGTTATATAATGAAGAGAACAATAGAAGGGTTGAATTTATAGATAAGACTCCCAGATAATTTGGATAAGACCATCAACAAGACAACAACACCAATAATTCCTCTAGAGAACATGATTCTTTTAACTCATACTAAAAATCATTATTTGTGATTAAAATAATGGTTGTTGGTAATGTATTAGTGACCCTCCCATACCTGAGATCTGACTGCTTTCATGGGAGCTCAGTTCCCATTAGCTCCCACGTAACTCAAACCCTGGAAATACTGTCGGACATATCGTTAATCACAGCAGCAGTATGATGTTTGTTCTGTGTCGTTAATTATGGATACAATGCACAAAAAGCCCCTTATCACTGATATATCATATCATGTGACGAAGAAATGTGCAGCTTGTCATGGTTGTATCATATTGGGCAATTATGCCTTATATAGCTGGCTCACATAATAGGCAGCAGGATGTGGGGTTTGAATTAGGTTTTTTTTTTTTTTTTGTCTTTAAATTAGAGCAGCAGCACGTCTAAATGTCTGAACACATCCCTAGTTGTTGTTCTTTCCCAGTGATCATTTCTCTGTTGAAAAGTCATGTTCCAAATGATCACAGACTCTTATTGGCACATTGAGGAGGATGAAGATAATCCTTCAATAACTTGGGGTTCAAACCACCAACCTTGCTTTTGATTTGGATAAAGAAATCTAACAAGGATCTGTCTTTCTGTTTACACAAATCATTTATGCTTAATCATACAGACATTAGTGGACTCCGCAGCAAAGAGCAAAGAGCTGCTCTCTGTGTCTGTTCTCAATTCAACAAGTGGGCATGTAGGGAGGGGCTGTCAGACAACTGTCACAAAAAGCTAACTGAGGTTGCAGCTAGACTCAGCAAACTGCATCTGCATCATCTTAACCACAGGTTCCTGTCTAGCCGGAGCCATGGCCACCGTAGAGAGAAGTGGGTCAGACACAGTAACGCCAACTGTCTGAGGACTTTTTGACAAAAGAGAGTAGCACCAAAGTGTAGAACCGAACTCCTACCATCTTAAGACAATTATCAAGACATATGCTCAAATGTTATACACTGACCCATTGAATTACAATGACTGTGAAGATACACTCATCACCCTGTCAACTTTATATGCTTTACATTTTTTACTATTTTTTACTTGGTCTCGGTTTTCATCATTCATTCATTCATCATATCAACATATGTGAATTTCTTGAATGGAGTTTGTCAAATTCTTGACATTGAAATTGTACAGAACTGTATCATATCAATGACAGACTGTGCAGTATTTTGATTTTGATTGATGATTTGATTTTTGCAACTGATCAGCAATGAGTTACTTAGAATAGGTGTTTTTGGTTCTGTGTAAATAACGGTCATTCTGTGAAACTAAAGATATTTATATATTTGAATTTTTTTTTTTTTTTTATGGTTTTAAATTAGACTGACATTAATGGAAAAGCCGGACCATGTCTGTAGTAAACACAGAGCCAGCGTCTTGTGATCGGAAGGTTGCTGTTTCCATTCTAAACATGCTAAACATAGGTATGATTAAAATTGGAGGGAACTTACCAACCGCCAGAGCAGTTAATACCAAGTGGGAATGCAGCTTGAAGGGCAGGTGGGTGATTTTAATAGCACATCAGTGGTGTGTTCCTGGGTTGACAAAGATGTGGGCAGGAGTCAACATCAAACTCTCTGAATTTCAGCAAAGAGGAAGATGCATAAAGAGACTGAGTGACAGTTAAGCTGCAAAAAAATGATCTTGTGGTCATGCACACTCTTAATAAATAATAAGAAGCCTATCCTGCATGCATACTGTGTATAACCAATTAAAGTGTCATGGTTCAGTGTCTTGTTTCGTCTTATGTTTCGGTTTCCATGCCCTCTGATGTCTTTTCAGTGTCTCTTCTGTGTTCTTCCCTGTTTTTTCCTTCCTCCTTGTTGCATGTTTGTCTCCCCCTGTCTGTCACTGTGCTGCTCATCAGCCACACTCTCCTCACCTGCTGCTGCATCTCACCTGTTCCTCGTCTTGTAATTAGTGTCTGTCTATAGTCTTTGTCTTCCCTCTTGTGTTTGTCAGTTCGTTGTGTATGATGCCCAGTTACCCAGTGTCTCTTCCAGCGTCTCCTTACTCTTACTGGTATGTTTGTTATTTTGGCTTCTGTTTTTTCTTTCCTCTGTTCAATTTGAACTTTGCTATTGGTTGTACTTTGTTTGGCTGTCTTTGTTGCTACTTTGCTTTTTGTCCCTTTTTGACAACTCTTTGTTTGTTCACTTGGTTTTTGGGATTTCTCAGCTTTGGTCAAATTAAAGCTTGCTTTTTGTTCTCCCTTATCTTGCCTCCTGTGTGTCTGCATGTGTGCTCTTTAGTTAAAGACACAGCTTTAAGCAGGCAGCTCTGTTATCATAAATGTGATGTACCAAGTCAAGCCAAGCTAACATATGTGGAAATGTCCTGTTGGTAAACGCCTGCTTCTCTATTACTCTCGACTGAGTCTTCAGTTCAGCTCCAGACCTGACTGAACTGGTATCTGCATTAAAAATTCAGCAGTGTAATAAAATTCACTTGGATGGTTCATTTTGCTCAGTTTATTCAGTAAAGACAGCAATGTAAAAAAGGAAACCTTCACATGTGTATATTTAAATAATGGATCACAGTTAAAAGTGAAGTTCAAAGTTTTGGATAATACTAATTTTCATTAAAGACGACTAGGTTGCTAAATCTATTTTATTGACTCAACATACTTTTCAACACTTTGCATTAAATTATATACTTTACATAGAACTTGTATAAAATATTAAATGGAAATCTTACACCTAATTGAAATGCATAAGGTTGCATAAGTTTGCAAATGTGTGTTGTGAACAATAGTTTAATGCCCTGCAGCTTCTGAAAATAAAATCAAATAGACAAAACAAAAGCAAATAAAACATCTTCACCTCTTTTACAATAAATGCAAAGAAACTTTGAAAATAAAATGCAAGCAAATTAAGAAATGCATGCAATAATTTGACAACGCACAGGTATGTGGCATAAACATGCTACATTGGTTAAGGACAAGGAGCTAACATTTTAATATTCACATTTTGATATATGATGTAATATAGTACATAGGAATAAATGACAAAGATTCTTAATCAATAACTGGAATATAAACTTACTGAATGGAGTCTCAACATCTAATCAAAACTGTATCCAAGGAATTGAGGAATTTTTTGTTTAAACTTGCTGATGAATATATTAAGAAACCTGTTTCAAATTATTTTGTTTTTTGTGTGCAGGATGAGTTCCACAGCTGGACAAGACGGTCCTAACCTTTTCCTTTTCAGGTGTCTGTTCTCAGGTAAGTTGCAGTTAAACGTTATCTGCTGGAACTATTTTGCTGTTTTGTACTGAATTTTAATCTAAATATATTGTAGTAACTTAGTCCTGTGCTTTATGCTGAAATTGGATGCAATGAATGATGGAATCAGTGACATGCTACCATAGTCTAATGCTGATGTATGTGGAGTTTTGACTGATCTGATTTGTTTGCCACTGATCTGCAAATGAGGTCTTTGGTTCTGTGACATTGAAAAGATGATATTGTTGCCTCCATTTCTGATAAGACGGGAAAGGTCAGACCATGTCTACACTGAAACAGACATGAGCCTGCAGTACAGTCCCACTTAGAATAAAGAGCATACCTGCTTACATTACTAATACTTTAAGGTGTAATACAACTTTTACAATTGTTTTTGTATAATTCTAATTTGCATTAATTTAAGATGACTAAGTTACTCAATTTATATCAACTCAACATGATAGTGCCAGCACACAGTAATTCAAACTAATTCTCAGTTTGCAGATATGTCTGTTGTGATCAATAGTTTCTCTTTGTGTGTTTTAGCTAATATGTCTCTGGAGTCCAAAACATACAGTGTCATAAAAGCTAAATGCGAGAATAGTGCGAAGAAAATAAACAGAAATGAGTAAAAGAAAATACTCTTACTGAAGAATCTTCTATAGTTCTAAGACAGAACTTGCTCCAAGAGTGAGCTTTGGTAAAGCTTTAAGAAAAAGCAGAAAACTTAGAGCCGACGGGTTGGAAAAGTAGTGTAAAGTTAAAAGACTTAAAGTTCCGAGAGAAAACAAGTCCTTAAGTCTGTAAGAGAGAGCATGTTGGAAGAGAATTAAAACTTAACACAAACTCTAAAATGGGAAGATGCAGATTAAAATACAGCATTAAGTCCATGGATGGCAAAACAGATAAATAAGCTAGAATTAAAGGAGATGTAAGAGTAACACATGCGCGACTCAAACTGCAGGAAAAATAACAAATCTGAACCAAAAGAAACAAGTTAACAAAAATCGAAGACCAACTAATAGATATATTGGTATTGGAGGTGATTGAGATGTTTGGGGCTCACACATAATGATCGCACAAGCTAAGAGTTCTAAATGCATGTTAAGTGTTAAGATAAGGAAGCTAAATGATGGCCAGCTGAGGTTACAGCCGAGAAACCAGATCCCGGTAGGACTTGTGTTAGGTTAACAGTGAGTTCCTAACTCTTTGGTGGCTGAGAAGCTGTGTGCTGAAAAGTTGTTTCAAGCTGCGGCTCCATTACTCCATTGTGTGTCCTGGTGTGTATGTGAGAGTTGGATCCCAGCGCCCCCCGGTCCTACTGCACGTCCGGTGTGATGTAAACGCCCTCCCATTCTCCGCTCACTGTCGGCCTGTCCAAGCTCAGTGAAATTGTCCTTTTTTCTCTTTTGAGTACAGCGAGGATTTGTTTTTCAAGTTTTTTTTTTTCACCATGCTGTCTAACTAGCAGTTTAATAAAAGATGTCTGAAGCATTTAAGAATACCTTTACGGCAGTGAGTAATACAATTGTTTGATGATCCCAGATACTTTATTTATCCTGAGGGAAATTCAAGTGTCCAGTAGCATACAAAACATGCATTAAACTAAAATAAAAACGCTAACCTTAAGAATAGGATTGAAGGAAAAAGGATATAGTAGGATATAAGCTGCTATTTCAAATATTATAACCAATTGTATTGAAAATGCATTTTAAGCCAGTTTATCTTCAAGTAAACGATGTGATCTGGTTTTCTAAGAATAAGGTGTGAGCTGAAGAAGGCCGTTGTGAATCGAGTAGTATTTGACCAACCTACTGTTGTCCAAGTGGTGTATTCATAAATGAGAAATTTAAAGCTGACATAAGAAGTGAACCAGGTAAACTGCTAATTGAAAATACTGAGATCATTAATAAAAGCATACATGTAAAGTGTCTGTGTTGACTGCATCAGTTTTCACACGAGGGCTCACATACACATTACAGAAAGAAGGATAAAGGGTTCAGTGTTGTACTTTTTAATCTCTTTGAAAGTTGGGGTTGTATTTTAAAAATCTTTTTTTTTTAACAGTGTGTATATACAATAGTTTTTTTTTTTTTTAGTGAGCAGTACATCAGGGCCCGTATTCCTGAAGATTCTCTCAGAGAGCTCCTAACTTAACCTAAAGTTTCCTAGCAAGGAGTCTTGGCTTAGGAGTGATTCCATTCCATTCTCGGAGAACTCTGAGCAAGGAATGGACAGAAACTCCTATCTTAGTGAGGAGGTGTGGTTGACCCCGTTGCTAGGTATGGGTCATCATTTCAAAAGCTGTGATTGGTTGATCTAAAAGCTAGATAAAAAATGTACTTTTGGTGATAATGGGCAAAGGATGGACCTTCAAATCGATAAACTTAATCATAGAATCTAATCTTATGAAGGCTGTGTAATTGTAAATAATATTTCACATAAAGGAAAATATCTGTTAAATGAATAGTAAGCTATACTTTAAAATCCTACAAAATGTGTGAAAACTTAGGCCCACTTGCACAGTATTCACATAGTGATAGTTATATTTATTTGCTTATATTAATTGCCATGCTGGTAATTTTTGCACTTTCAACTTTCAACATTTCAACCCAATTTGGTATTAACAAGGGTAAAATGGCTCAGCTTTCATCAATGTCTGTGATTGCTGACCGGCCTATAAGAAGCAGTGTTCTGATGACTTTCATTTCGGGTGGTATTGCATTGTGGCGTTGGGTTGGAGAAGTAAGTGCATCTCTAATGAGATCAACCACAAACATGATTCCTGCACAATCTAATCTGTAGTGTTTCATTAATTCACTGTCATCCAGTGTTTGGAGAATATCTCTCCTGCCTCTTCCGTCCGCCATTTTGTCCTCTGCTTAGGGAACTCCTAAGGCGCTTAAAAGTCCACTTCCCTGCTCTTAACAGATCTCACCTGAGGAGCTCTCTTAAGAGCTAGGATTCTTTAGGAATAGCTTTTATCTTTACTGGGATCTACTCTTCACTTTTAGGGGAAATTCTAAGAAAACATCATGATTCTAAGAATTATCTTAGAATTTGGCCACTAGGAGCAACTCTTTGCACGAAGAATCTTTAGGGAATACGGAATTTGTATAATACAAATTTGCATTAATTTAAGACAACTAAGTTACTCAATTTACATCTACTCAACATGATGGACTCGGCACTAAATGATGTACTTTATGTAGACCTTGTATGGAATACTACTAGATGGAAATCTTATACTTAAATAAAATGCATAAGTGCCAGCACACAGTAATTCAAACTAATTCTACCTTTGCAGATTAGTGTGTTGTGAACAAGTTTAATGTTCTGTAGCTTCTGAAAATAAAAGCAAATAGACAAAAGCAAATAAAACATCTTCACCTCTTTTACAACAAATACAAAGAAACACTGAAAATAAATACACAAGCAAATTAAGAAATGCAAGCAATAATTTGACGACACATCGGTATGTATGTGGCATAAATATGATACATTAGCTAAGAACAAGGAGCTAACATTTTAATATTCACATTTTTATATACAATATAGTACATATGAATAAGTGACAACATTGTTCTTCATAATCAATAACTGGAACAAATTGACTGAATGGAATTTCAACGTCTAATCAAAACTGTATCTAAAGAATTGAGGAATTTTTAGTTTAAACTTGCTGATCAATATATTAAGAAACCTCTTTAAAATTATTGTTATGTGCAGGATGAGCTCCACAGCTGGACAAGACGGCCCTAACCTTTTCTGGCATCTGTTCTCAGGTAAGTTTCAGTTCAACGTTATCTGCTGGAATTTTTTTTTTTTTCTAGCTCAGTCTAAGGTGTTTTTAGTGTACTGTTTTCTATTGTTGTGCTGATTTGATGTTCATTTTCTGTACAGTGCCTTTGAGTATTCAGAAAAGCGCTTTTAAATAAAATTTATTATTTTTACTGTTTTGTACTGAATTTCAATCCAAATCTATTGTAAACACTTACTTAGTCCTGTGCTTTATGATGAAATTGGTTTCAATGAATGATCCAATCAGTGACATGCTAACATAGTGTAATACTGTATTTGGAGTTTTGACTGATCTGATTAAATTGTTTGCTACTAATCTGCAATGAGGTCTTTGGTTCTGTGACATTAAAAAGATGATATTGTTGCCTCCATCTCTGATAAGACGGGGAAGTTGAAGAAAAGGTCGGACCATGTCTGCAATGAACAATGAAGAACCTGCAGGTACAGTCCCACTTGGACTAGTTCATAGTACTACTCATACACACTACTCATTCACTGATTCATTACATGTTTTATTTGTATGTGTGTTTTCTTTCGTAAGGCTAAAAGATGTACACTGTTTAAGTCACATGATAACAAAAAGTGGTACTTGAGTCTCTGAGCCTTCGGTACCTGCATAAAAGTTCCCGCACAGAAGCCCCGACACTACCAAACATAAACATGGATGATTTATCTAACCAGTAAAGAATCGGTCACCAACCTTTTCCCAGGACAGATCATCACTTTTTTGATGTTTTTTCTAGTGTTGTACAGTAAACCGATACTAGAAAGGTACCGCGGTACCCAGCCGTTAAAAACAATACTTTTTCACGTTTTTATTAGTATCTGTACTGTATGAACTTTGTGCGACAGCGGGGCAGCGCATCTGTGAGCAGCTTCTCTCTGCTTCCTCACTGCCTGCAGCCAGAGTGGGCGTGGTTTCATGGTGACAGAGTCACAGAGCAGAGCAGACAGACATGGCTGAAAGTGGCATGAGTGCTCCTCACCATCCTGGGCTTGTTGAAACTGATAACATGAACTTTACCAGAACATGCGCTGGTGTTCACAAGTATGCTGATCAACAACACCTCTTATAAAGTATCTACTTTAAGTCAATCAGTAATAGTAATATAATCATGGCATGTACATTTCTGCCAAATAATTTCAAATATATAGTAAAATATGATATGTTTAGAGCACAGACCTCCACCAGGTCTGGGTTATTTGTGTTACTTTAGTACAGTAATGGAGTTTGCAGGCTAATCCAGCGTTTGAACTTTATCAACGTGAAATGCAAATTGCAAATTTCCCCTTTGTGGGACGAATTAAGTATTTTATTTTATGAATTGCTAGACTTGCAGTTAATGTCATTCATGTTCATTATTTCTATGCTGAATAAAATTGTAGTTGATACTGTTTTCTACTTCAAGCACTGAGCTTTTAATGGAAAATTAGGTTGGTTAATCTCTGAGAGCAAACAAGACAAATGAACAAAACAAGAAGACACTTGTCGTCTTGGATACAGAAGCTATAAAGCTCAGCAGCTTTTAGAAAACATTTTTTTTTTTACTTTTTAAGTTTAAGTGTTTTAATAGAAAGAAATGAATAAGTCTAAGTTCCACATTCTGTGATCTAATATTTTATTCCATTACATTTGATGTTTTAGTTTTCCGCCGTGTATCGTTTCAGTATCGGGATCAAAATATTTTAGGCAGGTATCGTACCAAAGTCATAATTTTGGTATTGTGACAACACTAGTTTTGTCAAGAGGAAAAGAGTGCAGCATTAGAGATAACCTGTGAGGTAACTGACCACTAGAATTGTAGACACACGTTACACGAACACTGACTTGAAAGATGATTTTTTTTGTTTGTTTTTTAAAAAAACAAAGGGTAAATTCACACAAAGGCTCACCTCCTCTTAAAACTATAACCAAGAAGAAACGCATTCAAATGTAAAAGAATGAGTAAACAAGTAACACATGTCAAATAATAGGGACACTCACCCTGTGCCGAGCCATGATTCACACACAGGTCCAATAGGATTTCAATTTATAAGGATAAGTTCTGTTGTCTGCAGCTTTTTGTTCAGTAAGGGCATCATAGCTGTTTTCTTCATTATACATTCTTTCCTGCACTATTTTTAAAACTGATAAAAAAAAATAGGATTTGTAAAACAAAACATAGTAGCTGCTTAACAATGAAGCATCCATGTTTTTCATATTTGCAAACAAAAGCTGTACAGGCGATCAAACTCCAATTAGAAATGTATTAACATGGTAGATGCAACACTGATATGGCACCAGGAGAGAACTAAGAAATTATTAAATTGCTAATGTGTTAATTAACTTGTAACTTAAAAGAGGTTTATCACAGTTAACATGGACAGCTGTAAAGATTTCAATTGTTACAACCATGCGTCAACTATGCCAGTGTTTTAAGCGTCACGTTAGTTGGCCTTCTCCTGCAAATATGACTACATGAAACGCTCCTGAACCAAAAACTTCACCACACATGTCAGGGAAGAAAAATGATCCATCATACCCTCCGTCTTACTGCGCAGCAGGCCATTGATATTACAGCTTTGTAACAGTCTAACTGTAGGGCACTAATCAGATTTACACAGTTGCCAAGCAAATTTCAATCCTTAAGTTTGACTCTTTGTTCATTCACACACAGCTAGATCATTGCTGCCTTCCAGGCTATTAAAGAATTTACACAGTAGCAGCACACACGAACATACCATTGAGGATCCCAGAGCAAAAATGGCTATGAGCTAATGTTAGCTTATTTAGCACTGCTAAACTCAAAATAAGAGACTGAGAGTAGCTGGACTATGTGTAAGTGATTGTGTTTTTCTGTTTGACAGTTGTTTCCAGGTTTCTCTCCAAACTTGGACTGCAGGATTTTTATCCCAACAAGCTTACTCTTCGGTCATTTTCGGAGATCAACAAAAACAGCCTCTATGAAGAAGTTGTTTCATCAGTGAAGGAAATACCTTGGTGCTTTCTCAGAAAACTGTTTAAAATCAATGCAGAATGTAGAAGCTGCACACAGTTATCAAACGATGATGATGATGACAATGATCCCTTTAGCCTGGACCTTTACACTGCAGATGACTCTGCAGATGATGATGTTAACCCTCTGGACCTCATCGTAGCACTCTTCCTTTGTGCTGACAGCTCTCTGCAACAGGAAATGGCCCTCAAGATGTCAATGTGTCAGTTTTCTGTCCCACTGCTGTTGCCCAACAGCCATAACAGCCAGTGTACATTGATGCTGTGGGCTCTGAGAGACATCGTCAAAGAGTGGCGTCCACATGACTTGGCTGAATCAAAAGGGTTTGTTGAAGACAACATTGTCCAAGCAGATATACCATTCTTTTCTTTTGTGAGGCTGAAAAACTGCAGTTTGTCGAAGTCTCAGATGTTGAATCACATTCTCAGCCGTGGCCAGCAGAATCAGATGATGTTCATTCACAGAGAAATGGAGGGAGGAGCACCGGCAAGAAAAATTGCAAATGGTTTGGTAGAGGTTTGCTGGTTCCTTCCCGACGGTAACTGCAATCTTGACAACTTTCCTAAACCAGTTGCCTTCACCAATCTGAGAGGAGACATTGGTCAGTCAATCACACAATTCCGTTTTCTTTATGAAGTCTCAACTGCTACCTTTGTATTTCTAGACAAAGTTGAAGAAAATGAGCATGAGATTCTGAATTCTCTTCAAGATGTCAACTCCAAACTGTTCTTGGTTGTTAACCACAAGGCAGAGAACACGAAGGAGGACATTAAGTCTGTGATGGCAACAATGGAAGAGTTGGGTTTACCAAGCAACAACGTGAAAATCAAAGACTCAAGAGTAAATTTAGCAGCGTTTTCAAAGAAACTTCGTGAACATACCATGCCAAACCTATGTGATGTAAGATCCACGATAAAGATTGAAAATATGCCTGACAAAGCAGTTCATCTTGGTCTATCTGTGGATGAAAGCAAAACTGACAAACAAAGGAAATCAGCTGAGGAGATCATTAACAGCATTGGGGAGCAAAGTATACCAGACTACAAGAAACGACAGCTTCCTTTGCAAGGAGATAACTGGAAAATGTTATCAAAGTTGGAGAGAAACAAATGTAGAATTAAAGACACTGGTGACTTCAGCTCCACTGGATATGAATCTCAGCTGGAGGCAGAACAAAACCAAATCAGGAAAGGGCAAAGCCAACTAAAACCATCCACAGCAATGAAGACATTTATTGAAACTTTATCAACAAGTGACAAAGAGGAAAGAGATTTTTTCCTGAGGTGGATGAAATTCAAGTTGAATACAGATTCTCGGGACAAACTTACTGAGCTCCGTAAGCAATTTAAAGAGCAATGCAAGAAAAATAATGCAAAACTCATTGCAGAGTTGGATCGGGCTTTGGTCGACAGCTCTTTAGGAACAGAGCATTACATAAGAGAGATGGGACTGATCTATGAGTTCTCCTCACAGTCACAAGAAAGCACTGATGAAGTGTCTCATCTCCCTGGTTTGGCTGCTGAAATGCTCCTTGATGGACATCCTTTAGAGCTCTTGGACGGAGATGCTTCCAACATTCCAGAGAGATGGCTGACAGATGTGCTCACGGAGCTTCACAGGAAGGTTGGAGAGAAGAGCAGACTGTTGGTACTGACTGTGTTGGGTGTTCAAAGCTCTGGGAAGTCAACACTCCTCAACACCATGTTTGGAGTACAGTTTCCTGTCAGCAGTGGAAGATGCACAAGAGGAGCCTACATGCTCTTCCTCAGAGTGGGTGAGGATATGCGAGAAGAGCTGAACTATGACTTCATAGTCCTCATTGACACAGAAGGTCTCAAGGCTCCTCAGTTGGCTCAACTAGAGGACAGTTATGAGCATGACAATGAGCTGGCAACCTTTGTCATTGGTTTGGGTGACATTACCATCATCAATGTATCAATGGAAAATTCAACGGAAATGAAAGATGTTCTGCAAATCGCAACTCATGCATTCTTGAGAATGAAGACAGTTGGTAAAAAGCCAGTTTGCCATTTTGTTCACCAGAATGTTGCTGGAGTTTCAGCTCATGCAAAGACGATGACTGAAAGAAAGCATCTCTTGGACCAACTCAATGAAATGACACAGATTGCAGCTGAAATGGAGAAGAAGCAGTCTATAAAAGCATTCACAGATGTTCTGGATTACGATATAGAAAAGAACAACTGGAACATCCCAGGACTCTGGCTTGGAACCCCACCAATGGCACCAGTGAACACCGGTTACAGTGAAGCTGTAGCAGATTTCAAGAAAAATCTCTTGGAGACAGTGAAAGGTGACAGAAGTGATAAACTCTCAAAGATCCCAGAGTTTCTAGAATGGATGAGAAGTCTCTGGAAAGCAGTCAAATATGAGAACTTCATCTTCAGTTTCAGAAACACTCTCGTTGCTCAAGCCTACGACAACCTCTGCAAAGAGTTCACTCAGTGGGAATGGGAGTTCAGAAAAAAGATTGATTCCTGGCAAAGAGAAGCAGAGGTGGAAATCCAAAACTCTAAATCTGAACTCCATGTGAATGAATTTGCTGAAACAAAAAAACATCAGGCATTGGAAAAAGTAATAGACCAACAAGAAATAATGAAGCAGAAACTCAAGGAATACTACAAAAGGAAGGACAGACATGTGCACCTGATAGAGAAATACAAAACTGACTTTTACAACAATATCAAAACTCTTAACAATGAACTCCAATGTTCCGTGAACAATAAATTGGATTGTGCACTTGCACTAAGAAAAAGTTTAAAAGAAGTTAAGGATATTCAAAGAAAATCCACAGAACTGATTGAGGAACAAGTCATGAAACTCTTGAGTGACTGCAAACACCGCAGACTGTCTGAGAAGGAACTGAAACGAGAGTTTGAACAGATGTGGACTGAAGTCACTGGCAATGTGTCCGGTCTAAAAGAACAAGACATTTCTGCAAGAATCCTCCAACAGTTGAGGAGAAGTTTCGGAAATCATAATGTCAATGAGGAACTGCAGAACATTCGAGACCTATATAAATTTGGGAAGGGTCCATTTGAAGTCAAAGCAAAACATGTAAAAGACTGTGCTTTCATGACATTTTTGGTCAATTTCGGGAGACCAGATCCAAATAGAGAACTGCAGATCTTTGCCAACAGTGTCATTGATTCTTGCACAAGGTTTGTAGAAGATACTGCAAAAACAGACACAAATTACAATGATTCTTTTACAAATGAGCTTCTGGAAAAAGTAAATGAATCCCTTAAAAAAAACAGCAGTCCATTTGAGCCCAAGTTTGAGTTTGATGTGAAACTTCACATGTGTGGCATTGCCTCAAGGGAGTTCCTTCGAATGCACAGAAAATTCTTGTCAAAAGTGGATCCCAAAATTCGGCTGGAGAAGTTCAAGCCTCAGTACTTGTCAGACTTCCTCGGTTTATACGAAAAGAGGGATGACTGTCAACGCAAAGCGACTAATTTTGTCAGCTTCTGTATCAAACCTGCTGTTAAAGACTACATCAGTAGATCTCTGGGAACAGACATCGTGGAGGATATTCTGAATAGTCCTGATTCAGCACAGTACAGCTCCCGCTCCTTTTTTCAGTACAACATTCAGGAAGAGTTGCTGCGAAAGAAGGACTTTGAAAGTTTTGTCAAGTACATCTGTAAATATGAAATATACGTCAAGGACTGCATATTTCAGCACATCCTGCAAAAAATGTCAGAGGGCAAAACTTTGTGCGAACTGAGGATCAAGACTCTGAAGGTCATAATTCAGAAAATAACAACCGAAACAGAAAAGGCCTCAAAAGGAGAAGATGGTGTTCAGCTGCCAGATGACCAGAGAAGCATCACAGTGCTCATCAAAAACATGCGCCAAAATTTGAACAAAGACATCACAATTTCAGAGGTGGATGAAAAAAACACCTTGTTTCAAATTCAGAGCACATGCCATCCATTTACAAAGAGCCTCATTAAATCATTGAGTGAGCTGAATGAACAGCTGCAGGAGGAATTCTCAAACACTGAAGACATCACAGAGACTCTGAACAAACTTCCAATTAAACCACAAGATGAGCTTTTCAAGCGAGTGTTTGGCTGTGGACTACAATGTCCGTTTTGTAAAGTTCCATGTGAGGCTGGAGGCAAAGAACACAAGAAACATCATGCAGCTGTTCATCGGCCTCAAGGTACTGGTGGATACCAGTATGAAAAAAGTCACAAGCTGGTTGAAACACTGTGTACAACAGATGTGCACAGTGAAGCTAAATTCAGAAACACAGACACTGAAGGGAAGTGGCATCCTTACAAGGAGTACACCACGTACTATCCAGACTGGCACATTCCTCCTGACTCCTCCATAGAGGCATCTGACTACTGGAAGTACATCCTAGTTAAATACAATGACAGATTTGCTCAAGAGTATGAAGCCAAGCCAGCAGATGTTCCAGAAGCCTGGAGGAGAATCACAAAGGAACAAGCTCTGAAAGGATTAAAAGATGCTTACAACATGAAGTGAACAGTGTAGAAGTCAGACTAAGACCCTCAAAGTGTTTAACCATGCAAAAATATAAATGACTGAAAATGTGAATGGCCGTCACATTAAAGAGGGAACAACAATGTTTAAAAAGAATCAACTCTAAACCATTATTTTTACTTCAATGATACATCTTTCACCTGATTCAGTGTAATGATGATCAATTCAAATATTTTGGAACCTGACAGAATGCAGAATTTTATGTTTATAATCACAAAAAAAGGAAATGTTTATGTTCTACAAAGATGATTTTTATTTTCTTTTTTATGCTTTTTGTATTTTCTAGTTTTTGATAGTTTTAGTTTTTTTTCTTTGGGAAGTGCCGACATTTATACTGGTGAGCACAATTATGATGCTGAAAATAAAAATGATGGTGATGCACTTCAAAGATCAGATGGAACAAGACATCACGTTATTGTCATGTTATATTTTTTCATTCAGATTTTTGACATCAGTAAGATTTCTAATTTTACTTTTCAAAGAAAGAAGGGGAAAAGTACATTTGGTACCGGTCAGTGAAGTACAAGTGCTGATTTGCGTCACTTTTGGCACTGTTTTTTTTGTTGGTTTTTTTGTTTTTTTACTTTTAAACAATTACCATTTTCTTTCTTATTTTATCATTTTAAATGTTTTGCAAACTAATACGACTAGTCTGCACAAAAAAATGATGTAAGTCTGTGTAATACAAAGACCATGTGACGAGATGAACTTTTGTTATATTTGTTATTCTTTACCTTTGAAAGTTGTATTCCTCAACATTTTTTGTAAAACAAAACCTGAAAAGAGAGATCAAGTAAACTTATCAGCAGTATAGATTTATCGGTTGATGCCAACTGCTTAACGTGCGTATACTGTGGCATCATTGTTGGAAATGATTAACTGATGTTTTCATTTTTGATGATGATGATGCATTGAACAAGTAACAAAGAAGTTAAAAGCTGGAAATAGTTTGTTTTTTCCTTTGACCTAAAAGTGTTCTTAGTGTTTTTCATTATGTTTTGATGATTACAATACGTTTTCAGTTCTGTCCATTATGGCTAAAAATGATGTACAAAGGCCATGTGAAACAGATGTTTTTGTATATTTCATTACTTTTCTTTCATATTTTTACTTTTATTTCTACAAATTAGATGTAAAACATGTGTATCTCGATGTGTTAAAAGTCAGTGAATAATAAATGCTGTTACTGATTTTGTCCATGTTTAAATACGGTCTAAAAAAAGCCGACAGCAGGTGATTCTGTGGAATCCTTTCATCAGTTGATCATGCCGAACTGCTGACTTTGATTTATTTATTTATTTATTTTTTTGAGACTGATGACAATCAACTCAAATATTTTGGAACCTGACAGAATGATGAATTTTATGTTTATAATTGCAATAAAAAGTAAATGCTGATGTTCTACAAAGATTTTTTTTGTTTGTTTTGTCTTTAGGAAGTGCCAACATTTATACTGGTGAGCACATAATGTTATTGTCATGTTATATTTTTCATTCACAGACAGATTTTACATTTTTCCTTTTAAAAGGGGGAAAAAAGTACATTTGATACCAGTCAGTGAAGTACTAGTGCAGATTTGTATTACTTTTGGCACTGACTTCCTTGTTTTGTTTTTTTTTTACTTTTAAACAATTACCATTTTCTTATTTGATCATTTTAAATGATTTGCAAACTAATATGACTAGTCTGCACAAAAAAATGATGCAAGTCTGTGTAATACAAAGACCATGTGATGAGATTAACTTTTGTTATATTTGTTATTCTTTACCTTAAGTTGTATTCCCCAATATTTTTGTAAAACAAAATCTGAAAAGAGAAACTGAGTAAACACATCAGCAGTAGTTTTATCTATGTTTATGCCAACTGCTTTGTTTCATGTGCAAATACGGTGGCATCTTTGTTGTAAATTAACTGATGTATTCATTATTTGAGACTGATGAGTTGAACAAGTAACAAAGAAGTTAAAAGCTGGAAATGTTTTTTTTCTTTGACCAAAATGTGGTGTTTTTGATGACATTTGACATTTTCAGTTCAGTCCATTATGGCTTAAAATAATAATGAAGTACAAAGGCCGTGTGAAACAGTCGTTTTTGAATATTTTATTACTATTTCATATTTTTACTTTTATTTCTACTAGTTAGATGCAAAACATTATCAGTTGATCATGCTGAACTTCTGACTTTGTTTTATTCATCATCGGTCTTCAAAAATCAATTGGTGAGGATGTTGAATAGCTGGTAGCTCTCATATTTGTGTCAACATGTTCTGTATATCTTTTTTGGTGAGAAATGTTTTTTTTTTCTTTCTGATAAACAGTTCAGTCATGTGAACACTGGAGAGCGATT
Source organism: Diplodus sargus (assembly GCA_903131615.1). Taxonomy (NCBI): domain Eukaryota; kingdom Metazoa; phylum Chordata; class Actinopteri; order Spariformes; family Sparidae; genus Diplodus; species Diplodus sargus. Next base: position 21,680 of record CAEMYA010001397.1, read on the forward strand.
ATTATGGTATGTTTTCAAAGTTGTTGAAAAAGTTTTGAAATAAATATAATACAAAGACAAATAATGTTTAGTCTCTTCTGTTGAATTCAAATTTTGATTTTTTTCAGCATAATGAATGTAAATGTTGTTCTACACTTATTAGTTTTTTGGATGTGAAGCTGTAACTAGCATCTGTATCTATATTCCAGTCATTCCCTAATTTCTAATTGGCATTGCATTATGGGACAATAGCGTATCTATAATTGCAAAACTATCTCAAAGCACTTTACAATGAAGACACAGTATATTATTCAGAGAAGTATATTGGAGTGGGGGGTATTTTTATATGCAAGAATACTGCATCTCTCTAAAATACAATGGAGGTGAATGGAATGTTATGTGGTGCTCACATCATTGAAAAGTACATTAAATAAAAGTTCCCAGTTAGTTTGGACCCCACAGAAGTGTTTGTAAAGCAAATAGTGAACACAAGAAAGATGGACAGTGACACAACTGTGTGCAATTCAGTCTCCTGCCACTTGAGAGCACAAGAAATCAGTGACTGCACAATCACATTACTGTATGTGATGTATTTATATCTGTTATACTTCATGACCATAAAACTTTTGAAAAGGGAACATTTTAAACATTTGTGTGTGTATATATTGAAAATATATAAACAGTATTGTGATGTTAGTGTTTAAAATGTATTAGATTAGTTTTTAAATTGATGCTATGTAAAGGATATTTCATATAATAGCTGTTTGTGTGTTGCTTTGGTGGAAAGTTTAGAAAGGAGACAATTTTGAAAGATTAGCAGATTTGACTTTTGTGTTTTTTAATAAGCCACCAAATGTACTTGATAAGATGCTGTGTATAGGCTGTACAAAATACCGTGCAGGATATCAAGTCTGCACATACACAGCACTTATTTACTACTTTAAAAACAGCCACATGGGGGCACTCAAAGCACATGAAGTCCACAATGAGCAGAGGTCAAAAACACTGAGATGCAGGAATAAAAGAGCACAATTAATATAATCAGATTTGCAAATCAGCAACAATTTCAGAAAAATTAAACTGACACCAATAGCTTTTTTTCTGAAAAAAATGTAAAGTCCTACATTCAATTCTTGGTTTAATCATCTTCTCTCCTTTGACTGACATCAACTCATGACTTTAATATTTTCAATAAACAGCTCATCAGCTTTGTTGAGTTAAACCACTACAAAGGCAGGCTTCTAAAAAAAATTAACTGTTCAGGTCAGACTTGAGCGTCCAAAGCACCCTTAACAACCAAATAAATGACTTCACTGATTATTTTTCAACTTTCCCTCCTCGTGTTTCCCTGTAGTATTAATGTTGTCACTGCTGTCATAAAGACAGCCTCATCAACATGTCTTCCACTAGCACCCTGATCTCCAGGTCAGTGGCAAGCCGTTGTTCACCGTGAGGACGTTTAATGTAGGGATCGACCGATTATCGGCGCCGATATTCGGCATTTTGACGCCTATCGGCATCAGCCTTTTTTTTCCATCGGCCTGGAAAAGCTTCTTAATGAGACTGTGGGACAATTAATTATAATTTTATGTTGGAGAATAAAACAGGCAAATATCTTCAGCCTACGGTAACCAAAGAGCTCATTTCAGGCATTTAACAGAAGATAAATTAAAAAACTCACTGACTTTCAGACAAGATAACAAGATGGGCAAAACGCTAACTGATTTCCGGGTTTGAGGACCACAAACTACACCACTCTATTGTCAGTTTAAGAAGATCGTCTTAAGTATTTACTTGAAACACCAGCAATCAGCTGTTGCTGTGTCAGTTAACCTCTGGCGAGCTTCGCTGTCAAGAAATTTTAACATAATGATGTTTAATTTCACACTGATTGAGAAAATGTTCTTCTCAGTAATCAATAATTCAAACGATCTTTTGTTATGTCTAATAGGACGACTCCTCACCACTATGTCAAGTGCATTTCATTCTGCTCTCAGCTGGAGTTTGATTTAAAACCTAGAAACTAACTAGCTAAACTAATAAATGTCAGTATTGAGAGGTGAAAGCTTTGATTTGGAGTTAATTAAATTATAGGACACTACAGTTGAGTTGCTGCATGTGTGTGTTTGTCTTTGTTTGCTGCTGTAATTGAACAGGGCTGAGGAAAACCAGCTGAGCTGAGTTGTTAATCCTCAGCACAAATTGACACACACACACACACACACACACACACACACACACTTGAATGTAGATATAACTTGCAGAGTGGAATGTTGAATATTTGGTGAAAGAGGCTGGTAGAGCTGCTCCTCTGAGTGGGAGGAGCCTGGTGTCAGTGTCACAGTGACATCACTGTTTACACAGAGACAGTAGTAGGAGATGTAAAGTTCATGAACCTTTCACTAAACTAGAAAAGTAGGAGTATCATAGAGGAAGAATGTATTACAAGAAAAGATCATTCAAAACTTTTCTTCTGTGAGATTAGACATGTTGGTAAAATGCACTGATAGAGAAGAAGATCCAGTTTTTGGAATTTTTCCCAAAGGAAGGAAACAAGAAACAACGATGTAAGAAATGAAAGAAATAACATTTATGAAATTCTAAGTTAATTACCTGGCTCCAGTTTCAGAGTGACATCACATCTCATCCACGACTTCCAGAAAGGCTGCATTCCACAGCTTCACTCCTCCTCCACCTCCTCCTCTTCCTCCTCCTGCGGGGCTGGAGTGTGTGTAGGTGAGTGTTTGGGTCAGAGCCGCCCACCAGCCTGAAGATACGACAGTGAGACAGAACAAGACCATCAACGAAACTGAGAGGAGCTGGAACTAACAGGTGAGTGTGTTAAAATTCCTCACTGAGCTCTAATGAGCCTTTAAAACGGCTGGATTGACACCAGCTACTGTCGTAGCAAATCAGAATGAATTGTTTTACAAGAGGTTTAGATTTTTGTTTGACAAATTTGTGGTTAATGGAACTCTCTTTAAATCTAGCATGCAAAGGCGTTCACTGTTACATTCATTTGTCTAGACCCTTAGATTAAAAAAACATAGTGATTAGCTTAATAGAAGCTAGGAACAAACCCGGGAGAAGACAAAGATAATATCAAGTAAACAGACTGAATATGGACATTTATATAACAACAGTCCTATAATTGTTAGTCTTTGTTTAGAAGAAATTGAAGAAATGTAATTTAAAACAGTGATTTGATTAATTTGAGCTGCAGGACAGACAACAGACCAAAGTGCAATTCTCAAAACTTTACTTTAATCATTTTGTACGAGTTTTTTCAACCAAAACACAAACATTTCTATCTGCAGATGAGCTGAGAGACCAGTTTCAAGTCTTTCAAAAGTTAGTGAAATTCATGTTAATCCACACAAATAATTTCTTTTTGAGCTGATAGTTTTTTAATAATATTTTTGTACTTCCTGTAGATTATTTTCTGAATGTTGGTGATGATAAGGAAAGTGATTTGAGCAGTGGAGGTTAATAAACAGTGAGAGGAGGTATGTGTAGGCCGAGTCTTCAGGAATGTCAGTGTGTTCTGCCACATTCCTGCGCTCAGCAAACCTGTCGGTCTTCTTCTGCAAACAACTACACAGACAGAAACCTTCACTCGCTTCATCGTCATTTCCATTGGTTAAAATTTAAACTTGCGTGGTGTGTTCAGCTGATCGCTCGGAGGGGTTTTCTAACGTCTGAAGTGAATAAATCCAGTCAGAGAAATATCTGGTTCAGTCAGACGAAATGTTCACTGACGAGCTGATGTAGCTTCACATGTCAGTGTGCCTGCAATCTTAAATGTCACTTGGCAATGCTACTAGTTCTGACCTGTTAACATCTGACCCAGATACAGCAGAACAACATCAAATACAATACAGCTTCTTAAGAACACTGTAATAAATGTCCAGGTTCTTGCTGCCTGTCTAATTGACACCTGTGTACCGCTTTTACACTTTTAGCTGCCACCTTGGTTGAAAATGTCTGTTCATTGCCTATTTGGGGTATTACTGTGTTATGGTACTTCATGCTTAATGGCTGTGAACTTTGTTTCCTCCCAATTAAAACCACAACCTCTCTCCTTCTAAAATGACCAAACAAAAATGTCTATTTTGTCAACAGATACTTTTGGGGGTTTTATGGTCCAAGTTTGGCTGATTTATAAGAGAATGGAATTTCAATAGAGGTATTTGCAAATAAAGCACAATTTTTTTTTAAAATTTTTTTTTTACCTCTGCTGTATTTGGGTGAAGGCAAAAATCAGATCAGGGAAATATTGTGTTGCCTGAGGCTTAACTAAACTTAGATATGTTTAAAATGCAGGTTAGCTAACTGACAGCTGAATCTGCAGCACACCCTGTGATTGTGATAGCAGCGCTAACAGCTGAGCGTGACTGCAACTGTCCTACACATGATGCTGGCATAATAATTTTCTTTACATAAACTTTAATTGACAAAACAGGCCAACACAGCATGAAACATACTTACTTTACAAACTTACTGCCCTGCTAGTGACAATTTTGGTTACACATTCAGCTTAAAGACACACACAAAAATAACTTGGCTAACGTTGGCTAACAGCTAGCTACTTACTTAGGACCAACAGGTGCAAGTCTGCTGACAAAATGTGACGGAAACACAGAAGCCAAACTCAAATTCACTCATTAAAATATGAGTAAACAGCTTAATGTGTCAAAACCTTCAGTTTTTGTCTTTCCCCACTTATTAATTAGCATTACCTGGCTAGGCTAGCTTCCCC
>CAEMYA010001397.1:34176-45946 GCA_903131615.1 Diplodus sargus
AGACTGAGGGAGAACACAGGACAGAGAGACTGCAGAAAGAAAGAGAATCTTCTCTTTGTTTTGCAGATCTTCCTTTGCTCTTCGCTTCCAGCGACTTTCTTCTCTTCATCGATCCAAACTCCCACCGAACTACGCAGGTGAGCATATGACAGCAGACTGTACCTGCAGACTGCAGTGTTTCATTATACAGGGACATTATAAACAGCTCAAAGGGTTTGTTTTCTTTTACGTTTCATAATGTGACATGTTGGAAATTATATGTGATGACTTACAGGTGATCCTTGTGTGGAGACAGTTTATCAAAAAACAGCCTGCAGCAAGAATATTGAGCATAAAAAAAAAAATGTAAATGATAAAAGTAACAAAAATACCTGAAGTGTTATTTATTTCAGCATATTTTCATTTTCAGATCAGCTAATTTGAAACATCAATTAGAGCTTTTATTGTTTCTGCAACATCATCATTCACTGATGTTTACGTTGTTTTCACTCATATTTTTATCTTTTGTTCAACATTTATTCAATCAGGAGAAAGTTAGCTGTTATAAGTTCGTCTTTAGTGTTTACATTTTTTCTCCAGTGATAAGTTCTTATAGTTTTTGCTCCTTGCAGGTTTTTAATGCTCAGTTTCTCTCAAACTTCCCAAAGGAAAAAAAAAAAGTTGAGAGTTCTTTATCGTTTGATAAGATATTGTGGATCTTCATTGGTGTTTATTTTTGTTTATGTATCTTTGGATTATTTATTTGAAAATCCCAAATATATGTCATCAAAAAGTTCAGCAACATTTAAACATTTATAAATGTCTCTCGTCATATTTTAGTGGGAAGATTGATACTAAATCATGACTGAGCATCTTAAATGCAGCAGGAGCAGGAGGGTGATTAAGCCTAGCTTAGCATAAGACCGGAAGTAGAGGGAAACAGCCGGCTCGGCACTTTCTATTTATTTGTGCGCCCATCAATACGACTTAGCTGACCATCTAGGATCAGACATCTAATTATGACTAATTATGGAAGCATATGAGCTTAACTATTAACAGTTAGGTAAGGGAATTAGCTGAGGACGGACTGCAGCCTGGAGAAGATAAGCTCGTCTCATCACAAGGACGTTATGGACATATTTCATTAATAGGCGTTGTTGACCTTTCCCCCCTGAGAGCTCACTGAGGGAACAGGGTGCCTTCAACTTCATTAATATTTTACTGGATCACTCAAAATATTTTTATGCACACAAGAAACATTTTTGTTGGACCCATTATAGAGTCAGTATATTGAAAATATTCAGCCACTGGGGGTAGAGATTCCTCTTCTATATCCTCTGTTCAATGTCTTTCTCCCCTCATGTTTGGATCTTTGTTGGTTTCGCAGACATGAACGCCTCAGTTGAAGCCGAGGGCGCCAAGGCCTCTCCTCCCCAGTTCAAGCAGAAGGAGGCCAGACAGTTCAAGAGCAAGGCTCCCAAAGCCGGACAGAAGGGGTGAGAGTCACATCCTGACATTAAACATCAGGCTGCTCATCCAACATCTCCAGTCAAACCGAATATTTAACATCTGTTTTTATTCCCACACAGGTTCGGCAGCGACCTCCCAGGGATGGAGAGTCTCGGAGGTGAGGCTGAACTTGATGTTTAATCTGGAACTTTGATGTGTTTGAACGTTGCGTCTGGACTCATGTTGTGTTTCTGTCCTGCAGACTCTACGGTCATCTGCCCCTGGGAGGCGTTCGGTGACGTGGAGCTGAGCGACCTGGCTCAGTTTGGCATCGTCTAAACATCGTGCCAACTGGACACAGTTTATTCCTGGAGGCTGCGATTCAGCAGCTTTTGTTTTTGTTGCTCTCCTCATGAGTTGGGGGCTTGGAAACGAGCCTGAGTGGCTGATGACCGGAGAGCGATCAGAGCGACCTAAGAAGCTCTTGGACAGCAGCCCCCAAGAATGACTCTTCTTCTGTCCTGGGCCAGTCCACCTCTGCACCTGGAAGTGTTAGCATCTCTCTGAGCTCTGTTTATCTCTGATAAGCTTCGGTTGTGGCCTCGTCGTCCTCTGTAGCCCGGCGCCTGTGTAAAAGTGTAAAACACTGTACCGCTGCTTGGGTTTCAGTAAAGGACGATCGGCACACAACTGGGATTATAGATTATCTCCAGATTATAACAAATCACAGAAGAACATGTAAATATGTTACTGTGACTTATCTATCTATCTATCTATCTATCTATCTATCTATCACACTGAGATTAACGCTGTATATGTGGTAATAAAGTGTTGTAGTTACATTTTTCTCGTTAGTCTCATTTAATTTCCTCCCATCTTGTGTGAAATCTTGACTAATTCATGCACACGGTCAGAAGAGAAGGTTGATATTTGTACCTTTTTGGGTTCATCGGCTTAATGTGCAGCAGAATGCGATCATTTGTGGATCCTTTTTCACATAAACTCAGTTTAAAACAGTACAAAGATACAATATTTAATGTTTTACCTCATCTACTTCATAGAATTGTTTAAATATATCTGCTCATTCTGAGTTTGATGGCAGCAACATGTTTTAAACCAGTTGCAGTAAACCGGAGCAGCTAAAGACTGTGAGAGTTGTGGAATGATCCAGAAACACCTGTCTGGAACATTCCACAGGTGATCAGGTTCAGTGGCAGCAGGTGATGACATCATGATGGGGTATGAAAGGGGCATCCACGGACCAGGCACGGTTCACCGCCCTGTGAAACACTTGATTCGACCTGAAGATTTGGACCTGAACGACTCATTCATGTTTCCCAAGGCACCACACACTCTTAAACCCTAAAATCATTCTATCTGTCTTCATTTCATAAAGAAGGAGCTGCTTCTAGAAGGTCAGGTGACTGTTTTAACCATGTGGACTATTAAAGTTTAAAATACAGACGAGAGTAAGAAAAGTATTGAGCTCCTGTAGTGACATCAGGGTTTCATATCAGAGGGCAGAGGCAGCATACTGCTGTGAACCTGCTCCAACACACCTGATTAAATAATCAGCTTGTCATTAAACTCTGCTGACACCTGATGATGGCGAGTTCATCTGTATCAGATGTGTTGGGGCGGGAAACGTTCCTGTTACGACCAAGGCCGAGGGGAAACGCTGCCGCAACATGGAAATGAGACTAAACACCTGCAACAGTGAAGCATTTTTAAAGGTTTTATAGAAAAACACATCTAGTTCACAAATGGACACGCCAGCAGAGAGAGGAGAACCAACAGGAACTGGGAGGAGCCGGCCTTTAAACTTCTGGCTTCAAGGCAGGAACCAATCAGCTCCCAGGAGAACGTACACTTGCTCAATTAACGAAACACACCTGCAACCAATCACACACTCACACTCAGGAAACACAGAGGGGCATTAAAGCACATACAGTAGAAATGTCTGTTCGACAATTCCAGTTTAATTACAACTAACTGACACTTTATTGACCTGAAATATTGTTTTTAAAACTGAAAACATCATATGTGTGATTCATGACACTGAAACAGGATCAATGCATTATTTGTCTCTCTTCATTCATTACCAAACAAAGGTTTCCTTAAATAATGTCCTCTGAGGGAAACTGAAAGAATTTTAAACCAGCTGTTCTCAGAGAACAATAAGGTCCCAGAACACTGTTTGAAGCTAGAAAGGTGGCAGGGTCCGCCACATATAAACAAAATCAAACCGTATAAACTGTGTTGTCCTTTAAGGTCAGATTGTTCATTCAGTCTTGAGAACAAAGACTGCTCCTTTAAACCACAGACTGCTCCTTTAAACCACAGACTGCTCCTTTAATCTACAGACTGCTCCTTTAATCTACAGACTGCTCCTTTAAACCACAGACTGCTCCTTTAAACCACAGACTGCTCCTTTAATCTACAGACTGCTCCTTTAATCTACAGACTGCTCCTTTAATCTACAGACTGCTCCTTTAATCTATTCCTTTAATCTACAGACTGCTCCTTTAATCTACAGACTGCTCCTTTAATCTACAGACAGCTTCTTTAAACCACAGACAGCTCCTTTAATCTACAGACTGCTCCTTTAATCTACAGACTGCTCCTTTAATCTACAGATTGCTCCTTTAATCTATTCCTTTAAACTACAGACTGCTCCTTTAATCTATTCCCTTAAACTACAGACTGCTCCTTTAATCTACAGACTGCTCCTTTGATCTACAGGCTGCTCTTTTAATCTACAGACTGCTCCTTTAATCTACAGACTGCTCCTTTAATCTTCAGACAGCTCCTTTAATCTACAGACTGCTCCTTTAATCTACAGACTGTTACTTTAATCTATTCCTTTAATCTACAGACTGCTCCTTTAATCTACGGACTGCTCCTGTAAACTACAGACAGCTCCTTTAATCTACAGACCGCTCCTTTAATCTACAGACTGCTCCTTTAATCTACAGACTGCTCCTTTAATCTATTCCTTTAGTCTACAGACTGCTCCTTTAATCTATTCCTTTAATCTACAGACTGCTCCTTAAATCTACAGACTGCTCCTTTAAACCACAGACAGCTCCTTTAATCTACAGACTGCTCCTTTAATCTACAGACTGCTCCTTTAATCTTCAGACAGCTCCTTTAATCTACAGACTGCTCCTTTAATCTTCAGACAGCTCCTTTAATCTACAGACTGCTCCTTTAATCTACAGACTGCTCCTTTAATCTACAGACAGCTCCTTTAATCTACAGACTGCTCCTTTAAACCACAGACTGCTCCTTTAATCTTCAGACAGCTCCTTTAATCTACAGAGTGCTCTTTTAATCTTCAGACAGCTCCTTTAATCTTCAGACTGCTCCTTTAATCTACAGACTGCTCCTTTAATCTACAGACAGCTCCTTTAATCTACAGACTGCTCCTTTAAACCACAGACTGCTCCTTTAATCTATTCCTTTAATCTACAGACTGCTCCTTTAATCTACAGACAGCTTCTTTAAACCACAGACAGCTCCTTTAATCTACAGACTGCTCCTTTAATCTACAGACTGCTCCTTTAACCTATTCCTTTAAACTACAGACTGCTCCTTTAATCTACAGACTGCTCCTTTGATCTACAGGCTGCTCCTTTAATCTACAGACTGTTCCTTTAATCTATTCCTTTAATCTACAGACTGCTCCTTTAATCTACAGACTGCTCCTGTAAACTACAGACTGCTCCTTTAATCTACAGACTGCTCCTTTAATCTTCAGACAGCTCCTTTAATCTACAGACTGCTCCTTTAATCTATTCCTTTAATCTACAGACTGCTCCTTTAATCTACAGACTGCTCCTGTAAACTACAGACTGCTCCTTTAATCTATTCCTTTAAACCACAGACTGCTCCTTTAATCTACAGACTGCTCCTGTAAACTACAGACTGCTCCTTTAATCTACAGACTGAACCTTTAATCTATTCCTTTCAGCAACATTTAGTGTGTATTTGTGTATTTTGTGTGATCTTCACTGTTTCTGAGTCATGAACTCAAATCTCTGGTTTCTTTACCGATACAGTCAGATGTCATGTAGCTAACGAGCTAACAGCAGCTTCAGTTAACATCAGATAAACTAATCTGTCCATCAAGAAACTCTCTGAATCACAGACCAGAAACACTTCCTCCATACAGTGTGACCCAGTGTCAGCAGTATCGTTGGTGCTGTGTGACTCAGAGTTTCATAATGTTCCTACAACAGTTTGTAGGAACATTATGACAACATTCTGATGACGAAGGCTCGACGGCGCCCTCTCTCAGTTGATGAGACGTGCAGGACGGTGTAAAAATAATGTGTATTAATGTCCGTTTGACTTTCGTAATGAACGTGTGAGCACTGTGGGTTATAGAAATGGTTATGACGAGTGTTACGAGTGGGTCGCTCACTTGTTAACTGTGGGAATGTCTAATAAATGCGCTCTGTGATTAGCTAGTTAGCCGCTGAGCTAAAATAACTTGCCGTCTGTTTGTATTGTGCTGTTTGTGTATCGGTACATATTCTGTTCCTGTGCAGATAATGAAAAACGACACACAAGCCTCCCGATCATCGAGGAGCGACTCACACAGACACTCAGCCTTTAACCAGTCAGTGCAGTGACAACATTATTTTAAAGATGTTTAATTTAAGGTCACATAGTTATGTAATGATGGTTCTGAATACAAGACACAAAGAGCGGAAAGGCCTGAGCAGCAGAAAAAAGACGGGACTGTACATTTAATATAATAAACAAAGAGGACACAGGAAAAGAATGCCCGAATATATATAATTATATAAGATAATTTAAGGATTTCACATCAGGACAGTTATTATAAAGGTGTGTTTCTGCAGGTAAATGATGAGCAGAGTCCCGTCAACACAAAGAACTTCAGTGTGGATAAAACAAAAACTGTGCATGTAACCTACTTGTTGCTCACATGGACCCTGAGGAGCTTACAGGTCCACCTGTTGCATCACGGAGGCTCTGGTGCTGTTAATGGGATCCTGTAAAGCTGAACTGAGCTCATACAGTTCAGAACATGTTCCTCATTATACAAAGCTCTCGGCGTGTGTCAGATCATCACCTGTAATCCTCTGTTTTCTCACCAGGCTGAACCTGCACGACCCCCCGACACACTGCAGGGGATCAATAACCGTATCAGTTTGGTGTCAGTTATCGAGATTTAATGTCAGTTATCGAGAGAACAGATCCTGTTCATTTAACATTCTTACAGCAGGCGGTGAGTGCAGTTTCATTTTGGACATGATTATTTTAAAGGCAAACAACAAAAAGTCAGCCTGACACTAGACGCTCTCTGACCTTTGACCCTGCAGCTTTAATAATCATAAGGCTGCTCTCAGAATACCCATCAGCCCTCATGTTTTGAGACCACGATGTCTCAGCGAGCTATTAGTGGGAGCTGCTCCAGGGTATAAAAGCCTGGTGATGTCCTGTGAAGAGACAGAATAGAGAGACTGCAAGAAGAAAGACGCTCGCTCTTTGTCTTGCAGCTGCTTTTTTGATTCTTCTCTGCAAAGAGAAACTTCTTTGACGTCTCGTCCTCCACAGAAACAAGTAAGTGCACCTTTTAAATGTTTTCTAACAGTGAACTGACTCTTTACTACAGAGGGTCATCATAAAGTGTGTAAATGTGTCTTGTTAAATACTCTTTGGTTTGTACAGTGACATGATATTTCACACTGTTCTGCAAAGTTTGAGCCTTTAATGTTTAAAAGCAGCGAAGAAAAGACACCATTGATTTAATATATGAGTCAAATATTAATAATTGTTTTACACATTTTTAATCACTTGAGTCAGACGCTCAGAAATAATGTATCATGAGACTCTGAGGTTCTTGTGTTTGGCTTCTTTATCTGCTGCTGTCTGGTCTCATTATTAATTTCTAATTGCTTTTAATTTTCCTTTTAAATTAAACACACAAAGGCAGAACTGTTGGTTCTCTGTAACTCGAGCACAAAATGATCGATGTTACTGAATAACTGAAGCAACTACAAATAACTTTCACCTTTCGTTGGCTCCTTTTAACGATAGACAACAAGCAGACCACAGAGTCATCAGTTCATCCTCACCACTTAAATAGTTTTAATTTGATTAGTTATTGACACTGATTACAGGCATGAAGAATAACTACAACGTCGCTCATATAGAAGCATCAGTGTAAATTAAATTGTTTCATAACCAATTTAAAGTTTCTTGAAGTTTGTTTGAGTTTTGTAACTGAAAGAAAAATGTCCAAAATAAAATCCATTGATGAATTTACTTAATCAGCACGTTTAACTATTATATTTCCGCCTCAAAACAATGTTTTCTACTTTAAATGCTATTTAATGGATCATATTTGGCTGTTTTTTTTTGTTACCTGTTATCAAAATGCTAGAATAGAAATATCTCAATATAGAAGGTATTTAATATAATGTGAATAGAGATATAAACAAGTGATACAATATAAAATAACTGTAAAAACAAATATGATTATTATTATTGTTATTATATTTGCCATTATTTTTCATATTTTATGAGTCTGATAATTACTTAAACTGAAACTGAAGACGTGCAGCCGGTCGGTCTTGGCCCAGTCGTGACTCAGACTCTCCTGAGGTGATCGGCTGTTTCTGGATGTTCAGCTGCTAAATGTGTTGAAAATTATCTTTTGAAAATTAGATTATAATCCCTCGTCGTAATCCGCCCTCGTCCCGGAACGTCAGATAGGATCAATGAGACTTTCTTTCAATCCTCAACCTCACAAACATGTTGTGATCCTGTGACGGCCGACCTCTGACACAAACAGGATTAACAAGTCGAATATGGAGAGTGTTAATGACGAGAGAGCAGATAAGAAGACCAATGAGATCAAGACGGCTTATGAAAAGAAATTATATAAGACAGACGCGTGGAAATATGTCTTTGGGCAATAAACATTTCAGCAAATCACAGATATGTTCAAACAATTCCATCTAATTTCATCTAAGCACAAAACAGCGTATGCTCTTGTTTGGTTTAGGCAGTTGGTGAAAGTCAGGTCAAAAACATTCAGGCCTCCTGTGAACACGTTTTACAGACTTGTCAGTACGATACGAAGCCTGTGACACTACAGAATGTGAAGGAATCAGTGGTTCCATCCAGCACATCCACTCCTCCAGCATTTATGATGAGTAAAAAACATTTGTCTGTCTTTGTGATCAGAAGACTCCAAGATGAACGCTTCAGCAGGTGCAGGCGCCAAAGCCGCTCCCCCCAAGTTCAAGCAGAAGGAGGCCAGGCAGTTCAAGAGCAAGGCTCCCAAAGCCGGACAGAAGGGGTGAGAGTCACATCCTGACGTTAAACATCAGGCTGCTCATCCAACATCTGCAGTCAAACAGAATATTCAACATCTGCTTTCTGCTTTTATTCCCACGCAGGTTCGACAACGACGTCCCAGGGATGGAGGGTCTCGGAGGTGAGGCTGAACCTGATGTTTAATCTGGAGCTTTGACGTGTTTGAACGTTGCGTCTGGACTCACGTTGTGTTTCTGTCCTGCAGACTCTGCGGTCGTCTGCCCCTGGGAGGCGTTCGGTGACATGGAGCTGAGCGACCTGGCTCAGTTTGGAATCGTTTAGCCGTGTTTGTTAGACGTGAGCTGCCACCCTGGTCCAGGACAGATGTGGAGAGGGAGGTGTTTGAAGATGGAGGAGAGATTTCACTGCGGGACAGATCTCTGCTGGCTCAGGGTGTTTACAGGCTCTCAGTAAAGAAATATTCTTCATATGTTTATATTTTTCTAGGTCCTGGTTAAATACTTTTATATTATTTTCCTATAAAATAAAAGTGAACACATCAGAACAGCTCTACATCACTGTGACTACATCACCTGTAACACTGTTGGTACAATAAAAGCAGCAATCATGTTTGTGTTTCTGCAGCTCATTTTATTCATTTATATTAAGTTACAGGATTTGTATTCTGCATCAGCCGGCACATTATTATTGATATCGATTGGTTTATTAGCAGTGATGGAAGGTAACTAAGTACATTAACTGAAGAACTCTACTGAAGTACAGTTTCAAAGTTTATACTTTCCTAGATAATAACTTTAGTTACTAGTTACTTTTTTTCATGAGATACATCAAAATGTTCATAAAAACACACTGATTAAAACTCAGCTTCTGTGTTTCATCCAATGAGGAGATGTTCATGACTAATGAATACAGATGTGTGTTCATGTCTTCACCTTTTACCCAAAGAAGACCACCTGTGGTTGAATTAATCAGATCAGTCAGATCCACTTCAAATAAAGACAGTCGAGAGCTTGATGTGATTTTATTTCCTTTATTTTATTTCTGAAGTTACTCAACACTCAAGTTGTTCTTTCAATAAGTACTTTCACACTCTGATTTAAGTCATTATTCTGATCACAACTTTTAAGTTGTTACACAATTCAGTGGAATCAATTTAACTTTTCAAATCAATTTGACGTAAATACACAAGTTTTATCCATCTCATGTTAGATTTTAAATTTGTAGTTTTCATATTCAGACCGATTTAATGTTCTAACTGGAAGTGTCTCCACTTGAAATGATGAGTAGGATGAATGTACTGTACAGAGTTCAATCAACAAATTAAAATAAGTTTCTACAGAAACATCTTTAGCACATTGGCAGACTTCCCAGCATGCACTGCTTGACAGTTCAAAGTCTCCTGAGACTCTTTTTCATACTTTGACAAAAACATAAATGATGGAAACTTTCTGATTGTTTTTAACACATTTTAAGATGAATGAGGGTTTTTTTTACAATAATGATAAAAAGTTAACAATGATAAAGGTTCATATTGAATTTATTCCTCACTTCAGTTTGTCGGAGCAGAATCTCAGCTGTGTACGAGCAGATAACGACTGATCTCCTGATTGATGATGATCATGTGAACTGAACTCATCATGAGCAGTGACGGCCTCTGAGGCTGAACACACTCAGGAAGGAGCGCCGTCTGAACACACTCAAACATTTACAGAACAACAAGGAGACGGCAAAGTACCGCCCACAATGTTTGATTGACAGGTGATCTGTGTGCAGTGAAGAAATGACACAACAATCAGCAACAATGATGGAAACACAACAAGTCTGAAGAAGTGAAACACAGAATTTAACCCACTGACCCTGAAATGACTTCAGTCTATCTGAGTCTACAGAACTCAGCAGAGGCTCCAGTACCAAGATAAAGTCCAGCATAGAGCGGCTGAGTGAATGTGGTCTGGACTCTGTGGAGGAGAGTCATGGTGTCAGTGACGCTGTAGAAGGACAGAATACCTGCACTGTGATCCAGGTACACTCCAATTCTGGAGGACGGAGGACCTGAGACAGGAGTGCAGACATTGTTGTAATAAAACTCATAACCATCTATTTCACATTCTAACCTCCAAGATTTGTTATTGCATCCAAATCCACTTTCATCTGACCTCCCTGCTCTGCTGATGTTCTTGTATGCGACTGCTACTTCAAGTACTAAATCATCTTCTCCTGCTCCTCTTCGCTTCACCTCCCAGTAACAGCGTCCAGTCAGACTCTCTCTACTCAGGACCTGAACCCAATAAGTGAATCTGTCCGGATGACGAGAATAAGACTGTTGTTGATTCTTGTTTGTTGCTTTTCTGTTCCCCTCAGATAATAACAGCCATGGGTGTGCTGTGTTTGGATCCAGTGTGATTTTACATGAATATCTTAAGAAGTCAGTTCTGGTCTTGGGTTCTGGTTCTGGTAATAAAACATCCACTTCAGTCTCTGTCAGTGAGATGTTTGTCTGTTTCTCTCTCAGGACGTCCTGTAGTTTGTCTCTGAGCTCTGACACAGCTGCTGTCACATCCTCAAAGCACTTCTGAGGACGGATGTTGATGCTGGATGAGTGTGTAGACTCACTGAGTGCTGACAGTGAGGGGTAGTTGTGTAGAAACTGGTTGTGATCCTCTGTGTGTGAGAGCTTCTTCAGCTCAGCGTCTTTCCTCTTCAGCTCAGTGATCTCCTGCTGCAGCTTCTCCTGAAGCTCTTTGACTCGACTCACTTCAGTTTCCTGCTGGGATCTGACCTGCTGCTTCACATCAGAGCGTCTTTCCTCCATGAGACGGATCAGCTGGGTGAAGATCTTCTCACTATGCTCCACTGCTTCATCAGCAGAGCGATTGATGGCCTCCACCTCCTGTTGAAGCACCTTCACATCTTTCTCTCTGTCCTGGATTCTCTGCTGGATGTTGTGTCGACTCCCCTCCAGCTCTCTCTGCCTCTCAGTCCTCTCTGCTGCAGCTGACACTGTGTCGTGGCCTTTATGTTCGTCCAT
>CAEMYA010001397.1:46271-63179 GCA_903131615.1 Diplodus sargus
CTCTGACGGCTCAACCAGCTTGTGTTTCTTGAATTGAGCCACATCAAAGTGAGGCTGCAGGTGTTTCTCACAGTAAGAGACCAGACAGACCAGACAGGACTTAACTGCTCTCAGTTTCCTCCCAGTGCAGACATCACAGGCCACATCTTCAGGTCCAGCATAGCAGAGATCAGCAGAAGCAGCTTGGAGTCCAGTCTTCCTCAGCTGCTCCACTAAAGCTGCTAACATGGTGTTTTTCAGCAGCTCAGGCCTCGGTATGAAGCTCTTCCTGCACTGAGGGCAGCTGTAGATCCTCTTCTCATCCTCTGTGTCCCAGTGGTCTTTAATACAGTTCTTGCAGTAGCTGTGTCCACAGGGAGTAGCCACCGGATCTTTCAGTAGATCCAAACAGATCGGACAAGAGAAAGTCTCTCGGTCCAACTCAACAGCTTTCTGCGCCATTTCACTTCGACTGTGTGAGTTTCATTTCCTGATAACAGAAACTGGGTGGAGCTTTTGTGTTTGTGCAGTGGAGGAGGTCCACAAAACTGAAGGGGAGGGAACAAGGAAATATACTGACAGAGTGGAGCTGCTGTGAGAGGAGCAGGAGGAGGGAGGAGGACTAAGAGGGAGTGGTTATCAACTTTGGTTCATTCCAGGACGAGGAGCGACTCTGTGGATCTGAACTCTGTTTCCTCATTTACTGCATGTTTCATGTTGTAAATGTTCGGTTGTGTCTGCAGTCAAGTTTTCATCCAAATGTAGTTTGAATTTTAATTAAACTTGTGAGAATGAGAATGAGCAAAAATCGTCCTAAGAAAACAAGCTTGTTTTCATCCACTACGAGTTAAACAGCAGCTGGCACAGATTTAAGACGATGTCATTAAAGGAGCAGTCTGTGGTTTTGGTGAAGAAATGTTGATGAGCATTTATTTTCTGCCTAAAAAAACTAAATAAACAAACTCTTTGTTTTCATGACTGAATAAAGAACCGATCTTACTTTGTTCATATGTGGCAGACCCTGCCACCTTTCAGCTCTAGTTGTTAAAGTATTTTTGCTTAAATATTTTTAATAAGTATAAAAGATAAATAATAACACCCAGTCAGCATCTTGTCACATCTCTCAGCTTTAGTAGACACATCCAATAGTTTCTCAGTAGAGCTGCAATGATTCAATGATTAGTTGTGAACAGTGAAATGAATCCACAATTATTTTTGTGATTGAGTGATTCCTAAAGAAGTCCAAATATCTCTGATTTCAGCTTGTTAAATCTGGTTTCGTATGTTCTGTTGTGACAGTAAACTGAATATTCTGTCACAGGTTTAAAGGGGAAAACTAAGGAAATAGGAGGTGGACCCAAATGCAGTTACTCACAAGACAAGAGGCAGAAGAGAGGGGGAACAAAGGTCCAGCTTTTATCAAAACAAAAGCTGATGGCAATGAAAAACCCAAGGAGCATGAAACGAAAATGAATCCAGGACCAAAAACCAAAGTAGCAACACAACAGCAAGAAGAAGTGGCAAAATTAAACAGTTCAACAAAGTTCAAAGTCAAAATGAAGCTGGCAGGGTGGAGGGGGTCGGGAGGGGGACCAAAGTCAAAACAATGAGGGAAGGGTGGAGGCAAAGGCGAAGAGGGTCACAAATCCGACGGCAGGGGCGAAGGCTGAGATACTCAGGAGGCCGATGGCGGGGACGAAGGCCGGTGTATGCGGCCTGGGCTGGGACACACTGGAAGCCAGCGATGAAGACGAAGGCTGGGACCCACTGTGAGCCGGCGGAGAAGTCATGGGCTGAGACCCACTGGAGGTCGGGGGCATGGGCTGGGACCCACTGGAAGCCGGCGGAGAAGGCGTGGGCTGGGACCCACTGGGAGCCAGTGGAGGGGGCAGCAAATGCGTACGTGCTGGCTGGCGGTCTCTGTAGGCCAGCGGTGAAGGCGCAAGCTGGGACCCACTGTAAACCGGTGGCGAAGATGAAGGCTGGGACCCTCTGGAGGCTGAGGGTGTAGGCTGGGACCTACTGGAAGCAGGCAGCGGAGATGAAGGCTGAGACCCTCTAGAAGCCGAACAGCTGACTGGACAACCCTAAAGGACCTTGTCAGGGCCACCAAAGGAGGATCACTGGGGAATGTCGGCCTGGGAGCAGAAGGAGGTTCACAGGGGGGTGTCGGCCTGGGAGCCGACAGAGAGCTGCTGGCGGCTGGACACGGCCGGGCCTCTGACAGAGGAACTGGTGTCAGTTGGACCTCCGACCGAGGAAAAGGTTCTGTGTTGGTCGGGCCTCTGACTGGGAGCCCCTGGCAGGTGTCGGCTGGACCGCCGACGTAGCAACATTGGCAGATATCAGCAGGACCACCCACTGAGGAGCAGGGACAGAACTCGGCCGGGCCTCTGACCGGGAACAGGAATAGGCGCTGTCTGGATCGCTGACTGAGAACCACTGGAAGGTGTCGACCGGGCCGCTGACTGAGCAGCTGGAACCATGCTGTTAAAGGCACTTACTATTCATTTATTTATTTTAATCTTTTGGTTTAACCATGTTGTACTTTATTTATAATTTACTTTTTATTTTATCAAATAAAAAAACAGTGTCAGACTCCTAACCTCCTTCAGTATGTTTATCTTTTAATCTTTATCTTCTTAGTTTTAGAGTTTCATTATTTTGTCTTTATTTTACTGCCTCGAGTGTCTCCTCAGTGAAATACATTGATGATAGTTTCCTCAGTTCTGCAACACCTGTTGTTAGTTAATTTTTATCAAAGGTGGCATAAGTTGAGACTTTCCCTGTCAGGTTCCTTCATATAACTTAGAGGGTAAACTTACAGTGTCTATTACAATAATGATACCTGTTATTTTCATAGATATTGTTTGCAGTGCTTTTTTTCTCTCTAAATGCTGCACATGTCAAACTGATGGTTTGGGTATAATCATAAAAAAAACAGTGTTTTTATATATTAAAAAAAAAAGTTCTCGATTGGACAAAAAAGAAATCCCCCCCTTTCATCCACATTACCCGACCCCTCTATCTGTCATCAGGGGCGGACTTACCAGTAGGCCAACACAGGCAATTGCCTGGAGCCCCGAGATTTCCAGGGGCCCCCAAACTCATAAACTCATAATCTGTTAAAGTCATTATCTCATAAAAAAGGATTTAATAAAGTTGTCTTCGATTGAAAGCAATTACTATTGTTTTAGTCTTAATTTGCGCACTTAAAAATACATAAAAATGCTTAATCTGTCATGATTGTTTCGACTGCTCCCCCCTCCCTTCTCATGCAATGGACTATTCCATGTTACTGCGCATGTGCAGGCTTGATTCAGGAAGACGGAAGCAAAACAAATGTGTAGGTGCGTTTTTTTGAGGTTTTGAGTTGAGAAAAATTAAGCGGAGTTACGCGAGTGGATCGAAGAAGAGGAGGAAAGAAAACAGTTTTTATCAAAACTACTAAAAGTGTCAAACTTTTTTCAAGTGACACCAAATGTAGCCGTAGATTCTTGACAACAGCCAGAAGCTGCTGTCAGTGTGAGCGAGGAGGAGATGAAGGAGAGAGACAGAGTGACGCTGTTCATCACACAGATGTGAGTAATAAAGCGGTCAGAATGGTAAACTATATTAAATATTGATTAAAGTTTTTATTAATTACAGTCAAAGTCTTGAGATGATTCACTTGTTAGATAATAATCCTCAAGAAGGATTTTATCAATAGAATGGCCGAGACGGTCATTGACCGTTTTCAAATATATATGTTTATATGTGTAATAACTTTGTTGAATGAAAAAATGCAGTACTGCTGTTAACTTACCTGACTTTTCCTAAAAGTGTCTGTATTTGAATTTAGAAGAGTTTTTATATAAATTACACAAAACACAAAAAACATATTATATGTTTTATCTATTTCAGCCATACGGTCATATTGACCCACATCATTTCTCGGTTTGCTGCTTTCTTTGTCTCTCTGGTCTCTAACTGTGTCAGCGGTCTGCAGCTGCGCTTCTTTGTGAATTTACTCGTAAGTTAATTATTATATAGTTGTATCATACAGCCTGGTTGGCACCATGAGCAAACAAACACGGGAGTTTCCCTCCTTGAAACAGCGAGCGGAGCTGTTGACTCTGACTGTATCAGGTAAAGCAGAGGACGGTCAGGAAGGTCAGCATCCTGAGCACCTGCACACAGGTGTGGGCAGCTTTAGTGGGGCGAAGGCAAAACCAGAGTCTGTGATTTACTCCAGAAACACGAAGTACGGCAAGGACGACCTGGACCAGATGCGAGGGCGGACTGCGTCAAAGTTGGCCGGTGGCGGTCTGCTATAACATCCTCGACCTGCTGGGATCAATGTTGCATCTTATTCAAGGAGCACCAGCAGCAGGAGAGCCCGGAGGAAAGTCCTGCAGCAGCTGCAAGAGGAGCTGAGGGCAGAATACATGGAGGGGAAAGCGGCCGCGGCACAAGGCGGCACAAGGTGGCAGCAGCGGAACCAGCAGCAGCAGCAGCAGCAGCAGCAGATACAGCTACGGAGGCAGTGCCGGTCCAAAGAGCTGCAAATGGAACCAAACGTCGGACACTAGAAATGCCACAAGCCCGTGTGTAACTGTGAGGGGAGCGGAGGTAATATGTAGACTGTGATCACAACGGCTCTTTGTTATTGTTTTAGATCAACTCGTTTCCAGCTTTTTCGATGATTATTATTGATTTTATTATATATTAAGTGTTCAAATAAAATGTTTCATGATCAAATAAGTTACTTTTAATCGTTAATTTTGCGATGATATGAATATTGATAACTGTATAATTAAACCTGTTAAAATATACATTTTGGTATTATTTTGTTTTGGTTTTTTTAAATATCATAAAACAATGAATACATTTATCACTCAGTTGGGTATTTACACGAGAGACTTACAGCCATTCTGGTAGTGTTGGAGTTCCGTCTCTTCTAAGGACTTTCTAGCTCAGGGGTCACCAACCTTTTTGAAACTGAGAGCTACTTCATGGTATTGAGTCATATGATGGGCCACCAGTTTGATTCACTCTTCTGAAATAACACATTTGCTCAGTTTGTCTTGAGTCATATATGATTATTAATGATTAATGATACTCATCTATGTGAAGACACTGATCATGTTAATTATTCCTCACAATAATTATCAACAATGACTTAACAAAGTGGGAAATAAATAATATCAATATTCAATTTTCATCTTTAGAACAGGCCTGAGGGGACACATGTGGTCCTTGGGGGCCACCAGGTGCCCGCGGGCACCGTGTTGGTGACGCCTGCTGTAGCTCAACTAAGTAGTAACACAAGATACTGAGAATAAAACTTTTGTCAGTGCAGTACAAGGATGTGTGGGGGCCCAATGACTGGGTTTGCTTTGGGCCCCTGTATTTGGACATAAGATAAGCCCTTGTGATGTTGGGTATTGTTGGCCCGACATGGACAGGTCGCTGTAATAAAACCTTGTGGTTTTTAACTTAAAAAAAAAAAGTTTACTTTTACCAAAGAAAATCAATAATGCAGGTGTGTCTAATTCTAATGAGAGAATTTCAATAAACATGTTTTTTCTTATATATAATATTATAATAAAGCACCTGGCTGACAGAGAGCATTAAGTGTGTCTGTTGTGTTAAATTAAGTTATTGTAACTCAAGTTTAAGAACGAGGCCACGCCTCTCTCCTTCGCTAATTTAACACCTGAACCATCAAACCGAAACCAACCGGGTCCCTTTAACGCAGCACATGTGGTAAGAGTCATCGAGATGTACCCCCACTCTGAGTCTCAACCTCCCTGTTCATCCACCTACCTCGACCCCTTCTTCCCCATCACCCATCTACCTTTTGTCCTCGCCAAAACTCTGAGAAGAATAACATGGACATGAGCCTTTCAGATAGTGGGTTCTTTGGTTCCTGGGCTGACCAAGCACGACCCCCTTTCCTTTCATATACCTACCTCGACCCCTCTATCCATGATAACCTTACTTGACACCCTCCTCACCTTCAGCCACCTACCTCGACAATAAAGACAATTGAGAGCTTACTGAGTTTTTATTTTCTTTATTTACTTTCTGAAGTTTCTCAACACTCAAATCGTTCAGTAAGTACTTTCTAACTCTACTTTAAGTATTTATTTTGTTCACAACCTTTGAGTCATTACACAATTCAGTGGACTCAAATTATCTTTTCAAATCAATTTAATGTAAATATACAAGTTTTATTCATTTCATGTTGATTCAATTTTAATTTTGTATTTTTAAGTTTCAGAACGATTTAATGATCTAACTTGAAGTGTCTCCCTTGAAATGATGAGTAGGATGAATGTACTGTACAGAGTTCAATCAACAAATTAAAATAAGTTTCTACAGAAACATCTTTAGCACATTGGCAGACTTCCCAGCATGCACTGCTTGACAGTTCAAACTCTCCTGAGACTCTTTTTCCTTCTTTGACAACAACATAAATGATGGAAACTTTCTGATTGTTTTTAAAAGATGAATCAGGTTTTTTACTGACAATGAGAAAAAATCTAACAATAACAAAGATTCATATTTGCAGTTTGTCGGAGCAGAATCTCAGCTGTGTACGAGCAGATAACGACTGATCTCCTGATTGATGATGATCATGTGAACTGAACTCATCATGAGCAGTGACGGCCTCTGAGGCTGAACACACACAGGAAGGAGCGCCGCCTGAACACACTCAAACATTTACAGAACAACAAGGAGACGGCAATGTTTGATTGACAGGTGATCTGTGTGCAGTGAAGAAATGACACAACAATCAGCTCTCAGCAACAATGATGGAAACACAACAAGTCTGAAGAAATGAAACACAGAATTTAACCCACTGACCCTGAAATGACTTCAGTCTATCTGAGTCTACAGAACTCAGCAGAGCCTCCACCATAAACGTAAAGTCCAGCATAGAGAGGCTGAGTGAATGTGGTCTGGACTCTGTGGAGGAGAGTCATGGTGTCAGAGACGCTGTAGAAGGACAGAATACCTGCACTGTGATCCAGGTACACTCCAACTCTGGAGGACAGAGAACCTGAGACAGGAGTGGAGACTTTGTTGTGATAAAAGTTATAACAATTTGTGGAACAACATAATGCCCAAGATTTGTCATTGTATCCAAATGAACCTTCCTGTGAGCTCCCTGCTCTGCTGATGTTCTTGTATGCGACTGCTACAATAACTATTCGTCTCCACTCCACCTCCCAGTAACAACGTCCAGTCAGACTCTCTCTACTCAGGACCTGAAACCAGTAAGTGAATCTGTCTGGATGACGGGAATAAGACTGTGGTTGATACATGTTTGTTGCTTTTCTGTTCCCCTCAGATAATAACAGCCATCTGTGCGCTACGTTTGGATCCAGTGTGATTTCACATGAATATCTTGAGAAGTCAGTTCTGGTCTTGGGTTCTGGTTGTGACAGTAAAACATCCACTTCAGTCTCTGTCAGTGAGATGTTTGTCCCCGTCTCTCTCAGGACATCCTGTAGTTTGACTCTGAGCTCTGACACAGCTGCTGTCACATCCTCAAAGTACTTCTGAGGATGGATGTTGATGCTGGATGAGTGTGTAGACTCACTGAGTGCTGACAGTGAGGGGTAGTTGTGTAGAAACTGGGTGTGATCCTCTGTGTGTGAGAGCTTCTTCAGCTCAGCGTCTTTCCTCTTCAGCTCAGTGATCTCCTGCTCCAGCTTCTCCTGAAGCTCTTTGACTCGACTCACTTCAGTTTCCTGCTGGGATCTGACCTGCTGCTTCACATCAGAGCGTCTTTTCTCCATGAGACGGATCAGCTGGGTGAAGATCTTCTCACTGTGCTCCACTGCTTTACCAGCAGAGCCATTGATGGCCTCCACCTCCTGTTGAAGCAGCTTCACATCTTCCTCTCTGTCCTGGATTCTCTGTTGGATGTTGTGTCGACTCCCCTCCAGCTCTCTCTGCCTCTCAGTCCTCTCTGCTGCAGCTGACACTGTGTCGTGGCCTTTATGTTCCTCCACAGAGCAGAGATAACAGATACACTGCTGATCAGTACGGCAGAACATCTTCATCACCTCATCATGGCGAGAGCAGATGTTCTCCTGGAGCTTCTCTGATGGCTCCACCAGCTTGTGTTTCTTGAATTGAGCCACATCAAAGTGAGGCTGCAGGTGTTTCTCACAGAAAGAGATCAGACAGAACAAACCGGACTTAACTGCTCTCAGTTTCCTCCCAGTGCAGACATCACAGGCCACATCTTCAGGTCCAGCATAGCAGTGATCAGAAGGAGCAGCTTGGAGTCCAGTCTTCTTCAGCTCCTCCACTAAAGCTGCTAACATGGTGTTTTTCAGCAGCTCAGGCCTCGGTGTGAAGCTCTTCCAGCACTGAGGGCAGCTGTAGATCCTCTTCTCATCCTCTGTGTCCCAGTGGTCTTTAATACAGTTCTTGCAGTAGCTGTGTCCACAAGGAGTAGTCACCGGATCCTTCAGTAGATCCAAACAGATCGGACAAGAGAAAGTCTCTCGGTCCAGCTGAACTGCTTTCTGCGCCATTTCACCTCTCAATACTTCGACTGTGTGAGTTTCACTTCCTGATAACTGAAATTAGTTTGAGGCAGCAAGATAAGAGATCAGAGATAAGAGGGACAGGTAATCGACCTTTGCTTCATTCGAGGATGTGGAGCGACTCTGTGGATCTGAACTCTGTTTCCTCATTTACTGCATGTTTCATGGTGTAAATGTTCGAGTGTGTCTGCAGTCATACATTACAAAATCATTCACAGAACTCACGTCACTCAGTGTAAAATGTTCATAATGGGACTAACTGACACCGACAATGCACTTTGGGGAGCACTGACACCTAGTTTCATACAACCTGGCTCTGCTAACATGTTCATTCTCTCTGGACCACAGTTACTGAGACAGTATCCACAGTCCTGGACTGCAGAGTCTCCAGATACTCCCATTCCCCCAAAGTACACAATTCCAGTCCTTGTCTCTCGAGCTAACGTTAAGAAAATAGTCTTTCAAAATTGGAAATCTAGATCATCTTGCCATTTCGTCCATTAGACCAACCTTATCTCAGAATTCATATCAACAGAAGGAGCTGCAGCATACAAAAAGAGCAATATCTCTGCCTTTAAAGATATCTAGGATCCTTTCATAACTTTTCTACAAATTAAACAGCAAATAAAATCCACGTACATTCCCCTCACCCTATCTTCTACCCCCTTACCACTTTTCCCCCTTTCTCCCTCTACCTCCCATTCCTCCCAAACAACTCCCAACACTCAACACTCACAACCATAGCACTACACTTTCTCTCACGTACACACAGCCATACTGGCTACATGGGGGTCCCCACGGCTGCTGAGCATAAATTGTTACATAGAATGTATTTTTTTCGTTATATAAAAGCCTATTTTGATACAAATCTTCCTACTTTCTGTTAATAAAGAGTTCTAAATGATGTGTGCGTGCAAACGGTAGTCTTAGCTTCTTACTACGTATTAATAAATCACCCACTGCAGTTGCACAATCCAAATGAGTGGAGGTGAGCAGCACACTACAGGACTGTTAGCATTTACGGATTTATTGGCTTACAATGGCTACTAAGGCCCCGTCCACACGGGCGAAAACAATCTTTTTTTTCTCCGTCTTCCTCGTCATCGTTTTAAGAATATTTGAGTCCACACGAATCCACTGAAAACGACCGAAAATGCTGTAGTTCATATTCCAGGCCTATAGGTGGCGCTTGACATTCACCAAAAATGGAGAAGAAGACACGGAGCATGTGCAGAAAGCTTGTACGTTGTAAACAAACAGACAGTGGTCGGAGAAACCGAACACAACAAGAAGAAGATGAAAATGGCGAGTGCAAGGCAACCAGAATCATTTGTGTGGACCGATAATGAGGTCGAACTGCTGCTGCGACTCACACTCAACTCAAGGCAAGTAAGTTGCAAGAAAGCTCAATATCTTCTGTGGCATGAACACGAGCATGTAGTCCGCCATTGTTGTTGTTGTTGTTGTTATGAGACGTTGCGGGGTTCAGAGGTCGGAGGCAAGAGGTCGAGGGGTGGGGCGATGGCATCATCGCTTTGGAAAGTATGCAGATTCGCCGTCCACATGGAGGGGGAGGGCTGCTTTTTCGGAGCCTGCTATCTAAAAAAAAAAAAAAAAAGTTTGATGATCTGTTGACTACGGCAAACTCTTACGAATCAGATTCGACTATGAAAATCCTTAGTCGAAAACAGCCCTACTTGAGTAAGAGTCCTCCAAAGAGGGGGGATGGTGGTGGGTCAAAAAAAAAACAAAAAAAAAAACTGATCCCTTAGGCCTGCAACAAACCTTCAATTGTATAAATGGGTGGAGTTACTCTTGTATATGAAGCAGTACCTCCCTTCGATTTTTTTATCAAAGGCGGCATAAGTTGACTTTCCCTGTCAGGTTCCTTTATATAACTTAGAAGGTAAACTTACAGTGTCTTTAGTTATGATAGGTACCTGTTATTGCCATAAGTAATAAACTATGTAGTGTTTGCAGCGCTTTTTTTCTAAATGCTGCACATGTCAAACTGATGGTTTGGGTATAATTGTGATTGGCTTGTGATTTGTCTCTTTGCATCAGTTTTCTTCCTTAAGTTGCAAAATGTTGACTTCTGAAGGCTCCTGTATAAAGCCTTATAGTATCCGAAAGAAGTACAGATCAGAGAAGTCTGAAAAATAAACAGTAAAAAAAAAACAGTGTTTTTATATAATTTTTTTCTCAATTTGACAAAAAGCATATCACTTCCAGTCTCAGATAGAGCCAGTGCTTTAAAGCATCCTGAGCTGCAAAATGAGAATCTGTGCCATCAATAATGATGGAAATCAATTGGGCATGTTACAAATGTACATACACACGCCTGTGTTTAATTTTACAACAATTCCTATATAGCAAAGTTGGTGTGGACCAGTGACGAGCCACACAGCCACATACATTCAGCCCAGATGGTCCTTATCTGGTTGTCAGAACCCGGTGCCCATGATATTGGCCTTGGTTCTTTGTCAGGAGTCAGCGAGTTGTACGATTGGCTGAAGTCGGACCAACAGGGCATCTGTGTATTTAGCATGTTAGCTAACATCTGCATCTGCTTGTGGAAAATCATTTCAACTTGTGTATTTTATGTGTGTCCTCTTTTTTACTTACCTTATTTACATTATTTGAAGCTTATTTGGCGAAGTTTCAGTAGTAGGACCACACCTCAAGTGCGCCGACTTCCGTAGTCCATAAATAACCACCTGACCCTCTCCTCTTCTTCGCTCTCGTATTCTGTGCCCCTGCCCCCCACCCTATTTTTTTTCTCCCTATTTCTTTCTCCCTATTTCTTCTTCTCTTTCCTCTCTTTCATAGATCCATGAGGGTCCAGTGCTGCCCAGGTGCGGAGGTGGATTCTCCACAGAATCCCCACAATGCACTTGAAGAACTCAAACAGTCAAGATATTTAACGTTTTGTTTCCTTTTTCGTTATTAATAAATCATTTAAATGCGTCTAGTTGATGGTGTGGTCTTTGCTAGTGAATTTGATATAAGATATGCCCTTGTGATGTTGGGTATTGTTGGCCCACCATGGACAGGTTGCTGTCATAAAACCTTGTGGTTTTCAACTAAAATGAAAAAAAAGTGAACTTATACCAGAGAAAATCAATAATGCAGGTGTGTCGAGTGTTGAGACAGTTTGAATGAAAATGTGTTCTTATATATAAGATTATAATAATGCACCGGGTTGACAGAGAGCATTAAGTCTGTCCGTTATGTTAAATGAAGTTATTAAAACTTAAGTTTAAGAACTCGACCATGCCTCTCCTCCTCGCTAATTTGCCACCTGAGCCATCAAACCGAAACCAACTTAGCCCCTTTAAGGCAACACATGTGGTTAGAGTCATCGACATGTACGCCCGCTCTGAGTCTCGACCTCCCAGGTTCCTACATGGACCAGAAACTCTACAATGTTATACAATTCCCCTCCCCCCTCCTTTCATCCACCTACCTCGACCCCTTTATCCATCATCCACCTCACTTGACCCCTTTCCTTTCATCCAGCTACCTGGACCCACTTTTCTTCAGCCACCTACCCTCACCCCTTTCCCTTTAATCCATCTACCCCGTTTCCCTTCCCTGTCATCCACCTATTTCAACCCTCTTCCCCTTCATCCACCTACCGCAGCCCCTCTATTAATGATCCACCTTACTTGAGCCATTCCCTTTTAACACCTACCTCATCCCCCTTTCCATCAGCCACCTAGCTTGACTCACTTTCCTTTCATCCACCTACCTCAACCCCCTTTCCTTCATCCACCTACCTCGACCCCCTTTCCTTTCACCCACGTACCTCGACCCCCCGTCCCTTTCATCCATCTACCTCAACCCCCTTCCCCATCATCTACCTACCTTATGTCGTAGCCAAAACTCTCAGAAGAAACGCATTAAAACAAGGCTTGCAGATGGTGGGTTAATTTGTTCCTGGACTGACCAAGCAAGACCCCCTTTCCTTTCATATACCTACCTCGACCCCATTCCCTTTGATTAAGCTTCCTCAAGCCCCTTTCCTTCAGCCACCTACCTCGATTCCCTTCCCTTTTATCTACCTACCTCGACCCCATTCCTGTCATCCATCTACCGTAACGCCCTTTCCATCAGCCACCTACCTCGACCACCTTTCCTTTAGCCACTTACCTTGACCCGTTTCCCCTTTATCCATCTACCTCCATTGACTTCCCTTTCATCCACCTACCTCAACCCTCTACTCCTTTATCCGCCGACCTCGACCCTCTTCCCCTTCTTCCACCTACCTCGACCCCAATCCGTCTAATCGATCTATCTCAACCCCTTTCCTTCATCCACCCACCTTGACCCTCTTCCCTTTCATCCATCTACCTTGACCCTCTTTCCGTTCATCAATCTACCTTGACCCTCTTCCGCTTCATCCACCCACCTTGACCCCCCTCCCCTTCATCCACCTACCTCGACCCTCGTCCCTTTCATCCAACTACCTCAACCCCCTTTCCTTCATCCACCTACATGACCCCTTTCCCTTTTATCCACCTACCTTGACCCCCCTCCCCTTCATCCACCTACCTCCACATCTTTGCCTTCATCCACCTACTTTGACCCCTGTTCCCTTCATCACTGTACCTCGACCCCCGTCCCTTTCATCACTCCACCTCGATCCCCTTTTCCTTCATCCATCTACCTTGACGGCCTTCCTCATCACCCACCTACCTTGTGTCATAGCCAAAACTCTCAGAAGAATCACACGGACACAAGGCTTGCAAATAGTGGGTTAATTTATTCTTTTCCTTTCATCAATCTACCTCAACCCCCTTTCCTTTCATCCAGCTACCTTGACCACCTCTCCTTCATCCACCTACCTCGAACCTCTTCCCTTTCATCCAGCTACCTCGATTCCCTTCCCTTTTTCCACCTACCTCAACTCCCTTCCCCTTCATCCACCTACCTAGACCTTCTTTCCTTTTCATCCATCTACCTCAACCCCTGTTCCTTCAGCCACCTAAGTCCACCCACTTCCCTTTCATCAACCTAAGTCAACCCCCGCTCCTTCAGCCACCTACCTCGACCCCCTTCCTTTTCATCGATCTTCCTCGACTCAATTCCCTTTCACCCATCTACCTCGACCATCTTCCCCTTCATCCACCTACCTCGACAATAAAGACAATTGAGAGCTTGCTGAGTTTTTATTTTCTTTATTTTCTTTATTTACTTTCTGACATTACTCAACACTCAAGTCGTTCTCTTCAACAAGTACTTTCACACTCTACTTTTAGTAGTTATTTTGATCACCGGCTTTAAGCCATTCCACAATTTAGTGGGCACAACTTAATTTTTCTAATTAATTAAACATAAATGTACAAGTTTTATTCATTTCATGTTGAATAAACTTTAAATTTGTAGTTTTTATTTTCAGACATATTTAATGTTCTAAATTAAAGTGTCTCCACTTGAATTGATGAGTAGGATGAATGTACTGTACAGAGTTCAATCAACAAATTAAAACAAGTTTCTACAGCAACATCCTGAGCACATTGGCAGACTTCCCAGCATGCACTGCTTGAGAGTTCAAACTCTCCTGAGAGTCTTTTCAATTATTGACAACAAAATAAATGATTGAAACTTTCCATTGTTTTTAACATATTTTAAGATGAATCATTTTTTTCATAATAATGATGAAAAGCTAACAATGATAAAGGTTCATAATAAATTTATTCCTCACTTCATCAGTTTGCCGGAGCGGAATCTCAGCTGTGTACGAGCAGATAACGACTGATCACACACAGGAAGGAGCGCCGCCTGAACACACTCAAACACTTACAGAACAACAAGGAGATGGCAAAGTACCGCCCACAATGTTTGATTGACAGGTGATCTGTGTGCAGTGAAGAAATGCCACAACAATCAGCTCTCAGCAACAATGATGGAAATACAACAAGTCTGAAGAAATGAAACACAGAGTGTAACCCACTGACCCTGAAATGACTTCAGTCTATCTGAGTCTACAGAACTCAGCAGAGGCTCCATCATCAACATGAAGTCCAGCATAGAGCGGCTGAGTGAATGTGGTCTGGACTCTGTGGAGGAGAGTCATGGTGTTAGTGACGCTGTAGAAGGACAGAATACCTGCACTGTGATCCAGGTACACTCCAACTCTGGAGGACCGAGGACCTGAGACGGGAGTGCGGACTTTGTTGTAATAAAAGTCATAACTATTTGTGTCACAATCCAGACCCCAAGATTTGTCATTTTGTCCAAATAAACATTCATCTGACCTCCCTGCTCTGATGATACTCTTGTATGCGACAGCTACAGAAACTCCTCGTCCTGTCCGCTTCACCTCCCAGTAACAACGTCCAGTCAGACTCTCTCTACTCAGGACCTGACCCCAGTAGGTGAATCTGTCTGGATGACTAGAATAAGGCTGATGTTGTCTCGTGTCTGTTGCTTTTCTGTTCCCCTCAGATAATAACAGCCATCTGTGTGCTGTGTTTGGATCCAGTGTGATTTCACGTGAATATCTTAGGAAGTCAGTTCTGGTCTTGGGTTCTGGTTGTGGCAGTAAAACATCCACTTCAGTCTCTGTCAGTGAGATGTTTGTCTGTTTCTGTCTCAGGACGTCCTGCAGTTTGTCTCTGAGCTCTGACACAGCTGCTGTCACATCCTCAAAGTACTTCTGAGGACGGATCTTGATGCTGGATGAGTGTGTAGACTCACTGAGTGCTGACAGTGAGGGGTAGTTGTGTAGAAACTGGTTGTGATCCTCTGTGTGTGAGAGCTTCTTCACCTCAGCGTCTTTCCTCTTCAGCTCAGTAATGTCCTGCTCCAGCTTCTCCTGAAGCTCTTTGACTCGACTCACTTCAGTTTCCTGCTGGGATCTGACCTGCTGCTTCACATCAGAGCGTCTCTTCTCCATGAGACGGATCAGCTGGGTGAAGATCTTCTCACTGTGCTCCACTGCTTTATCAGCAGAGCCATTGATGGCCTCCACCTCCTGTTGAAGCAGCTTCACATCTTCCTCTCTGTCCTGGATTCTCTGCTGGATGTTGTGTCGACTCCCCTCCAGCTCTCTCTGCCTCTCAGTCCTCTCTGCTGCAGCTGACACTGTGTCGTGGCCTTTATGTTCGTCCACAGAGCAGAGATAACAGATACACTGCTGATCAGTACGGCAGAACATCTTCATCACCTCATCGTGACGAGAGCAGATGTTCTCCTGGAGCTTCTCTGACGGCTCCATCAGCTTGTGTTTCTTCAAAGGAGCTGATTCATAATGAGGCTGCAGGTGTTTCTCACAGAAAGAGATCATACAGACCAGACAGGACTTAACTGCTCTCAGTTTCCTCCCAGTGCAGACATCACAGGCCACATCTTCAGGTCCAGCATAGCAGAGATCAGCAGGAGCAGCTTGGAGTACAGTCTTCTTTAGCTCAACTAACGCTGCTAACATGGTGTTTTTCAGCAGCTCAGGCCTCGGTGTGAAGCTCTTCCTGCACTGAGGGCAGCTGTAGATCCTCTTCTCATCCTCTGTGTCCCAGTGGTCTTTAATACAGTTCTTGCAGTAGCTGTGTCCACAGGGAGTAGCCACCGGATCCTTCAGTAGATCCAAACAGATCGGACAAGAGAAAGTCTCTCGGTCCAGCTGAACTCCTTTCTGCGCCATTTCACCTCTCAGTACATCGACTGTGTGAGTTCTTCTTCCTGATAACAGAAACTGGTCTGAGCTCTGATCTGATCTGAGTGTTTGTGCAGTGAACAAGGTCTGTCAGCTCAGTTACACTCATCCACAAAACTGAAGGGGAGGGAACAAAGAAATACACTGACAGAGTGGAGCTGCTGTGTGAGAGGAGGAGGGAGCAGTTATGAAGCTTTGGTTCATTCCAGGACGAGGAGCGACTCTGTGGATTCGAACTCTGTTTCTTCATTTACTGCATGTTTCATGTTGTAAATAATCAAGTTTGTCTGCAGTCAAGTTTTCATCCAAATGCATTTTGAATTTTAACTAAACTTTGGTTGCTTTGTTCCATCCACTACTAGTTAAACAGCAGCTGGCACAGATTCCTGAGGGCACAAGATAGAGAAAGATCTTGATTAGCTGATTTTTTTCCCTGCCTAACCAAACAAAATAAACAAACGCTCTTTGCTCTCATGACTGAATAAACAAACTGAACTCAAAGGGCAGCACAATTTATCCTGTTACTGTGTTTATATGTGGCGGACCCTGCCACCTTTCTAGCTTCAGACAGTGTTCTGGGACCTTTTTTCCTCTGAGGGCAGCTGGTTTATTCACTTAGAGAGAAAAGTGTGTATTTTAACCTAATTATTATTGTAAACATAAAAACTGAGTTTAGATTTCCTTTTAAAAACTACAAACTGCCCCATCTCTCTATAAAAGCAA
>CAEMYA010001397.1:69940-112821 GCA_903131615.1 Diplodus sargus
GAGAGGAGGACTTTATATCATCAGGAGGAGGAGAGGAGGACTTTATATCATCAGGAGGAGGAGAGGAGGACTTTATATCATCAGGAGGAGAGGAGGACTTTATATCATCGGGAGGAGGAGAGGATGACTGGAATAATATATAATATATATTTATGTGTATTGTGTTTGCAGACAGATGCAGATATAGTTTAATCATCTCTGTGACATTCAGCAGCAGCTCAGGAGGGGAAACTGTCGACCACGCTCCGGCTTTGACGTCACGTGTCGTTAATCTCGCTGACAGCTCGCCGGTGGCCTTTGGTCCCCCGAGGGGCCAATCCACTCTTCACCTTCTCTGCTGTGTGAGACTCACAGGAGCCGTCGCTTATGAGCAAATTCATTACTTTTGAGTGGAGAGTGAATCAGCTCTTTGTTCAGGACAGTGTGGAGTTAATTATCACTTTGGAGGAAATACAAATCTGAAGACAAAAGGAAAATTCCAAAGGGGGATTTGGAGAAGATCACAGAAACGTCAATTGGATTTGTGCAGCAGGTTATCTTGAAATAGCCGACTGGGGAGACGAGCCGTGATGAATGTGATTCACAGCTTCTGTGAAGGTTTTTCATCATTCTAGCAACTTTATTTAGTGTTTTAAATCATGGGTCAAACACAGAGTGAAGGAGAGAAGGAAGTGACTCTTCAAAACATCCAAGAACTTTACCGTAAGTTTGCGAGCGAATGTCCAAGTGGAAATCTGCACTTGCACGAATTCAAGAAGATATTTGGAATCAACAGCAGCTCCACAGAGGAAGAAGTGGCCTACATGGAGAACGTTTTCCGATCCTTTGATACTAACAAGGTAACGTAACATTGATAACATAATGCTGTGACGTTGAGCTTCAGTGTTTGTCAGTTTCGTGGTATATCAGCTGTTCGACTGTTGTCTTCTCAGGACGGTCACATAGACTTCATGGAATATGTCGCTGCGGTGCATCTGGTGCTTCGTGGGAAACTGGAGGACAAACTGAGATGGTCTTTTAAGGTTTACGACAGAGATGGAAATGGCTGCCTGGACAGACAGGAAGTGAGGCACCTTGTTACAGTAAGTGTGCTGAAGTCTTTTGCTTCCAAATCCAGAGAATTTTACCCAGAAAATGTTTTCACAGCCTGATGTGTGTGAAGCATCTTCATCAGGACCGTGTGTGTGTGTGTGTGTGGTTGAATCAGATTTGATTGACAGCAGCCAGCCAACATGTCCATGTTTATCCAGACTGATATAATATACGTAGTAAAAACTTCGAAGTAATTTAATTAAAGGTACATTTAGTTCTTGGTGAAATCGAAGGTATCACAGTGTTGACGTCATGTATGATTGTGAATTCATCACATGCTGCAACAACAATCACCTGAAGATCAACATCAGACAAATATTTTGGAAGAATTTTCCTTGAGGCGTTCCTGAGATATCGCCCGACCTGAAATCAATGCCACCTTTGACCTTTGACCTCCAAACTCTCATCAGTCCATTCTTGAGCCCAGATGGACATTTGTCCCAAATTTGAGTAAAGTCCCTGCAGGAGTTCCTGACATATCGTCTTCACAACAACGCTGTCCTAGATTCAGTTTCAATTCAAATATAGCTAAATCCTGATTGGTGCATGGAAGTATGTGACATCACCTTCCAATGAACACGCACACAAACAATCTGTATTCACGTGGAGCCGTTTGACTCACAGGTGAAGCTGATAGAGAATGAAGGTTTTTGGGGCCTTTAACTTTTCTACCTTTTGCAGATTTCTTCTCTCAGATGTCTGAGCTGTTTCTCTTTCTTGTCCCTTATTTATTCTCCGTCTCTTCAGATCATCTCCAAATTAAAGAGGCAAAGCAATCCAGGTGTCACGGCGAACATCGAAGACATTTGTGAACGAATATTTGAACTGGTGGACAAGAATCATGACAGTGAGTTCCAAGTTGATCATGACACAAAGTCCAGCACCAGTAACTTCTTGTTTCCTCTCCTCCTTGATGGAGATAAACTGCTCTGATCTCTCTGACTCTGTTCCTCCTGTCTATGATCCAGGTCGGATTTCTTTGGAGGAGTTCATCGAAGGGGCTGAGAAGGACCCCTGGGTGATGGAGCAGCTCAAACTGGACATCGGGCCCTGTGGGTGGTTCATGGAGCAGCAGGAGAAGAAACCCTGACGTCATAATGTGCAGCTGTTGTGCATTATGTTGTTTTAGTCACAGTTCTGACTCAGCAGAGGACGATTCACAGCAGGTTTGTGGCTTTTGTGATTATTCGAGGGAATTATCTGCATTTTGTTTTCTGATCTGGGAGATTCTGATCTCAGTCGTTGGACATATAAACATGTCTGGATTCATCGCATGGCAGAGAATCCTCTCCTGTTCACCTTCCACCCAGTGTGAGGACTCAAAGAGCTTTTCCTCTCAAGTGTTTCCTAACATCTGTGAACTGCTGCATGGAGATCGCAGCCAGACCCGACCCACTCTACAAGAACCTGAGCATTCCCCCTCTGCTTCACCTGTGGATCATCAGCTTTACAGGTGATGGATTGGCAGCACTGTGGCTTCACAGGTCCTGGGTTCAAATGGCTGGGACGCTATACTCTGTGCTTAAACAGGTTTCCCATCAAGGTTAATTCTCCGGTCAGTACCTTTGACCAGGGACCTGGCTAAGTGCTGGACCTGGTTCCTGGAGGCTTTTCTTTGACTGCCAGACCTCTGAGAAGGGATTGAATGCAGTTTCACTACTTTGTATTATATTGTTTGTTATATAACAAATAAAATAAATACTTTGCCACCAGGCGGCCATGATGGATGGCTTTTAAAGGATTAAAGGAACACTTGCACATTTTGGGATCAGTCTCTATGCTATGCTATGCTATGCTATGCTATGCTATGCTATGCTATGCTATGCTTTTAACAGATCACACAGTGACACACACAGGCAGGGAGTTTCTCTGTGAAAGATGTTTTAGGCTAGTTTGTTATTTTCAAGCTCTGTGGCTGACAACACTCAAAATGATTTGGCCATAACTGTCAACGTCTGAAATGTATTGATGATTTTATTTGTAATGTTTTTGTCTCATTTGCTTTGAATTGTTGTCTCCAAACTTTAAGGTGTTGAATTTCCAACCCAGTCACCAGAATGAATGTTAGCTCAGTACGTTTCTGCAGAACCACAGATAATTTTAAACATTTCTTCATGTTGCAATTTTTAGTTTGTTTCGGTTAAATTTTCAATTTCTCTCTTGTGTTTATGTACTGGAAAGGTTGAGGCACAAAATACCTGTTTTTCACCACAATCGTGGATGGAGTCGACACAACCTCCCCTGAAAATTAGTTGGTTTTGGTTGCCATGAAAAATGATCAGCTGGTCTTCCACTCGGCCATTTGGCAGTCTTGCTGGCTGCAGTAACGCCACCATCCCGCCGCCTCCTGATGTGAAAGGTGTCAAATAACCACATAACGTGAACATGATGTGCCATGTTTGGTAGAAATTACAACCTTGGGCGTATCTGTGGTTTTCAGAAACGTAAACTGCCAACATTATATCCTGAAAGCTGAGCTGTGAGTCTTTTTTTGTCAAGAAACACCAAATTCGAACACCAAATCTCGTCATGGTGAGTCAAGTGACAGAGATGTCTAAGCATGTTGCCTCGATGTCAGCAGTGATCAGTGCACACAGTCTGCTTTACCTGTGATTCTGTTAACCCTCTCTTACAGAGTTTCATCTGTAGCTGCTCTATATGAAGAGATATCTTGTTCTGTAACTACAATTGACGATTAACTTGACTTTTCGCTGTGTGCCGGATTCAAAACCCAGAAAACTGTTCTGAGAGGTCATCTGAATGAGGAACATGACGGCAGGAGTTGGATATGCATGTTTTATGTCCATCAATAATAAAATAAACCCCCCGAAAAAACTGTGTGCATGTCTCCACATACAGTCTGATTCATTCAGGACCTGGTCTTTGTTTCCTCCATTAGCTTAACTCTCTTTATCGTAAACAAGAAGAAAGCCGAACTGTGTCACCGCAGCTCTGCAGTCACCTATAGAGACCTCAGGGGAGCTTTTAGCATATGGATTTAGCTTGACCTGCTATTATTAGCCTTTAAGGCTCTTTACCTAACAAGAACACATACGTAAGAGTCACAGAGACAACCAGAACCGCACAGACTTCAGCCATTTTGAATCACTCACAAATTTTCTCACAAACATTTTGAATGTGTTTTTCCATCTTCAAGAAGACGACTGGCTTCCATTTGTTTTTGCAAAATCTTGTGTGTGTGTTTGTGTGCTTGTGTTTGTTTGTGTGTTTGTGAAGCTGGTGGTTATCAGGCAAAGAGCCTTTAGGCTGAGATTAGTAACACAGGCTAAATCCATACAGTAAAAGGTCGCACAGGGTCTCCACACAGCGACACAGTGTGATGCACCACCAGCCGCTGCTGGTCGGAAAGCAGAATACCTGAAAACGTATTTATATTATACTTACTGTACTATGTTTACTTCGGACCGAAGCTAAAGTATAATAATGTTGTAATTATATTGATTTATACACAGTTCTGCCTCATCAGAGGGTTTGTGACTTTTGTGATTATTCAAGGGAATAATCTGCAATAATCTGAAACAAGAATTTAGTATTTCAGAACCTAATATGTCAGATATGTTGCGTTTACAGCTTATTGCACTCCCCCCCCAAAAAAATAATTTAATGCAGTCTAAACACTGAAGTTAATGTAAACATTTCTAACTTTAGTTCCCAGGCAAAGATAAAAATCTAACTCTCATACATAAATGTATAGCAATTAAAAACTAGTGGGGTTTTTGCAAATGTAGAGTTGATTTCACTGATTTTATCATTCATAACATGTGAAATAAAAACATTTGTCCTTTATAAAACTCTTTTAACCACTGACACAGTCCATGTTTGATGTATGATTTGAAACTTAAAGCTGTTGAATTTTAAACAAAATTACACAAAATAATAACTTCATTTTGATCCAGCCCATACTGAGGCGACCAAATGGCTAATTTAATAATGTCACTTTGTGTAAAGTGTCTTTTGATATTTTTTAAATGACAAATTACTTGCATTTTAATAAAATACATTTACTCACACTAGTATTTTGTGTTTTATTTGGATATATTTAAAAAAACAAGTATCTATAATCTGTTATTGTAAGATATTCTCTTATTGTCGTTTAAAACATTTTTAATTGGTTAAATTCTTAACAGGGATAAATCGATGGTTAATCAATAATATGCTGTTCAGTGATCGGTGGGATGGCAGTCCTGTTAAAGGAAGTTAAAGACAAACATTTATATTTCTTGTGCTGTCTAACTTACATAGCAGTGACCAAAATCAGTCAGTTCTGGTGTGTTGAATGAGGCTGCTGCGAAAACGGAAGTGATGGGCAGGTGTGCTCTTGGTGCTTGTTTCCGCTTTGATGGAGCAACACGAGCCTCTCCTGGAGATAAAAACATCTAATGAGCTCCAGAAAGCTTCTCTTCTACATATTTCTAACAGGTCTAACCAGATATATGATATTTATAAACATTACTTTTATTTAAACATGATAAACACAAAACATCGTTCCGTCGTTTCCTCCGGGACCCGTCACAGCATGACACAGCTGCGCATGCGCACCTTCCCCCAGTTGTCTGTTGACAAACGTGACCAATGCATACCTCTGTCCCTTCGTCTCCAAGTGGAATAAAATGTAATTTCGCAGGATTTTGTCGACGTTGCGAGGTTTCAGCTGGATTCTTCATGAAGTTGTGAATCCGGTAATCACTTAAAAACTTACATTTAACGCGCGTGTGTCGGTTGACCGAGCTAATTCATCAAGTGGGATAGTCGAGATGCAGTTCAGTGCTAGCTACGTTAGCATGCAGCTACGTAGCTAGCTGGATAAAGTTAGCTAGCTAGATTGATGTGAGCCATAACTGGTGTTTGATTAGATAAGTGGCCGACTTGCCGACGCCGGCCTCCGAGGCCTCCTGCCGGCCGCAGCGTGGAGCCTCTGCGGGCTGAACGAGTCGTAGTGCGTCAGTCAGGACAACAGTGGAGGTGCTAGCTTGTAACTAAGCTAATGTCAAAACGTCGGCGTCACACTGACAACTTTATACTGACGCTGCACTGTTAGCAATATTGTGTTTGTGATATTGATCCTCTCCAGCTCAGTCAGCGCTACTTAATGAGGCTTTCTGTCGCTTTAGGTTTCTATTATCTGCTGTTATCTTCAGCTAAATGATGAGCTGAAGACAAACAGTCGCCTGCTTCATATTCTGTCTCGTTAGCATCTTTCTGCAGGATCTTTCACTGAGCTCTTGTCTCCAACTCTGACCTGGACATCTGAGTGTGTTTATCAGAGCACAGAGTTTGATAATTAAGCATGATTCAGTTATAATCAATAAATGTTGCTGCACCAGATTGTTCACAGTAATTTAGCTCATTAGAATTGAGTAATTTAACAGCATGTTTGTGTGAATGAATCGTCTTTAAACCCCAGAAGAATCCCAGGTAGCCATGACACCATCCAGTGTTCTGCTTCCTGCTGTGGTATGCATGAGAGAACCAGTTTGACCTGATTCTCGCCTGCGTCACATGGGCTGGACTGTTCAGCAGGCTGAGTGAACCGGGCTGATCCAGCACCCCAGGCCTCGAGTCCTCAAGTCCTCCCCGGCTTTAGTCTTCTAGGTGTTCGGGCCCCAGCAGCCACACCTGTCCGTCAGTCTGGTTTTAAAGAGGTTGGGCCCTTTCAGCTGCTCAAACGAAGCCTGCAGCCAGCTGCCGTACAGTGATAAACGCTGTATGATATTGTTTGAGTGTCAGTTTGGCCCACATCCCAACAATCACCCGGATCACTTGGCCCACATCCGCGTTGCCGATCATGTTTCCTGCTGAACTGAACTCCCGAGTCCATTTTCTGCTATTCTAGGATGCTGTAAATAATTTAAGGAAGCTGGTATTCCTGCCTGCAACTCTATCAGGGCTGACGTGCACGTTCATTTAAATATAACATCAATCCTGTCTCTCTGTTCGACCTTCCTCTGTATTATTTAATGTGAACCTTTGAATTACACACGTTCACCGTGCTGATTCTATAATGGAGACAGTCATGAGGAAGAAGACGGAGCTGAATAAAGAATATTTGTTTGGTTGATATGATACTATAGAACCAAAAACACACCAGCAGTTAAACACGCATTTCTAACCTCTTACTCTGTGTGTGTGTGTGTGTGTGTGTGTGTGTGTGTGTGTGTGTGTGTGTTAGGTCTAAGCTGAAACCATGCTGAAATGGTTTTCCGGCGAGGAGGGCGAGCCTGGTTCTGTAGTAAGTACACGTGCTGGTTTTTCTTTGCTTGAGCGGTCACATTGTTATCCGTGTCAGGTGGCTGGTGTCGTGGCGCTGTTGTCTGCAGTAACGTGTCCAGCTGTTACACATCTACAGGGTTTTCCTGACCATTATCAGGCTGAGCTGCAGCACCCAGGCGGGATGAGCAGAATGATTGTAAAGTGGAGAACATCAGAACATCTAGATGGTTTTCCTCAGATCTAATCGTCCAAAATCATGTCAAATTCAATATGAATTTGGTAAACTTGAGTTCCACAAACATAGAGAAAACACTGATCTACATTTATAATTATAATAAATCACTTTGTGTACGATAACATGGACAAAATGGCTGAAGAGCAACACTAGTGTGTCTCTGAAACTAAAACAAAATGTTGCTGTATTCACAGATTTGTAGGGATGTCTGTCA
This sequence comes from Diplodus sargus, assembly GCA_903131615.1. NCBI lineage: Eukaryota > Metazoa > Chordata > Actinopteri > Spariformes > Sparidae > Diplodus > Diplodus sargus. The sequence continues at coordinate 77,713 of CAEMYA010001397.1, forward strand.
ACACTTTTCACTAAAGTGTTGATCAACTAGATTCACAGACGGTTGATTTCAGTCAGTGCCACATTTATCAAAGAGCTTTCAGGTTCACACATCGTTCCATGTTATCTTGTGCAGCCTCACTGTCACACAGAGGAAACTCAGCGAAAGCTTCGCTGTGTGTTTCACGTCCAGTTCGACTGGATTTAGGGAGACTGCTGAGCACAGGGTTTGACTCAGACAGTCAGAGCTCACGCTTCCGGTGAGGGGGGACCACTGCTCCAGATTAAATCCCCCTGCATCCCCGTCCCATTTACTCTGCAGCCTGATGCTTATCTCTGTATCTGCTCGTGCTGCACTGATCTGGAAACTGCTCAAATTATTAAAAAACATGAAAATGTGATATTAAGTTATTATATCAGAATATTTATTAATCTCATGTTGTACAAGAGCAGCATCTTTCCTTCTGTTACCTGTTGCCTCAGCCAAGTTCTTCTACATCCCCCTGTTCTGCTCTTTTCTACATTACTGATATTGTGACCTTGACTTATCTTATCAGATGGGTCAAATATCAGCTGACAACCACAAGTGACTGATCCGCATTAAATATATTATTAGATATTATTTATGTCACTATTTCTTCTAGCAGAGAAGTTTTATAACCTCCCAAGAACCAGATCTTTTAAAATTGAGTTAAATTAGAAAGCATGTTCATGTGTGAACTTACTTTACATCCTCATGTTACACCTAAAGGAACCGTGTTGGATGAGTGCGTACAAGTATTAATATATCAGAATTTTAACTTTAAAGAAATGTTGTTTCTCTGCCAACGTGTTGCCTCATTTCAGGTCTTCTTTCAGGAAATCACAGGGTCACCATCTTTGTTTTATATTGTTTCTGTAGTCCTGTAGTGGTCTCCTCATCTCACACACACTGGCACAAAACTCCAGATCAGCTCCAGATGAAACATCACCTGACACGTTCTCGTACCAGCCCACTCATTCAAACAGCTGGTGGGATGTGTTGTGTTGAAACGAGGATGTGCATTCAGTGCAGCTTTCAGAGAGACGCAGTTCTTCTTTGAGGTCTGTAGCACACCTTCTTGCCGGTCTCTCCTCAGGGCCCAGGTTCTCCCCGAGCTGCTGCCGCTGCAGGTGGAGAGATGGCTGCAGAGGAAATGGCCGAGCGGCTCTCCCAAACTGAGCAGCTGGTCGCTCAGCTGAAGGAGTTGATCCGGGAGAAGGATGCAGCACTTCGCTCCAAAGACGACCAGATGAAGGTGAGGACGATTCCTCCACTGCCTTCTGTCACGGCTTCATTATAGCAGAACTTAAAATGAATCCTTGGACAGCCTCTAATAAAAGTAAATGGACAGTGGCGTGCTCTTGTTTTACAGCATACAGCACATGTTATTCATGCCAATATAACACAGATTTGTTAATGTAATTTTCCGAGTACAAAATGTAATCACACAGTCTCCGTCTGGCCTCTCTGACTGAGTCAGGAACAGTCACTCACGTGTGTTATTCTTAAATAACGCTGCAGGAACTGCTCCTGTTAGTCATTCATAAGAAAAGTTAACCATTAAACGCCCGAGTCAGAAGTCTGCTACACAACAATAAAGACAGGAATGTGAGATTAGAGTTCAGCCATGTTTGCTTACAGGAACATCCTCTTCACTACAGCCATCATCTCATCCACTGTGTTGTTATAATAAAGACTGTTCCTGCAGTAACTGTAACTGAGCACTTCACTGATGGTAAATTAGATGTGATGTAAAGAAGGTGTCGTCTGTTGCTCAGGTGGAGAAGGAGTCATGTGAGGCCAAACTGTCCAAGCTGCGTCTGCAGAACAAGGCCAAGGTGACCTCGCTCAACACGCAGCTGGAGGAGCTGAAGAAGCAACATGGAGGGCCGGGCACGCCGACACACGGCAAAAAGGTTCTGCACACACACACGTGTGACGATACATGTGAATAAGTACAGTTAACACATACATTAAACCAAAAACCTCAATGCTGTGTGTCTGATTGTAACAGAACGCCCTTTTTTCCACTAGAGGGCACAAAGGCTCTAAAACAAAAGTCTCTGTTAAACACAAACATGAACCACCGGCTGTTATTATGTCTTATATTTTAGATAATAACAGACACAGAGCAAGAAGAGCATCCCAGTCTGTTGTGTCTCTAGTCTTGTAGTCCAGTGCACGATTTTATAACTTTGTTTTTTTTGTTTTCGCTGTAGGGGTCGTCAGACGGAGGAGGAGATCAAGCCAGCCGGGGCAAGATCGTCGTGCTGAAGAAGAAGCTGGAGGATCTGGAACAGCAGCTCGCACAAAGAGTGGACGAACTGGAGAAAAAGGTAAAATACCTTCATGTGTTTATGAGTGAAAATTAATTACAAAATATTGTGACTGTCCGACTTCCTCTGTTGTTATAAAAGTCGCTGTACTTGGTTAATAAGGTTGACTGAAGATCTGTGACTTCTGTAGCCTTCTGTGTGTCTGGTTGCTGTATCACAACACCAGGCTAACATTAGAGTGTGTGTTTACATCTGTGATCTGTTTCTGAAGCCTTGAGACCGCTCAGATGATCTGGTTCAGGTCTGGTTCAGGTCTGGTTCAGGTCTGGTTCAGGTCTGTTTACTGTCCCCAGAGTCAAAGCTAAACATAGAGAAGCAGCAAATACAGTTTTTTTATGCTCAAAATATCAGCAACAAACTCCCAGAATACTGAAGATCGGCCTCAACTCTTTAAAATCAAAGCTCAAAACTTCAGTTTGCTACTGCAACTTTATCAATATCTTAAACTACATTGTAGCAGCTTTATTTGTTTTTATATTGTGTTTGTTTAACATATTTTCTTTTAGTTTATGTCCTTTTTATACTGACTTTCAGCGTCTTTTATGTCTTTTATGTCTTATGTAAAACCTTGATGCTTTTTTCCTACTGTGGCATGTTTTGTAAGGTTTAAAGTGGACAGGTTTACATTTACAGAGAGAGAAGTGAGCAGGCACAGAAATCTGTTTTCATTTCTCTGACAAAAATCATTACTAATTTCTTCCAGAGGAAGGAGGTTGAGTCACAGCGGCAGCGAGGCGAGGAAATGGACGCCATGCTGACAGAGAAGGACAAGAAGCTGGCAGAGAAAGAGGCGTATATAGTTCACCTGCAGACAGCGCTGGCAGGAGATCAGCCCGTCACACCTGCACCACAACAGGTCAGACCGCTCACAGGAATGTGGAGGAAACCTCATTGTGATATTTTCTATTAATTTACTGCCAATAATTTCACATCCGTCATCGTTTTCATTCATTTTATTTCAACACAAAATGCCCAAATGTGCTTTTTGCCTTCCTGCTGTGTTTGTAGTAAATTGTCAATCCACTTATTGAGGCTCCACATGTGATTTCTCCTCAGGTGACGGAGGAGGGTGGAGCGCTGCAGGAGCTGCAGCTGCTGGTGCAGACTCTGACCAGGAAGGTGGGAGAGTCGGAGGAGCGCTTCAGTTTGCTGCAGGAGCAGGCCGACAGCCTCAAAGAGCTGCTGGTCACAGAGAAGGAGCAGTACAGTCAGAAGGAGACCATGTACAAACAGAACGTAGGTGTTCAAAGCTCTGAGTCGGCTTTTTTCTGTTCGGAGGCACCAGAGATGCGTTTCAAATCGCATGCACGCAGCATCGCTTCTGTTGTGGAATTTGATACCGTTTTCTGTATTGGTTATGAGAAGAGTCGCTATCTTGTGGCTGATGATGAATCCTGTGTTTGTTTTTAGATCCAGACATTCAAGGACATCATCATTCAGAAGGATAACCAGCTGATGGAGGTGAACCAGATGCACGAACAGGAGCTCTTCAAGTTAGCAGCAAAGTCTGATGCCAGCGCCGACTTAGAGCAGGTACTGACAGAAAAGTTACTGCTGCAGCCACACGATCCGTTTGACTGTTTTGACGTTTCAGCAGACGGCTGTAGATGTTATAGAAAGTTTACTGTGTTGGTGAATGTTAAGCACATCTTTTTGTCTCCTCTTCAGCTTCTGAAGGCTCTGAAACAGAAGCTACATGAGAAGGAGGAGGTGCTGCTGGGTAAAACTCAGGTCATCGATGTTCTCCAGGGAGAAGTGGATGGGAGGGACCAACAGATCAAGGTCAGGAGCAACATTCCTGCTGTATATTTTGTGACTTAACAGCAATTCCTTTACTCCTCTTAAGATAATAATTAATTCCTTTTAACTCATGTTTTGTCATATTGTCAACGTCCTGCCTCTGCATCTTCTCTTCTCCCCACAGGAGCTGACGGAGCGACTGCGTCGACTACAGGTGGAACGAGAGAGCCTGGAATCCAAGATGGAGGCAGAGAAGCACGTGATGCGAGCGCAGCTTCGTGACCTGATGGAAAAGCAGCGGGCGGAGGTGCAGCGAATGACGGAGCAGCATCAGGCACAGATGGCCCAAACGCAGCAGGAGCTCCTGGGGCAGCTGGAGGAGCTGAAGAGGGCCTCGGTAACAGCACCACCTGCCAGCCAGGAGGTCTCAGGAAGTGGAAGCATGCCTGTGGATGCAGCCTCCATCCAAAGGATCACTGAGCTGGAAGGTTGGTTTGTCTTTATTCTCTAATATTAAGTCTCATTGTTTTTGAAGGAGATTAAAGAGGAAATGTCAAGTCGTCATGGTGGTTTGTATTTTAAAACAAAGATGTTTGTCGAGTCAATAGAACAAAGGCATCATTGTTGTCTTTTTTCAGACTTTGATCAAAAAATACTCACACTACCCAGATCAGTTTGAATAAAGTGATGATAAGAAAATAACGAACTGAATTTATTATAATTACAAATTTAGATCATTCCTCAGAAACCACATTCATCGTGCCGTGACCTTGAATATCACCGTAACATCCGTTTCATCCTCATTTCTTGCAGCCCGAGTGAACCAAAGAACAGACGAAGCCAGCAGATCTGAGGCCAAATTCCTGAAAATGAAAGCGTGGTCTAAATCTCGGATAAGACAGTTGGAAGAGGAGTTGAAGAAAAGCCAGGTGAGACGACAATATGTTGAGATTTAAGTTCTATAGTTTGTATGTTTCTTCATAGAGACGCTTTATTATTTGTTTCTCCACATTAACAATTTACCCCTGTTATCTGTAGTCAGATAAAAAATGAGATATTGCAAACAAAGATGTGTCAAAAGGAAATATTTGTTCAAATGTATCCAAAAGGAGTTTTTATTTTATCTTCTCACCTGCTCATGGAAAAGCAGGAGAAACAGGAGAAGCAACCAAAAACAAAGCCACCATAAAATGGCTCCATAATTTTAAACTAGGTTATTTCAGCGGATTTAAAAGATGTTAACTTTGCCTCCTTTAGGCTGGAGGTGCTCCCCCGGACCTGACGGCCCTGCGGAGTCACATCACAGCGCTGGAGGAGGAGAGAGAGGAAAACCTCTGGAAGGTTGAACAATACGAGGAAATCAAAGCAAAGAACGGTAAAAGTCCAATCTGAGTCACGTGAAGCAGAACCAGCAGCAGTAAACTTCCCTCTGGAGTGTCTTAAACTCACTGGAGTTAGCTAACTTAGCTGTGTCATTAGTAGCTTTGATGCCAAACTGAACATTGTCTGTTTGACGGTTTCTTCCAGAAATGCTGGAGGCGAAGCTGGTGGTGTACGAGGAGCAGCAGAGGACACTACAAGCAGACCTGGAGCAGTTCACCAAGAGGGCTGCCTCTCAGGTCAGGGACCCAGGTTTCTTTTCAATGCCCCTAAATGTTTGGTGTAAAAACGTACTCACTGCTGCTCCCTCTGGTGACAGGCGAGCGAGTCGGGCAGCGCTGACGACACTCAGAGCCAGGTGCTGGAGTGGCAGGAGATGGTCGCCGACGCAGTCAGCGCCAGGGACCGAGCCAAGGAGGAGAAGGCTACCATGGCCCTCCGCATCAGCCACATGGAGGAGGAACGAGAGGGTAAGGCTGTTACTGGAGGATGAATGGATGAGGTGGAATCAACAGGAGTAGCTAGCATCAGAAGCTAACTGGACGAAAAGACTCGTCCCTTGTTTTCTTGTTTACACTGTGCAAAAAATCACACATGGATAATGGGTTTTTTTTGTGCACATGTTTGCTTAATCCTCCCTAATCTGCTCAGAAAATCTCACACACTGCCAGCGTTTATTGTAAAAGGCTTTTAAATGTATGTGATCGAAAGCCTTTGATAACAATAAGAATGTAGCGCAGTAATGCGGCTACAAACGTTCCATTATGGATTATTCCGTCATGCTCAAGCTGATTAGATTATGAATTTGCAAATCACAAGTTCTAAGTACCTAAACAAGAAACTGCTAATGTTTGATTCAGGATCGTAATCAGTATTTTTTATCTAACATCGGATCTTTGAGTTAAACTGACTACAATAACAGAAATCTAAATCCTTTTACACTGAACTGAAATATGGAGCACAAGTTCCCATTTGAGCAGAGTGGTGGTGGTTGTTTGGTTTGAACTGGGGTCTTTCTGATTGGTTTGACTGGCTGACAGATCTGCTCCGTGGACTGGGACTAACATGTCTATAATCTCTGAAGGGAACTATAACTACAACTATCATGATAACTATGTTACAGCTGTCGGCAGCTTAGGAAAATAAATAGTGATAACCTGTTACTGCTGTCGGTGGTGCAGAGAAGCAAAAAGAAAACACCCAGAAGGACACGGCTTTACAAAAGTCCTCACAGATGAGACGTTAGAGAGAGTTGTCGTCTCTTAAAGACAGATTATATACAGATTATACATTAGGCTGTTACCAGGTATTCTGTTGATCTTTAAAGGACATCAAAACAAACATAGACCCCATCAGCACTGAACACTGTCGGGTAGTACGTCTGTATTTTGCAGCCAGATATTATGTTATATAAAGTATATATATTCAGACTGAGTGTCTTCTACATGCCGTCAGTCAGCTGATAAAGAAGAGAGGCTACAGTTGTAATGTTATAAACTCTCCTGCAACATTATTTTGTTAGAAAATGAATCTAATTGATGGTCCGGTAAGTTAATTGGAGGCTGCAGTTTCTGGTTCTGTATTCGTTTATTGCATCGGAATCAGAATCTGGTTATTAGTACGTAAGTTTTCACATGTGAGTAATTTCCCTCGTTATATTGGTGCGTAACAGTAAACTAGAAAATATAAAACAAATTAACCGGCAGCTAATTAATTTCATAACTCATTTTATTTTGTACCAACAACATGAGCACCATGTTGTTTAGCAGAGCAGTTTAGAGTGTGTTCACTGTTTTCCACATGTCCTCTGTTGTCTGACTGAACATTACTTTCTTTATCTTATTTTCCCGCCCGTCCTCATCGCTGTTAACGGGGAGCGTTTGGTTTCCCCCGTGCTGCCTCCCATCTCGTGGACCCCCTCCCCCTTCAGCCCCTGCTCCAGGGATGGGAGCAGCCACACAGAACAGTTTCCCATCAGTTTTGTGCATGCAGGCTCCTCCGAACCTCCAGTGCAGCTCCTGCTCACTGTACTGCCTGCAGGTCCACCTTAACTTTCACCTCCCCGGTGTGAGCTACAGGCAGTGCAGTGGCCGGCGCCACTTTAGAGTCTGCCATTTTGTTTTCTCCTTCCTTACCCTCTCCTGTGTTGTTCCTCTTTTCCATTTCTTCACCCCTTTCTGTTTCTGTCCTTCCGTTTCTTCCTTTCATTCTTTGTTTTCTGGTGTGGCGACGTTAGAGTATTTAATTATTATCACAGATAACCAAACGATACTCTCATTATTCTGTTGGGATGGCTCGATTTGTACTAACTCTGGAGATGCTGTGTCTCATGTGGCATCAGATAACATTAGTGTTCTCTTGTGATGGTCTATAAAGTTATTGAGTTTGGATATTTTATGAGAGCTTACTGTTGGAAAAACACGTACAAGTACCTCAATATTTGACAATTCATACAAATAACATTCATCCCTCTCGACATCCAGCTGTTTAATAAAAAGAGTAACGTACAAAATCTATTCTTCATTAATTGAAGTTCAATAAAACCAAAGTGACGCTCAGACAAAAAATCTCTAATGGTCCCTCTTACGTTGACTCTGGCTGTTGACTGTAATTAGCTGTGTGTGCCGCTGACTGTTGAATTACTGAACCAGTGAAGTGGAGGAGACATTAATGAAGCCGGTGCGAGTGATGAGACTCGCAACTCAACTCAAAGCTCACAGTAATTAATGTTTTTCTGAAAGACTGCTGAGTTGATTTATTAAAACCGTGCGTCGCGCTCCACCAGCGTTCCTTCTGATATTGACAGAAAACCAGAAACCTGTCTCAGAACTTTTTGTTCTTGCTCAGAGTTGAGTCAGTTCTTTGTAAACCATCTAATCCAGTCGTTCCTTTGGTGTAATTGTTGGTGCTTTAATTCAGCGGGAGAGACGATGAGGAACATAAACACGAACTTCAGGTTGTGATGCTGCTCTGAAGTTCTGCTGTGATCATGAATTTATTGCTGAAGTGGAAACTGTGAGTCTTACGTGACAAGTTGCCGTAATAATGGTCATAATATCATACACAATGTTTAATTGATTAGAATGGTATTATCAATTTCTACACAGGATATCATAAGACATGTGACCAATGCTCAGTGAGTCGGAGTGTCACGATCGACTGAATCTGAAATCACAGTATTTTTCTTCTCTACCTCGTCTACTTCTGTGCATCCAAAAAATTAACCAAAACATCACAGATCGTTTAACGTCAGCTTGCAGAGGATCATGAAGAAGATCAGCTGGCTGCTACCTGAGGAAACTCTGACAATGCTGCTGGTCTTATTTCTTTTTTCAGAGATCTGCTATTGATTTGTTTGGAGAGAGGTTTCACTCTGGACAGATTTGAGAAACTGAACTTTCTAAAATACAATGAGAATGTCAGGACATAAAATCATCTTTACAAATCAAGATCTGGTACCATAAAATTGGCACAGCTGGCAATAAAATTGAATCATGACCTTAAAATCTGAAGTGAAATCGAATCAAGAATTTGGAGAATCAGACTTGTGACACTCGTACTGCTGAGCGTTTGATTCCCTGGTTTGCTGCTGCAGCCTGCAAAGTCTTTGCCAGCAACACGCAGCAAGAACTCTCTGTTAGTGAGCAGTATATAATTTATAAAGCCATAAGTAAGAGGATGAGTTAGTTCAAAGGGAAACAAAGACGATAGCTTTTGTTTTTGATTTAATTTATATTTCTGGAACAAAACAGATCGTTGTGATCTCCGTTTATGAAGGCCTGACTGTGTTTGGTTTCTCAGGCATCAACAGAAAAAAACCAGCAGGATTCAGATTTTAACGCAGAGGACGAACTGTTTATCGATGATGATCATGTTTCTCCTCTTCTTCCATCCTCTGTGTATAATTGTACTGCTGTGCTCAGAGCAGGCGAATGCAGAGTGTGAGGCAGAGCGGTTTTATTCCGCATGAACAGTTTGGATGATGTTCTCCGGTCCTGATGCTCCAAGATATATTCAGTAGTGTGCTGTTGTAACAGTGCTGTGTTCTATAAATAGTCCTTTACAATAGAGCTTTCTCTGCTTCACCCTGCTTATAAACTGAACCGTCACTGACCTGCTTCACCCACTGATCTTTCCTTTTCCCGCCCCACCCTTTGCTTTGAGCTGCCCCTCCTTTCCCTCCACTCCACATCAAAATCAGCCTGTTTGTCACAAAACAGATGGGAACATGTTTTGTTCAGCCTGATCAATTTGGCTCTGCCCCGCTTGCATCCTTTGCTGCTAAATGAAAATTCAAAATGAAAGTTAAAAGCGCTGCCAGAACCCCCTCAGATCTGAACCCGCCCTGCGTCACTCTGAATATCTGTTCTCCCTGTTGAAGAAGCAGCGGTGAAACATTAAGTGTGACTCATGAAAACGGGCGCTCTCCTTCCTCCCACAGCCACTTTTACTCTGCGTCTCCCACATGTTTGAATGCTGTTTTCCTCTGCTATGCAAATCAGGTGTGCATGGCTCTGACCAGAATGTTGCTTTTCAAGTGTTTCTCAGGTCCACGTACTTTATGCAGATACAGAGTTGGAGTAACTTTCTCTTTCTCCGTCCTTTTATTCTCTCAGTCTCTGTCTCCATATTTCTCTCACAGTCTGTCTCTGTTCTTTTTAGATAAAACTGTTTTATCTGTGTTCCAAAGTTCATTTGTGGTGTTGAAAGTGCCTCATCTCCCCTCTTCATCAAAAACACCATCTATTCCAGCACACTTATCTATTCTCTGTCATCCTGTCTTCAAAAAATGTCGTCTTTCACTCCGCCACCATTCTGTCCTGCCCGTTTTATACCCCACCTCCCATCCATAAATCCATCCTCAACCCAAACAACATTCCCCTTTCCCTGTGGCACAAAACTGATTGAGGATGACTGGTTCTTTCCTGGCTGCTCCGATCCAGCACTGGTCAGTCGGCAGCAGGAGTTGGAGGAGGAGCTGGCTCAATCTCGGGGGCTCGGTCACCACAGGGCCAAGAAGCTGGCAGCTCCAGCCCAGCGAAGCCTTCAGGTAGGTGGACGGGTTACTGTGGTTGTGCTGTGGCATCACCAGAATAATTCAGGAATGAATGCTTCTATGTGCTGTGAAGTTCCCAGTGGTCTGACTCACCGGATGTAGACTGTGGCGATAAGCCTGCACTATTTCAGGAAGCGTTCGCCTTCTTTTTGCCTTCCGCACATGAGTGTTTTTTAAAATCCCGGTCGCTGCAGGAGCAACAAAGTCTCTTTAGCCAGATCCACACCGACAGTAAATGGGATCTGTTCTGGGCCAAAACCCGTCCTCCATCCACGTTTTAGTGAGATGTGTGCAGTAGTTTTTTTAGAGGTAATTAAAGCGCTTAATTGTAAAAACAGTCCAATTAAATGTAAAGCTTGAAAATAAAGCGTTGCCAAAAGTTTGTAGCTACTTATTTCTGCTGCAGCGAGCCTCACATTTATTATATATATTATTATGTTAACAAGCAGTCATATTTCCTCTTAATACAAACATAGTCATTTAGAGCAACAACAAGTAGGCCCACGTAAGGCCACGATAGTCAATCACAAGCATGAAATCATTACCGGAAAAAAGGGACGGCAACAACAATGGCTTTTCCCAGAGCAGTGCCGTTCTGAGACGATCCCAGAGTTTCCCCATCACAAGGAGGATATAACCAGAACCATCGTCACCACTAACACACACTCCAACATCAAACAAGAGAGACACGCTAATAAAACTCCTAGTTTTCCAGTCTGAAAACACTGACTGTTCATGTGTGTACAGACCTAAGGATTAAAGGAATAATTCAATGTTTTGGGAAACATGTTTATGTGTCTTTTACGCACTGTCTTTTGCTAATTTATTAAGAATAAATCGGCAGGAACTAAAGAATAAGACCGTTAGTAGAGCGACTCGACCTTTTACTTTTTGTGCACCACACATGTCAATATCAACGCTCATTCCCGCTGACAATTCGAGACGATGATCTCAAAGCTCGTCACCTCAGTGTGCAACTGTTTTCACTGAGTGTTTTGCGCTTTTTAACTGTTTTAACTGTGTATGTTTGTGAGTCTTGACATAATTGCAAATGAGGGAAATATTAACGATTACAAGTCTTAAGTAAAGGTTGGAATGATTAGATTACATGTGAGAATGCACCAGGTACGGAGCTGGTTAGCTGATCTTTAAAACATTTATTATAAGCTGTCACTGTCCTGCTCTGACTGACTGTATCCGGCCTGTAGGAGGACTTTGAGTTCGACGGGCAGGCCCCCTTCCAGGACCCGCGGAGCACCTCTGAGAGCACGACCCCGATGGAGGGAGAGAACATGGGAGGTTGGTGGCCCGAGTACAGTACTCCTGACACAGGTGTGAGACCCGCCAGACAGTTTACACCGGCATGCACACGGTCATCTGCACATTCCTGTGGGAAACTTGAGTTGCCTTTGGGTTGATATTTTATTGTTTTCATCATAACCACCAAACTTGTTGGATTGTGGCTGTCGGTTGGTTTTGTGTTTGTCCATCTAACCCGCCAGTATTACGAATGTTTCCTGGTTTAACTATCTGGGGTTATTGTGCTTCACACACTGGAGGGATTAGCTGTAACAGGCTGAATTTACTCATCTCACATTCTGGGACGATTGATGTAATCCGAAGTGTTCAACACTCATTTATTGGTTTCCATTTTCATCAGTTGACAGAATTTTCTTTGGACACGTGCATGCTGGTTTGAGCTGGCTGGTGTTTGTTGGGTTATAAGTCCACTGAATGTTTTTTGAGATCATATAAATGTAGGTGAAGAAAAACTTCATCTGTGGTAAGTTTATTTTTTTCATTTTTTGTTTTCATTGTTTGCATGTTCTGCTCCGTTTTTCTTCATCTGCTCTCATCCTGACTTGGTGTGTTTTATTCTGCTGCTTGTCATGAAGCCAAAAATTACATCAGCAATTATCTGAAAAACAAAAATAGAAATGATGATTGGAAAGTGAGAAAACTGACTGATGTACTTTTTGGTTGTTTGTGGCTGAAACTTGAAGGCTTGAACTGCATTTCACACTCTGTCTGTTAATGAATCAGTCTGTTAATGAATCAGTCTGTTAATGAATCAGTCTGCCACTGAATATTCTGTGATTAGACTCCTCTGATCATCCTTCTTAAAAAGTTTGACCTACTTATTTCCACTTATACCAAAACAGTCGGCGGTCCCAGGACATAAACTTAAGCTGTGCTTCCACCAAGCAGCCCAGTTCAGTTCTTCAAACATAAAAACAGTTATTGTCAAGTTTCCTTTGACAATATCTGTGGATTGTTCCAATAAAAAAAATCCATTGGTTCCTATTTTTCGATACCCCTCCAAATAAGGGGAATCAGCACTAAATGTTGGAGTTAAAACACTACAGTCCTCTAATTAGACACGACTAAACATGACTGAAGATGTCTCAAGCTCTCTGTATAATCACCTGTTTATGTGATCAAAAACACGTCTGGAAATTGTCCCGAGGTCTCCTTATAAAATTCCAGTGTGTAACACTTACAAATGTTGAAACTTCGTCCCAAACTGTGAACTCACTGGAGCTGCAACTCCACCTCCATCTCCTTAAATTCAGGCCATGAACATGTAATGTGAACATGATGGGACCCGTACTGTACAATTGTTGATCAGTAGTTTGATTGGAAGTGTCAAGATTTTATTCTGGCGACTGGGCTGCAATAGTTATTCCCTTACAGACACTTCTAGTCTGAAACCTCTGTGCAGGAAGTATTTCTAAAATCGTATCTTGAGTCAATAATCCCTGCGATAAATGGCAGAATTAAAGAGTGACTGAACACAAATGGTAATTTATTTCCACCTCTCTTCATTGGCATTTGGCTTCTGACTGTCTTTCATTTGTTCATGTCACACCGCTCACTCCTGTTCTCCTTCCTGATGATCCCAGATGGATTGCGGTCCGTTGTGGAGGAGTTGGAGCTGGAGAGGAACCAGCTGCAGGAGCAGATCCTGAGCCTGGAGGAGCGCTGCCAAGATCTGGAGGATCGGCTGCAGCTGCAGGCCCGCATAGAGTCCTTACAGGTAACATCACTGCACCTGACCAAAACAGGACATTCTATCTGTTGGCCTGAAAGATTAATCAAAGCATAACTTAATCATTACTTACCTGCTGATGAGTAACAGAGTAAACGATGAGTGAATTGCATGTTTCCCCTCCCGAGGATTAGGATTTTGTAACAAACCCTTCTAACACAGGTGACGTTTGATGTAGATGAAGATGAGCAGCCATTTTGGGTCTCTCAGGTGTGTTGGGTCTCTCATGTATGTGTGCGCTGGAGAGCACCTCTGGCGGTGACGGCTAATGGTGTGGTTGGTGTGTGTGTTTAATCTCAAAGAAATGTTTTTAAGAAAAGTGTTGTGTCGCAGACTCACTGGGTGTCGTTAATCACACTTCACTGCTTGACCTTGTAACTGTCACAACAGTGAATATTAAAGTTAATTATCACCACATGAATGGGAAAATGAATATTCTGATAATATAAGTGATTCTGATGGTGACTTTAAAACAAACAACAGCGACAGCTGATTTCAAGTCTCCGTTGAAGCGGTTCTCCAGCGCGTCTGCTGTCATCGTCGTCTGTGTGCAGTGAGAATTTCTACATCCGGTGCTTTAATTTAACCTTTATATGCTGATCTTTGTTTTTCCTGCCACCACAGAATGAGTCAGAGAAGCTGCAGAGCCAACTGGCCAGCGTCAGAAGTCAGCAGAGCAGAGATGCAGAGAAGCATCAGCTGCTGGTCAGCAGTCTCAACGAACAGCTCAAAGGGTAAAAATCAGTCCTGCAACCTTTGATACCATGAAAATATATCAACATACTGAGCAAAAGATAATTGTTTAAAGCTACACAACCAACAATCTATTTATGTTTGTCTGATGTGTGTTTTAGGCTGAGTAACACTCAGGAGTGCCTGGAAAGCTCGCTCATCGAGAAGGAGAATACGTTGGCCAAGACGTCTGAGAAACTGGAGCTGATCAGCAGCCTCCGAGAATCTTTGAGCGAGAAAGAAATTCAGTTCAAAGAAGTGTCCGACAAGCTCCTTCAGACTGAGCACAGCGTAAGAGCTCTGACTAGTTTTTATATGTGACAGTTAAATATTCAGCAAATGTTAATTTTGTTTTTTTTCTTCTGCAGCTTGAGAATGTTTCCAAGAAGTGCAGCAGCTCAGAGAAGCAGTGCTCTGAGATGAAGACAGAAGTTGTCGACCTCACGCAGAAGCTGAACGCGCTGAAGGAGAAGGTGCGACTTATTGGAGCATCAATCATAATATTTGCCATCACGCTGTAAATTATCTCTCCTCACTCAAAGCTTCATTGTGTTTTTTGTCTCCTCATTTTCAGACACAAAAGCAGGAAGTCACCATAGAAACGTTACAATCTGAGCTCGATCAGACGAACGAAGAGCTGGACAAACTGAACACCTCCTACCTGGAAGAACGAGCACAACTCATTCACGACCTTCAAAGCTGCGAGCGGGAAATTGACAGTCTTAAAGACATCCTGTCGGAAAAGGACAAGGAGATATCAACCCTCTCTGGTAACATGGCTGAATACGCAGAACAGGTCACCGCGCTGAAGCAGGAGCTCAAACTCAAAGAAGAGAATCTGGTCCACGTAGAAACTGCTCTGAGTAAGGCAGAGCGGGAGGCCATGATTATCAGAGAGTCACAGAATTCAGACCAGAACGCCCTGGACAGCAAGATCACAGAGCTGGTCGGGAACCTGAAGGATACTGAGGTGGAGCTGGTCAAGGCCAAAGAGGAGAGAGAGTCTAAGGTGGCTGAGGTGGAGCTTCTGATAAAACAGACCGAGGAGGACAAGAAAACAATTCAGGACCTTCGAGGGGAGATCCAGAAACAGATTGTGGGCCATCGGACCCATCTTTCTGAATGCGAATCACACATCGGGTCTCTGAAGGAGCAGCTGACTGTATCCACACAGAAGCTTCAGGAGTCAGAAGGACTCGTTTCACAGCTCAAGGACAAAACCACCAGCAACGAGCAGCTGCAGCAACAGCTTAATGACAAAGAGCAGACGTATGAAACACAACTCAAATCTTTAAAGGATGAACAGAACAAACTTCTGGCACAGGTGGAGAAATACAATAATGAAATGCAGACGCTGTCCAAACAACTAGTGGAGCGAGTGCAGAGTGAGGAGCTCATCAGAAAGGAGGTCCAAGAGAAACTGGAAACCGTGGCGTCGCTGGAGAAACAGGCCGAGGACGAGAGGCAGAAATTCAACACTGAGCTGAAAGCTCGGGATTCAGAAAAAGAGAAATTGAGCAGCGAACTTCAGAGCAAATCTGAAAACATCTCCAAACTCAAGAATGTTTTAAAAGGCGTGAATGCCGAGAAGAAGCAGCTGCACGAAAAATTAAAAGGGCTGAATGAAGAGCTCGAGCTACAGAAACAGAACGTAAATCAGCTTAGTGAGAAGGTGACGACTGCTCTCGAACTAAACGGCAGTCTGGAGCATCAGGTACAACACCTGACAAAAGAGAAAGAGAGACTTGAAGTGGAACTAACTGAGAGTGTCAAAACCGCTTCAGAAGTCGCAGTTGAAAAGGAGTCGCTGCAGGCAAAAATATCCACGTTGGAAACACAGTTCTCACAAAACAACACAATAATTGAAAAGCTACAAAAAGAGAAGGAGGAACTGACTGTGAGAGCGAACGAGGTAAACAGAGTTCTGGAGCAAAGCAAACACTCGAACTCAGAGATTCTGCTGGAAAAGACAAATGAATGTAATAATCTCAACCAGTCACTCAGAGAGAGGGAGGAGACGGTGGCACGGCTGCAGGAGACGGTGAGGAGCTTAACTTCTACAGCAGACCAGCTGCAGCGTGACGCGGCAGAAAGAGAGAAGACGGTCAGTGACCTCCGAGCACAAACTGAAGCCCAACAGCACCAGCAGGCAGAACTTCAGGAAACACTGTCTCTGCTTCGAGAGCAGGAATGCAGCCTGAAGTCCAGTTTAACGGAGAAGGATTCAGTGATGAAAGAGAACCAAAGTTTGCAGAGTGAAGTTGCAGAGAAAGAAAATATTGTTTCCAAACTTCAGGCAGAAGCTGAATCGCTGAATGAGGAAGCCTCAAAACTTCGCCAGCAAATTGAAGAGAAAGAAGGAACGTTGAAAAAAGTGAGACAACAGTGTCAAAAACACAAAGACAAACTAAACGATACAAACAAAACTGTTAAATCTCTGAGTGAGCAAATCAGCGTCATGGAGGAAAATGCCAGAAGGCTCGAGTCTGAAGCAGAGCTGAGGAAAACCGAGCTGGATAACTTGAACCGCTCCATCCAGGCAGCGACGGAGGAAAACCAGCAACTTCGTGCTGCTTGTGAATCCAGAGAAAAGGAGCTGGCTCAGCAGACACAGGTTCTCTCTGACCTGGACGGGCGGCTGAAGGCCACACTGGAGCAAAACTCAAGTTTGAGTGTGCAGATCAGCAGCCTAACAGAAACTAATCAGAGACTACAGGAGGAGTTAGCACAGAACGTCAGATCAGTTTCTGAACTGACCACCGAGAGGAATTCACTCCAAGAACAAAATGTAGAGATTCAGAAAACGTTAGACGGACTGTCGAAGGAAAAGGAGACGCTGACTGCAGCAGCAGACGAGTTAAAGAAGATCCTGGAGGACAGCGAACTGTCAAACTCTGCAGGTTTGCTTGAGAAAACGAATGAATGTGCTAATCTGTCAAAAACGTTAACAGAGAGAGAAGAACAACTTCAGAGTCTACGAGAGCTAATTAGTCAACTCAGCGCGTCCTTGAGTGAGAAAGAACAGATTGTGTCAGGACAGAGTTCACAGTTGGAAGCTCAGCAGAACCAGCTGCTGCAGCTTCAGGATACCGTCTCCATGCTGCAGGAACAAGGATCTGTCCTCAAGTCAGGGCTAATTGAGAAAGACTCGCTGCTTCAGCAGAAAACAGAGGAATGCAGCATTTATCAGAATGAAGTCACGGAACAGAAAACTCTCGTATCGCAGATGCAGAGTGAGGTACAGTCGCTCAGGCAGGAGTGCTCAGAGGCGAAACAGCAGATAGAGCAGAAAGAACAGACATTAAAAGACGTAACAAATGAGTTTCAACACCACAAAGACGAGCTGAACAAACGAAACGAATCAGTGATTTCGCTCAGCAGTCAACTCGGCGCCATGAACGAGAATGCTGCAGAGATGGAGGCTGAAATTACCAACCTGAGGACTTCTGTGGAGAAGCTCACGGCCGAAAACAGTCAGCTGACACAGGAGGGAGAGCAGAGGAAGGCAGAGATAATAGATTTTAACGATAGCATTCAAGCACTGAACGAGCAGAATTCAAAGTTAAAATCTGAATTACAGAATAGAGTGACGGAGCTGTCCGACGTGAAAGAAGAAGTCACGCGTCTGAAAGCATCGTGCTCAGAGAACGAGGAGCTTTATGTGACCATGCAGCAGAAAGACGACTCCCTGAAACAACAGGAAGGTTTAATCCAGCAGCTCAACAGCAGGATTGTGGAGCAGCAGGAGCAGCTGAAACTGAAGGAAGACGACAATATCAGTTTAAGTGCAAAAGTTTCAGAGCTTGAAGATTCTGTCAGTAAACTCAGAGGTCAAGTTGACGGTCTCGCTTCAGAGTCATCCGAACTGAGAAATACTTTGGAGAAGAAAGAACAGGCGAGACTTGAATATCAAAGTCATTCTGCTGCTGCTGTTGAAAATCTCAATTCAAGTCTACAAGCCAAAGAGGCCGAATGTGAGAGCTTGAAAGAGCAGATTTCACACCTCGAGGAATCGGCCACAAAGCTCGACAACACCCTCCGAGTGCAAATATCTGAAGTGGAAACTCTGAGAAAGGCCTTGGAAGAAAAAGAAGCAGCTTTTTCAGACCAGTCGAAGTCTCTGCAGGATGTTCAGAGAAGAACAGACGAGGCTCTGCTCTTCAAATCTCAGTTCACAGAAAGCACAGAGTTGGTGTCACAGCTACAGAGTCAGATTCAGTTACTGTCCGCTGAGTCTGAAAACCTCAAGAAGTCAGCAGAAGAAACACAAAGTGCCTTCAACAACCTGCAAGAGAAGTACGCTGCCAACTTAGAGGAGTCGCAAGATACGAGAAAACAACTCTCCCAAAGGTCTGATGAGGTTTCCAACCTTCAGAAGTTATTGGAAGATACCAATAAGGAACATCAGGCAGCAACAACCACCATAGAAACACTGAGAAGTGAATTATCTACCATCCATCTCAAACTAGAGGAAACAGCAGATCTGAACTCCAGTCTGTCAAAAGAGAAAGACGAAGCGTTTGCTTCACACGAACAGAGCGTGTCGCTGCTGACTGTTGAGATAGAAAGACTCAAATCACAACATCTTCACGTTGTGGCACAAATGAATGCGCTGACAGAAAACCTGGAGCAGAGGGAAATGGCTCTCCATGCCATCAACAATCAGTACACATCTCAGGCCAAACACACCACTCAGCTGGTTTCAGAGATGCAAAGACTAGAGGAGCAGAACAAGAGACTAACCGAGGAGATGAGCCTGTCAAAGGAAGAGCACCAGAAGCTTCTTACAGCCGTTAGAAAGGAAAACACACATTTACAAGAGGAGCTTAGAAAAGTGTCAGCGGAAAAGGACGAGCTGGACAGGACGCATCGTCAGATGTGGGCGTCGCAGGGGGAGCTGCAGGTTCAAATGGAGCAGCAGTCCAGCAGCATGCAGGAAATAATGGAGCAAACGATGTCCGAGAAGAAGAGCCTGCAAGCAAAGGTTAGTGCCCGAGATGAGGAAGTTTCTCGATTAAAAGAAAACATTCAAAAGATAGAACAGATTCTGCAGGACTCTGAGAGGGAGTGGCTGTTAGTTCTGGATAGAGAAAAACAGGATAAGAATCTACTCACTGAACAATTACAAAGTGTTGAGAATGAGATGAAGTCTAAAGATGTTAAAGTTAATGCTTTGAAGCACGACTTGGACAGTTTGCAGGAGAAACTAGCGGAGGCCTCATCTGCAGTTAGACTGGGCTCAGATCAGCTGAGCGCCAAAGAGTTGGAGGCGTCAGCATCCAGGATTCAACTTGAGAAGGTGTTAACATCTGTTCAGGAGAAGGATCGTGACAACGTTAAACTGCAACAGGCCCTTAAAGCTGCAGAACATGAGCTGCAAAGTCTTTTAGCTGGAAAAACAGATTCTGATAAAGATTCTTCATCACCAACCACGTCTGAGAGATCAGCTGCTGTGAACATAGAGAAGGCCTCGTTACAGGACATGATTAAACATTTACAAGCAGGTCATCAGTCGCAGGTAGACGCTTTGAAAAGTGAGTTGGATAAAACCGTCACACAGTTACAAAGAACACAAAACACACTGAGTGAGCGGGAGCGGACGAACGAGGAGAGGAGTCAACAAGTCGTTCTTTTGCAAGAGATGGTGGAGCAGCTCCACGCTCAGCTCCACGCTGAAGCAGAGAAAGTGAAAGAAGCTACTGTCCAACACTCGTCTGCCAATAGTGAATCACAAGCTAAAGATGAACAAATCAACTGCATGAGCATTCAGATAAGTCAGCAGAAAGAGTTACTTGCTGGACTAAGTCAGCAGCTGAGGGATAAAGATGCGTCGATCGCTCAAGTCATGGAGGCCGCCGCGAACGAGAGGATGAAACTCGGCGAGGAAAAAACATCCTTACAAGCGCAATTAGAAAGCTTGGAGCGAGAACACAACACCTCCATGAAGAGGCTTGAAGAGATTTCTCAGCAGTTACAGGAGCAAATTTCACAATCTCAGCATGAAACTGAGACGAAGAACTCAGAGAAGCTTGAGCTGATTAAAGAAAAAGACGCTGTGAAGAGCGAACTAGCCAAGGTGTCCAAAGAAAGAGACGCCGCAAAGAAGAAGCTTCAGGCGGCTCTCATTGTTAGAAAGGATCTGTTGAAAAGAGTTGAGCAATATGAAAACCAGAAAGAAGAGAGTGTAAACATTAAATCTGAGGTTTCTCTTCTACAGGATCAGTTACAGGAAGTGACAAATCAAGCTCAGACTGCCGCAAAAATGTTTGAGGAGAACATTTCTCTTCTTGAAAAGAAAGTTATTGATCACAAAACAGAAAGTCAGAGACTTGAGGAACAGTTACAGTCAGAAAAACACGTTTTTGAAGCCACGTTAAACGAGAAAGAAGCGCGTTTGTCAGAAACTTTGCAAACACTGAGTGAGAAAAGCTTCGTGATCGAGCAGCTGCAGTCCAGCGCTGCTGACAGAGACGAAGCGTTCCAGCAGGAGAAAAACAGCTGGATGCAAAAGTTAGATGAACTTCAAAATGAAATCCAGACGTGTAAAGATGAGCTGAAGGACAAATCTTCCTCCTCTGCTGCTGCTGTCGATTTAGAAAATGAGCTTGCGCAGCTAAAGCACGAAAAGGCGATGCTGCAGAAAAAGGCCCAGGCTGCTCTGCTGGCTCGCAAAGAGACGATGAAGAAAGCTCAAGAAAATGAAAGGAAACTAACTCAGGAACTCGCTGAACTGAAAGACGACTACAAGGCTCTTTTGGAACAACGCTGTCAGCAGACCAACGAGCTGAACGCCGTCCAGTTAAACTTCGACGAGAAGGTCAGGGAGCTGGAGGAGCTCCGTAAAACCTCTTTGTCCGATCTGGATGAACTGGACACTCTAAGACAGCTTGTTGAGGAGAGGGATAAAACTCTGAGAGATCTGAAGATGTCTCTGGCTGAGAAAGAGAGTCAGTGCCACTCGCTATCAAACTTGCAGACAGAACTAGAAAACGTTAAATCCAAACTGGAGAGCGTGTCGCTTGAGACGGCAGGTAAAGACGAGGCGCTGGCAGTCGTAGAGCAAAGAGCAGACGCTTTGAAATCCAAACTTCATGTGATGGAGAACGACTTGGAGAAAGCTCATGCAGACATAAAAGAGAAAACAGAAGAAGTTGTGAAATATCAGGAAACAATTAAAGCTGCTGAGCTGAAGATCCAACAGGAGAAACAAGCGTTATGTGATGAACAGCTCGCCTTGGAGACTCAGCTGAGAAACTCTGAGTCTGTGCTGGTGGGACAAATACAAGCAACAGAAGAAAAATGTAAAGTGTTGATGGAAGAAAACAAGCTGCTTCTGGCACAAAGTGATCAAATGAAACAGGAGCTCGAGACAACAGCTGGTTTAGTTGCACAAAAGTCTTTGGAAGTTTCAACCATCCAGAAGACGTCAGCAGCAACACAGCAGCAGCTCAGTGACGACAGAGATGTTCTGACTGAGGAGCTCGAAAAAGTAAAACTGCTTTGTACTGAAAAAGAGACGAGTTTGAATTTGTTAATCCAAGAAAAAGAAAATGCTTTGAGACAAATCGACGAGCTCAGAGACGAGGTGACGACGCTGAAAGAGCAGCTGGATGTAAAGATGGAAGATGTAAAAAAAGAAGACGTGTGTTCGTCTCGCAAATGTGCTGAAAGCTTCGAATTGAAACTAAAAGAGAGAAATGATGCCTTGTTGGCGTCTCAGGCTCAAGTTTCAGAAAAGGGAGAATTAATTGCTGCACTTGAAGTGCAATTACAGCGGCAAATTAAAACACATGAAAGCGCCCTCGAGAGGATGAGAACCGAAGCTGTCGAGCTCCAGAAATCTCAAGAAAACGGCGCCAAAGTGAACGATCAGGACAGCCAGAACAAAATCTCTCTCCTAACCAGGAAACTTCAAGCAGCTTTAGTTTCCAGGAAAGAGCTGCTGAAGGAAAATGCAGCTCTGAAGGAAGAAGTAGAAAAACTGTCGGCCAAATACGAAGTTAAAGCGGCCGAGTTCCAGGAGCTGGAGCAGCACAATGTGGACCTGAAAAGCTCTGTGTCGTCTCTGAACAAGGAGAAGGACAATCTCAGCACCAAGGTCGATGGCATCCTCAACGACAACCGCAGTCTGTCAGCAGCCTGCGACAGCCTGAAACACACCATAGAAAACATCACCCAGCAGAAAAAGGCTTTTTCATGCCAGCTCGAATCTCTGAAGGACTCTCAAACGGACGAGCTGTCCAAGTGGAAGTCGAAGCACGCTGAGCTGAAACAAGAGTACGAGTCTCTCTTACAAGCTTATGAAAACGTGAGCAGCGAAATGGACAAGATGAGGCAGCTTCTGGAGGGGGCCAAGCGAGACCGACAGGAAGCCCTCAGAAAGATCCACAAGCACGAGACTGAGATGGAGATTCTGGAGAAACACGTTCAAGAGGTGGAGGAAGAAAACGGAAGAATTAAAGAGAGGATGCACGAACTATCCGAAGAGAGGCAACAGAAGATGGAGAAGCTGGAGGACGAGAATCAGAAAACTAGGAAAGAGCTGGTTGAGCTCGAAGAAAACCACAAAAAGACGATGAACAAACTCAATGATAGAAATCAACAACTGGAGGAGGAGATTAGCAAACTTAAAGGTTCATCAGAGGAGCTCAGAGAGAAACTGACTGAACTACAGGCTGAAAATAACCAACTGGCAGAGAAGCTTGAAGAATCGAGCTGTTCGCTGGAAAAGAAGCACTTGGAATCGAGTACATACTCAGACAACATGCAGCTTAAACTGGATGAAGCACTGAGTCTGAATAATTCTCTGACGGCTCAGATCGAAGCCCAGAAGACGGAACTCGGGGCTCAATTGGAAATCAGCAACTTGTTACAGAAGGAGAAGCAAAACCTCTCTGAAAGATTTGAGAAGATACAGAATGATCATGAATCACAGCTGGGAAAGAAAGACGACGCCATTAAAGAGCTGAAAGACGTCATCAACAGACACAGCCAGGAGACGATCAGCCTGAACGAGAAGGTGAGAATCCTGGAGGACGACAAGTCTCTGCTGCAGGAGGAGCTCGAAAACGTCCAAGAGATTTCAGACAAGGTCAAAAATGAAAATGAATATTTGGAGACGGTGATCCTCAAAAACTCAGAGAAGATCGACGAGCTGACCGAGTCCGTCACTGCTCTGCAAACCCAAAACACGCAGCTGTGCTCTCAGCTGGCCAACAGTAAAGACATGAGCGACCAAGTTCGCCAAGAGAAAGAGCAGGAGCAGCTCAAGTTAGTCCGAGAGTTTGAGGAGAAACTCAAGACGGTTCAGAGAGGAAACGAGGGCTCCAAGAACGTGAAGAAAGAACTGCAGGAGCTCCTGAAAGAGAAGCACCAGGAGATAAATCAGCTGCAGCAGAACTGCATCAAATACCAGGAAGTGATTTTAGATCTGGAGAGCTCTTTGAAGGCGTCACGGTCGGCTGTCGAACACCTGGAGAGAGAAGTGGAGAAAAGCTCTGAGAAAATATCCGTCTTAGTGGAGAGAAGTAACCAAGCTGACGCTGAGCTGGTGACACAGAAGAATCTCCAGCAGCAGGCCACAGAGAAGATCCTGACTGTCGAGTCTGAACGAGACCAGCTGGCTCTCGACTTGTCACAAAGACAAAAGTTAGAAGAACAGGAGAAAAAAACCAAATCACAACAAAGTATAGATGAGAAACAATTCAACGCGTATATGGAGAATCAGTTTGTGTTGCAGCAACAGGTAGAAGAGCTGAGAGGCTTAAAAGAGCAAGAGAGTCAAAATGTGAACGAGCTGAGGCAGCAGCTGGACGCTCAGGATCTACAGATCAGCTCTTTAAAACGAGCAGCGGAGACTTCGGAGGCCAAGCTGTCGGCTTTATCTGCCACTCCTCAAGGTGCAGACGCTTCTAAACTCTGGAACAGTTTGTTCCAGAAGACGTTACACGAGAAGGATAACCAGCTCCTCGAACAGGGTTTTGTGATCAAACGATTCCTGGAAGACATGAGAGTGAAAGACAAAGAGGTGAATGAACTGCGAGTGACCAAGTCGAGACTGGAGAGGACGCTGAATGAATACTCTGTGGCTGCAGCCGCTCAGCAGAGGCAGGTGTTCGTCATGAGCGCGAGCAACGCCGAGCTCACCGAGACTGTGGAGCTTATGACCGTGCAGATAAAGGAGCTTAGCGCGCACGTTGAAAGAATAGAACAAGATAAAAACACTGTGAGCCGACAGCTTGCTGACAAAGAAGATCTGATCTCCCAGTTGCAGCTAAATCTTCAGCAAACAGAGAAGATAAATGCAGATTCTGATGCTCAGCTGCTGCATTTACAAGCTGTGAGTGACAAACTTCAGGCTGACTTTGAGAAGCAGGAGGGAATCTCTCTGCAGCTGAAAGCTCTCCTCCAGAGCAAAGATGCTGAGATCTCCTCTTTACTGTCCTGCAGAGACGGACAGATGTCAGGATATCTGGAACAGCTCCAGGCTAATTATCGCTCCCAGGCGGCCGTGTATGAGGACCGGTTAGCTTCATCACGCTACCAAAGAGAAAAGGCTGACAAAGAGCTGCGAGCGCTCGAAGCCAAAGTCAAAAGTCTGCAAATTAAAGTAAACAGGTCAACACAGGAAAAGGAGCAGATGGTCGCTAAGATGGAGTCGTTCAAGAACTCGATGGTGTCTTTACAGAGTGAACGCGAGCGGCTGATGTCAGAATACAGAATCCTCGAAGCGAAGAGTCAGTTAGGGTTGACGGGTAAAGAGGGCGGTCCAGACGGGGAAGGTGGAGCCGCCAAAGGCCTCAAACATGAAATAAGGAAGTTGTTGCATCAAATGGATGATCTTAACTCTGAGAACGCGATGCTCAGGGCGCAGCTGGTTCGCTACAGAGAGGATCTGAATCAGGTTTTATCTCTGAAGGACAACCAGCTGAAGGTGCTGCTGAAGAAGCAGCAGGACGTGATCAAAACCCTTGAAAACCAAAAGGCCGCAGCTGAGAAGCAGCAGAGAGAGTCTCGGCTGGAGCTCCAAAAGGAAGAAGAGGCGAGCAATACTTTAAAAGCAGAGATTTCTAAACTCACAGCTCAGGTGTCGACACAGGAAGCTGATATATTAACTCTGAAAAAGGAGCGAACTGCTACCAGTGAAGGCAGAGTGATTGCTGATCTGCAGGAAGCTGTCGCAGCCAAAGCAGCCGAATGTAACGACCTCCAGCAAAAGCTTCTCTCTCAGAAAACTCTGACCGATGAGCTCAAGGAAAAAATGCAGCTGGTGGAAACTGAGACGAACAAAAAGCTGGGCGAGGCCGAGGACAAGTACAACAGTGAGCTGGACGCCTTCGAGCGCGAGGTGGAGCTGATGAGAAACGAGCGGGAGACGGCTGATCAGCGGGTGGCGGAGCTCGCAAAAGACCAGCTGGACGTGGAGCAACAGTTATCAGAAGCCAGAACACAAAGCAAAGACCTGAGGGCTCAAAACGAGTCGCTGTGCAAAGCCATGGCTGCTCTGCAGAACGACCGAGACCAGCTCATCGAAGACTTCAAGACCCTGAGAAACCGATACGACGAGGAGCTCAGAGAGACGCAGGCAGCCCTCAACAAGGTGGAGCGCAGTCTGCAGGACGCCACCTCGGACTTGGCCATGTTCACCAAGGAGAGGGACGTCCTTGTTCACAAGTTAAAAGCTTTAGAGAGCAAAGACGTTCCCACGGAGCTGAACAGGCTGTTGGACGAGCTGTCGAAGGCTTTGTCCGAGAAGGAGAGGGAGCTGAAGCAGGTCGTCCTGGAAAACAGCACGTACAGCAGGCAGCTATCGGCGTTCTCCAGATCCATGGCCAGCCTCCAAAACGATCGGGACAGGTTGATGGACGAGTTGAGCGGCGCCAGAAGAGTGTTTGAGTCCAGGCAGGAGTCCAGCCCGGAGAGTGTCACCGCCATGAGTGTGGAAAAATCTAAAGGAAGTGGCGTCAGTGCCCTCCAGAGTGAGAGCGATGGGCCGGTAAGTCGACTCATCGGCTGTAGTTTGAGTTTGGCTGCTGCTTGCACGTCATCTCTGCTGTGTTTCATTCTGTGGAAAGCATGCAGGTCGAGTCTGTTTTTTATAGGAACCATCGCTTTGACTTGCACGGTGTCCTTTATTTGTGGGAATGTAAATGTTCTGGTGTCGGTGAAAATCTCTGCTTGACAATGTTTTTAAAAAATATGATAAAGTAAGACGTTTATTCTTTCTTCATTTCAGGAGAGTCAGAAGATGGAAACAGCAAAGAAGATGCAAACTTACGGAGAAACCAGCAGCCGCCAGGAGGAAACCACAGATCTGAGGTAGAGGATGACGACAAGAACATTTACATCAGACCTGAGTTACCTTCACACTAAATGAGAAATTAATAATATTGCTTATGATACTTTTTTGTGTTACGTAGGTCCGGCACAGAGCGGAAGGACACGCTGCCAGTCAAGGTACGTTACACATTCTGATGTGTGTAAATGTTGTGGTTGTTTATCATAAATACCCAACATACGATTCTTTGAATTGTTCATAATCTGTTGATTATTTCTCCGTCTTTCATCGTGTTTTCCTTCCTTGTGTTCGGCAGGAAACAGTCGTCCTGGCAGGTCAGAGCGGGACGGACGAGGTGGTGAGTCGCCTGGAGGCGGAGAGGATTCAGCTCCACAGAGACCTGCAGCGCTGCATGTACGAGGTCCAACAACGAGACCACTACCTCCACCAGCTCAACACCAAGGTAGGAAACAGCTGGAACACATCAGGAGCTGCAGCTGAAACGCTGACGGTGTTGCTGTCGTGTGAGATATAAGTCAAACTTTGTAAGCATTCATGTGAAACACCCGCCACCTTTTCAGTTCCAGCAAGTCACGGAGGAGAAAGGTTCTGTTGCAGCTCAGCTGAGGGCCGTTTCTCAAACCCTGAGGGACACTCAGAACCGCTGCCACTGGCTGGAGGGACAAGTCCAAGTCCAAGGCCAGGCTCAGGTAGACGATCCTGAACACGTTCACAACATAAAGCTCACTGGTGTTGAATTTATGTCTGTGTACATGTTATTCTGTAGAATATGACTGATGTTGTTTATGATTTAGTCACTCTTTATGCAGCTTTTCTCTCATTGTCCAACCTGTATACTCAGATTGTGTTCTTGTGGTATTAAACTGATCCATCAGTCAGTTAAAGTTACATCTTCTGTCCCTTCTGCTTACCTGTAATCTGTGTCCTCACCACCAGGGGTCAGTCTACGCTGAGGTTGCACCTGGAGCTCCCCAGGAGAGGAGCAGCGACTCCATCACCACTGAGACGGCTGAAGTCGGTCAGCTCAGAGAGCGGTGAGGAGTCCAGAGCTTGTTTGTCTGTAGTTGTGTGTGATATTCTCAGTGTGTCACAGATTGTTTGAGCTCCTGGATTGTTTCACTCGTGTGTTCAGGCTGCTCGAGCTGGAGCAGAGTCTGAGCGAGGAGAGAGCGAGGAGAGAGACGACGGAGGAGGCGCTGCGTCTGTCTGAGGACAGAGCAAAGAGGTGAGACACGTATTCACTCACATGGCCGTCTGTCTCTGTCGCTCACACACACACACACACACATAAACGCGTCTGAAATGTGTTTCGCAGCGTTGGTTCTGGTCTGTCCAGAGACAGCCCGAGAGACTTCAGCATCGAGATGGAGACAGAGGAGGAGTGGGAGGCTCTCAGTCTGAACCCAAACCAGCCGCTGATAACACGAAAGGTGAACGACAGAGAATTATAAATGATATCTCAGATTCAGATACGCAGTCTGATGATGATGAGTTTCCCTGACTGTGTTCTGTTCGGACCTCCAGGTGAAAGGCGGCATGGTGGCGTGCCGGCGCTGGCTCAGAGGGCGGAGCCTCTACTTCTCCCGGCTGCTGACGAGTCGCGCCCGCTCTCGATATTTCTTCCTGGCCTACTTACTCACAATCCATGTGCTCGTCCTCATGTGCCTGACCGGTGCCCTGTAGCACCAGAACACAGCGGCTTCATGTTCCGTCTGTGTGTGAAGCATGAAAACACTGAAGCTGGACGCAGGTACACCTGTGTGCACCTGTGTACACCTGTGTGCACCTGCCAGGCTAATGTCATCACATTCTGCTAGCTAGATAGATGCTGACATCAGCCAGGCAGTTCACAGGTTAAAGGGATAGTTCACCCAAAAATGAAAACATCCTCTCCTCCTCCTGATGGTATGAAGTCAGTGAAGCGTCGTCGTCCACAGAACAGTTCTGGAGCTTCACGGTAAAACAGAGTCGCAGCATTCTGCTGAACACCTGAACTGTTCTGTGGACGACGACACTCCACCTGACTTCATATCATCAGGAGAGGATGAGTGGAATTTCATCTTTGGGTGAACTGTTCCTTCAGAACTGACTTGGATGGAATCTTCTACAAGATGTACTGACATTTTTATTTATGTTGTTTCTTTAATGAGACTGAACACATAATTGTTTTTCTTTAAGTGTTTAAATGTAAATCACGCCTTAAAGCACGACGCTCCACTTCCTCCCTGCTGTTGTTTCTCAGTAGTCGCTGGTGGATTCCTTAATCATTTAGGCGTGTTGCCAACGGTTCGTTGTTCTGAGATCCAAAACAGAAAGAGATTTGATTTTTGACAGAAATCCTCAAGCTGAGTTTAAGACGGAAGGACTTGAACTCTCATGTAAAAACCTAAGAAGGTTCAGAAAGCCATATCCATCGTGGGTTAACACTACTGTGTAAATGTTGTTTTTGAATCTCCTCACTGAGCCGAGGCTCGGAGAACAGGAACCCGTCTGTCAGAACCTGTTTGCTTTACATCCACATCACAACTATCAGCACCAGCTGCTGCTTTCCTGCCTGCCCGGTTTCATAACTTGCACATAATCGTGATGCTGAGTTAAAACTATGCACTGAAACTCCAAATGTGTATATAATCGTCTGATATAAGCTCAGAAGCACTACACCTCTCCCACTCCCTCCTGTTCCCTTTAACTGTAAAGCCAAAGGTGTTTGGATTCTCACCTCGGCCGATTGAATAAGTGCTCTCATGCCCGTTAAACAAAGTGGGAGACGACGATTTCACAACATCTGAAAGTTTGAATCCGGTCTCACAGTTTGCCATTGAAAATGGACTGCAAACAGAATCAGAGTATATGAAAGTACATTGTGTACGTATTTATGGTTTTCTGTATTTATGTGTGCATCCTCTGTCACAGACTGTATGTATGTATATACACATTTCTATCTTCTCTGCCTGTATATTTCTTCTTGATTGTTCAGAGTTCGAACTATGTGACGGAAAAGAGCCGGGTGAAGATCTGTGACTCTTCTGAAGACAGAAGAAAAGGTGTACAAGATGCTCTCCGGCTTGTTTATTGATATTTTGTAGACATATATGGCTGCTGGTGAGTTTGTGGGACGCTGTAATAATGATCTGTACATAAAAGTGTGATTGATGGACGAAACGATGAACTGAATCTATTTATGAAAAAAGGTAAACTACTGAAAAATGTTGGCATATTTTCTCTCCTGCCGCTGTTTTTAAGAGAACGTGACGCTGTCGCCTTTTGATGACATCAGGCTGAACTCGGTGCAATAACTGTGTCAGGTGAACTTTCTCACCCGTTACCATCTGCAGAGACATTTAATAAAGCTTGTTGGACTTTTCTTTTCTTCTCACATGATGTGTGTTTCTGACAGTCTGTGGTTCCATCTGACCGATTGATTGTGACGGAATCTTAATATTTGTGCGCTCGGAGCTTCTCGTGGTTGAAGTTCAGCATCATGAAGCAGCTTCAGAAAGAACTCAGACTTCTTGTGGTGAAGATTTGATTTGAAATGGATTAGATTGGACCTTCTCTGACACTTCACCTCTACTGACTGCACATTTTTCACGTTTATTGAGATCGATCTGGAGCTCAGCTGCAGCGTGTTCCAGATGTTTCTGATTGACCTCCTGAGGCGAGTTCAGTGGATCCAGTGATTTACAGAAGATACACACCTTTAAGATAAACAGACCCACAGTGTACAATGTGCTGTCAGACCAACACTCAGATCTGTGTCCATCTGTCAGGCTGTATTTAAAGCCACAATGCTACTTTGAGCTAATGCTAAACACGTATGATTAACCATGTGAATGTAGCATGTTAGCATGTGGATTTGTTAACTGAAACTACACACACAGAATCGATGAGACTGATTGAAATGTCATCAGTAGTTTGATTAAGCAGCAGCATCCTGGTTTGGGTTGAAGCCAATGAGGAAGCACCAGAAACTGCAGTTCACTGAACGACCATCCCGACAAGAGCTGATGTTAAAACTTAAATTAGAAATAAACACGTTTCCAGCCTGGTACACAGGATGGGTTTATCCCTACATGTCAACAATGTGTGGGGGATTTTTGTAGTTTAAATTAGATTAAGGTTTAAATTGAAGATAATTCAGTCACTGAACTTGATCTCTCGCCTGTATTTGTAGCGTTTGTGCCCTTTGGAGGGTTTTAATTCAGATATCAGACTCATAATCCGTCTTTCTCTGCTGTTATCTGGACTGAAGCTCCGTGTGGAGCGACTGAGTGACTCTGCTGCTGGCTGTCTGTTAGCCTCAGCTAGCCTGTTAGCATCCAGACCAGAGGAAACATTAGGGACCAATGATCAACCTAAAAAGAGAATCCTTTTAAAGTGACTAAATCTAGAGGATTTAGAAACATGCACACATGCTGACCCAGCAGTCACACTGTCCTCCAGAGACTGCAGACCTCCAACATCCAGTCGGGTTTTGAAATGCTTTCACATTATTGTGTTAATTCACTGGGAGATGTGTGACAGTATAATAAGACTTATTAGCATCATAATGTTTCAGTCCACAGGGTGAAGATGAAAAAGATCTGAGCAGAAAGAGAATCAGGCTGAATGTCTGATGAATCCAGACGCTGCTGAGCTGAACCCTGCTACACACTCACACTGTGTGTGTGTGTGTGTGTGTGTGTGTGTGTATGTGTGTGTGTGTGTGTGTGTGTGTGTGTGTCTTTCCTCACAGGAATCATTAAACAACCTTTTATCATCTCCGGGTTCAGCTGCATGTCGACCTCCATCAGCTGGATGAGAACAGACGTGCACGTCATCGTTTCCTGCAGAGAAAGAACGATCGTGACGGTAATTAACTTTTATTTTTATTGTCATTTAAGTCATGAACTTAAGAAGTTTCCAGTTTCTTCCACTCGACTACATTTAGGAGTCATATTTTGTACTTTGTACACTTCATTTACTTGATAACTTTATTTTCTAGTTGTTTTGCAGATCACAGGCTGCATCAGAGTCAATAAAGTGCATTTTTAAATCAATTTATTTTGTCCACAATCAGAAAATAATTCTGATTCCTTTAATCAGAAAATGCTCAATATTGTATCTGATAGAAACTCAGTAATTAGCTCTTTAATTTAACGTGAGATCTGTTTTTATTTAAGGATTTTTGTTACACATTTTGTAAAAAAGTATTTTTATGTGAAAAAAATCACATTAATTTTACTGATATAATCTGTAAATTAAACAGCAAGATCATCATTATTATTATTATTATTATTATTATTATTATTACTATTATTATTATTATTATTACAATATATTAATTGACATTTTACATATATAAAGTTGTGGCTCATGGTAAGTCGGCAGTAATTACTGAGCAACGTTTTTGATTTTTCTTTGTTAATTATCCTCAAATTACATCAAAATATATCAAAACATTTCCGGCTGGTTTCTGTCCTGTAACTTCTGCAGGTCAATAAATCAAAGTAAATGTTTTTTAACAATTCTTAACTGGTTTTATTGAATTTGTTTCTGCTGCAGCGTCTCTGAACCTGATTCAGCGTCGCGCTGCAGAATCTGTGTTTACGTGTGTTTGATGTAACGAGCTCATGAAACCAGTAGATGGCAAAATCTGCTCATTAAACACCAGAACTCGACCCGAACGCTCTGACAGCCGAGTGGAAAACAACCTTTTTCTCTGTCAGGATTATATTTGAGTGTTTTTGTGTCACGGTCATGAATGGGAGCTGTGGGCTCGGCTGGATCTGTGTGCCACATACTGTTCATGGTTTTGCTCCATTTTCCTTTTTGTTTCTTATTTCAGCTACAACAGCTGATTTCCTCTCTCTCTCTCTCTCTCTCTCTCCTCTGTGGCCGGCGTTCAACCTCATAAATATTCATGCAGAAATATTCCTGCTTCTACTGTATGATCTCATCTGGTGAGAGGCAGATGTGTGGAGGGTCGTTCTTCTCTACAATCTGTTTCTCTGTGTTCTCTGTAAAGCCCTGTGGTCGTCGATCAAACAGACATCTCATATCTGTACTTTCATTTTTCATCACGCTGTCCTCTCGTCGTAGTAACAGTCAGTTTAGTCTTTTTTTGTCTCTCAGTCCAATATAAGGATGCATTCCTCGGAGCTGTCGGGGTTTGAATCATCCATTTCCACATTTATATGCCGGAACTGCACAATTTTACACTTCACACTGACATGAAGTCAACCGGGTTTTGATCTGGTGGTTTCTGCAGGAAACTGGGTTCTAATAAAAGAAGCCCGCCTTGTTGGGAACCTGCATCTCGTTTGGCTCCTGCAGCCTTCAGCTCTCTCTTTCTTTCTCTCTCTCACTGGAAACAGTCCTCCAGTTTCGCTGCTGACCCACTTGCCTGCCTCCAGCGCCAGAGGAAGAGAACCTGGAGGAGTAGGAGAAAATGGGCGGAGAGGAGGAAGAGGTGAGAACATGTGGGAGTCTGCAATGATTAATGTGCTTTCAGAGATGGAGTGAGTGAGAGAGAACAAGGGCAGCTGCGTGTGTGTGTGTGTGTGTGTGTGTGTGTGTGTGTGTGTGGTGGGAAGACAGCAAGTAGTAAAGGTGCGTTCAACAAACAACATGACCCGTCTTCATCTTAATGCATCCACCTGAAACAGAAGCACACACAAGAGAAATACTTCAGCAATTATATCTGCAAAAGGCGAACAGACGCTTTAACTGCACGGTTCACTTTTTGTTCCCGGTTGATTTTATCTCTCCGGGGAGCCGAGCAGGACTCAGATAAATCAGCAGGGACGGCGATCATCAGTCGGCCCACTTTGATTCTCCTGATACTCGGCGGATCGATGGCACCAGCGGCGACCTCCTCCTCGCCACAGACGAGCGGCCCGTTCGATCCTCCTGGATCTCGACACAGATCGCAGCTCAGGATGATGAATCGCTCCGTCAGTGTGGAGAAAACAAAGCCGGCAGCTCAGGACGGATCACCTGAGACACGAAGCTCCGCCTTTGTTGATTTTCTACATTTATCTTTCTCTCTTTAAATGTCATGCTACATGTTTGTTTGTACTCCTATAATTCAGTGCACTTAAAGAGTAATTCCACTGATTTCCCACATTAAAGTGTGTGACTCATTAAACAGCAGAACCAGATATCATCATTTCAGTTCTCCACATTCAGAAACAGAAACCTGCGGCCTACATTCCTCCACCTAACAGACGTATTTTTAAACGTCTGTCACACAGGAAGTGGTTCTGCTGGTACCGCTTCTGTCCACAGGGACCGCCAGAGTCAACAAAGTACAAACTGCTTGTAGCTGCTTTAAGTCAGACGCAAAGAAAAAAAGGTTTTGGATCCATGAAACTCTATTTTTTATTCATCCAGTCTTTCTCAGTTTTGACAGATTGTGCTACAAACTGATCAAACTGATCAAATGACCTTCAGGCTCTGAAATCTGCAACTGAGATAGAAAAGAAGATAAAATATGTTGGAATTCAGCTTAAAAAATCGTGATCACATTAACCCAAATCCTTCAGACCACAGAGTACCTGAAGTAGCCGTGTGTTTTATTCTGTCACCTGTCGAAGGTGAAGGAGACTAATCTTAACTCTAAACTTTAAAACATTACCTCGTCTGTGAGCATTTGAGTCATCATGTCAGACAGAATTTCATCAGCAGTGATTCTTTAATGGTTTATTCACCACAAGCAGAGCTTTGATTTGTGTTTATCCGGATTACTCATGCAAAGTTTATCTGCTCCAGACAGCCAGATTACTTTACGTATGTTCGTGTTTATTCCTCCAGAGGATCTGGATCTGCACCGACTCTCTCCTGCTCGCTCTGCAAATGTCTTCAGTTTCGTTGTGATACGATATATCGTCTGTTTGATTCATTTGTTTAACTGGAGCAGCACAGTCAGCGAGCGCCTGCAGCTCCTGACTCGTAGCGAGAGTTTGTGTCTGGATGTGTTCGTTGTTTCAGTCAATATTGTTCTCACATGTGAGAATATGTTAGTTAAAATATATCAAATCACGACGCGGCAAACGAGCCTCACGCTGTGTGCACAGTCCACCGTTTGCCCCTGAGACCCAGTAAGAATAGAATATTTAGAGGAGCCTGTACAGAATATACAGTATATGGTTAATTCATACACTTTACATAGTGTCAGCGCTGACTTGTGATCGTTCTTTATCATGAATTTTACATTCAAACACCAGCAGGAAGAAGAAAAACAGATCCTGTGCTTCTTTTCTCGCTCCAGCTCAGCGAGAATCCTTCTGATGGATCCTGACTTTATAGTGCGACAACATAATTACAGTCCTCGCTCCACTTCCTGTCCTGTGCAGCTCAATTTGATAACAGGAAGATATCTAATTAAATTAAAGTTAAAAATCTTCTTCCCCTCATATGTACTGTGTTCTTATTCCTCTGCCAGCGTGTCCCGCACCGACACATCACAATCTGTGTAATTCAAACCTTATTGTCCCTGAGAGGAAACTCAATTTGCTGCCAGACAATCGCAGCAATC
>CAEMYA010001397.1:113611-129302 GCA_903131615.1 Diplodus sargus
TCTACATGCATGACCCCCCCACATCCCCACATGGTTCATTAGTTGCCATAGCAACAAGGTCTTCCCTGGCTACCAGCTCAAGACCCCCGACTCCTCGGAGCGTGCGTAACGCAGCCAGTCCAGATGACTTGTTTCTCCGTCCTCTCTGTGCTCCGCAGCTTTTACATTAATACGTGTTTACAGCGAGATGAAAATGTGCTGACGGCAGCGAGAGCGATGCAGCTCAGTGGCTCGGAAACTTAGACCTGCATTTAGTGATATTATTATATTGTGCTCATTGCTGTGGGTTTATTGCTGGGACTCATTCTGTGTTGGTCAGAAACAAAGACTCGTCTCTGTACGAGAGGAAAACTGGAGGTTTGTCCAGAAACGTTCAGTTCATCTTAAAGCGTGTTTATTTTATGATTTTGCTCTCAGCTGGAGGAAAGTTTGAAGCTGTAATGTAATTTTCTGCAAACAGTAATTATTTGTTAGTCACACACTAATGAACTGAGTGCATCTGATGACTCAGTCCTGCCGTTAGGTGAGTGTGTCAAGGATACAACTCACAGTCACTGACGAACCAACACGACGGTGTTAATGTCTCTTTGTGCTCTGATGACTTTTACAGCACATTCACAACATGACGTTCAGTGTGGACACATTAAAGTATTAGTTCAAAATATATTTACATCTAAAATATGCTTATTTTCTCTAAAGCAACACAGCAACAGCATTGTTATGTTGAGCCGAAACAGGGTTAGGAAAAGCACGAGGGATGATATGTTTATATATTGAAATCAGAATCTTTTTCTGAGCTTCACCTAAACCTGAACACAAGCAGGACGTGAACGTTTGTTTCCAACGTTGAAGCCCTTCTCTTCGCACCCATCACCCACCCTGAGCTCCTCGCTGCCGGTGACGCTCGGCGTGGCTGAATGAACCGGCTGCAGCGCAGGAGAACAAACGCATAGATCTTCTCTGAAGCTCTCTTGTTCCTGACGCTGTTCTCCACCTTTAAAACACAAAACTGGAAAACACAACACTGAAAAATGATGCTCTTTGACTTTGCAGACTCAAGATCAGCTGGTAAAACAAGCAGCTCGTCATGTGAGCAGTTGTGCTGCTGCAGTGGTTCATATTCCCCCAATAATCAATCACACCACCACAAACCAATTAACCAACATGAACCTTTCAGGGTCCCTGGAGATCCGTAGCTCGGGGGCCTCGGGGCCTCGGGCAGGTGCCTGGGTTGCCACTAACAGCGTTAGCAGTGGAAATGTGAGTGTTTGGAACATATTGAGCTCACAAATGTCCAGAGGACGATCGGTGTGCAGCAGCAGTCTGAGACGTTTCTCTGGATGGTTTATCATGTTGGTGAGTGTGCTGAGTCATCATCTGTAGGAGCTGCACAGGATCCAGAGAGCTGCTGACGTCCTTATGAAGGAGACTTTATCTTTCCAAACCTGCAGGAGACTCAGAACACTTGATCGTGTCGGTGGTGTGTTTCTTTAAAGTTCTGATCATATCGAGCTGAAGTTTGTCCTCGAATGATCTGAGTTTTCCAGGTTTGTTCCGTCAGAGTCGACTCTCCTTCTGTTCCTCCTACAGGAGACCGGAGCTGTAATCTGACCTCAGCCTGACGATCCACAGCGACAGGTTCAGTCCTCTGCTGCTGCTGCAGCTTTCATGCAGACACACAAACACACTTACCACTTGCTTATTTACTGCGCTGCATATATAAGAGAAGGACTCCTTCCTTCTCCACCTCTGCCCTCCAGAATAATGAGCGCTGAACCCATTCGAAACACAAAAGCTGCAGTAAAGTCTGAGAGGAGGTTGTTGCAGACGAGGAGCTGCTTGTTTGTGACATCGCTGTGCTGCTGATTGTAGTTTGTTCATGTTGGATTGTGTGCAGCGGTGAAAAGCTTTGAGACAGAAACGTTTACAGTAAGTGGATCCACTCACTGCAGGAAAGACGTCACGCTCACAGAGAACAGACTCAGGCTCAGTTCATCTTTACATCTCACTGTTTCCTCTCTGTGTTCGGTTTTCTCTGAGTTTACTCAGTCGACTCCAAAACTGCTCGATCATGCGTCAGAAAGTGTTCCACGTCTCACATTGAGCTTCATTGAGCGTAAAGACTAAAAGTGGAAGTAGAAGTCGATTTAAACTCGTGTTAACAGTGACAGGGAATGAGGAAGAAGATCCATTATGGAGATTTACAGCCACCATCAACACTTCACTGCTGCAACCTTCACAGCATGGAGACCGTCCAACGTAGAAACAAGCTGGTACTGATTGGACCAAACCGCTCGATCTGTACACCACGATAACAGTTCACTGAAATGTGTTCCTGAAGACATTTTAGATTTAAGCCACACAGTTGCAGAATCTGTCATCGTTTTAACTCGATGGTTCGTTTTTAAAGTTGTTTTTGTGCCAGTTTCAGAGTCGCAGCGGACACTCTGGATTTGCATAATGTGGCCTCGACCTCGACTTTATGCAAATGAGGAGCACGTCGCCTGCTAACATATGCAATGATTAGGAAATGTGGAGTGACGGAAGACACAATAAGATTCCCGGTTTGATCTGGAAACCCTGATCTCAGAGTCAAACAGCAGGAAGGGTTCACCTCAATCCACAACGACGCCTCTTCCTGGTTTGGTTGTTTACTCACGTGTATGTGCTCTTACGTTACGTATGGTTTCTGTCCATAAAGGTTTCAGGAAATGGCTGAAAAAATAGAAATGTTATCAGATTTGTGTTGAACTACTGAAACGTCCTGAGGCTGAATTATTCCTGGAGGCTCAAACACCCACCGGAGCTACAGAACTGCATCCAGGAATCAATCCACAAACAGCTGGACACATGTGCAATCACACACACACACACACACACACACACACACACACACACACACACTGTAAGAACTGCTGATTAAAGAGAAGCAGATGTGGAGGGCGATGCAGACGAAGGTTGTGACAGAACAACAGCAACAGTTTCCTTCATCTTGCATTCCACATCTTAATTGTTTGTTTACGCGGCGATGAAGGCACCCAGAAAAACTCCATTTATCGGGAGGTTCAAAGAGAGAATGCAGGGCAGAGCCTCGCTGGGTGGAGATCCTTCTGTTAATTGCCACATTTCTCCGTCAGATTAAGTCAGCTCGTTTATTTACTGCCCTGCAGGAAGTTCTCCAGAATAAAAGGATGATACAAGAGAAGCAGTCTCTCCATTTTTCCTCCCTCGCCTTTAAGAATAATGAGCGCTGAATTCATTTGAAACACAAAAACATCTGAGGCTGAAATAAAGAGGTTGTTGCAGAATGGAGATTTTCATTTCAGCTGCTGTTAAACGGCTCGTCTGCGTCGTCGCTGCTGGTTGTATATTCATGTTGTTCACTTTATTAATAACTCGCTGACCGAGAGCTTCATGTCTTTATTCCCTCCGTACGTTCTTTGTGCTTCTCCCGCTTTGCGCCGTGTGCTTTAGTGATTGTGAAGAACGTTGTAACTCCTGTTTGGAAAAGGTTATCGCTACAGAAATAAATCCTCACTTACGATTTAGTTTATGTGTTCTGCTGCTCTTCAAAAGGCCGCGACCTTTGAGCTGCAGCGGCGCTGTCCGTCTGCATTACCAGGCTGCACGTTCACGGACTGAAGGAAATGATAAGAATCCAGCAGAAGTCGTCGTCAAAGAAACGTTTTCAGATGCAAAATGTTGAGGCACGGACGACCATATCCTGATGACACTCTGTTCTATTTGTCTAATGTGTTTGCTGACAATGAAAGTGTTGCTGTGTGAGTGATGTATGATCTTTATTTATGTATTTATGTTTGTCGTTCCCCTTCTGACGGACGACCACGAGACCGTATTTCAGTAAAACATGTTCAGTGTTCGGCGAGAGCATCACACAGATGATGTTTGTCAGTTTGGCATCAAATTAATGAAATTTCAGAGTGTGAGAATACGTCAGTGTAAAGACGACGTCGTTGGTGACGTCGTCTTGTCGAACGCTCACCAAAGCAGAGTCGCCCTGTTTACCAGCAGCTCACAGAACTGAACCAGAACCAGCTCTCCTTTCACAGAACGGCCAGATCACCAGATCTATTTATATGTTTCTGAGTTGGTCGACTCCACGTTGGTGTTGGTGACGTCTGCTGAGCGAGACGATTTAACTCGTGATGAAATTCGACTCTCTTGAATTAGAAAGTGATCTTTAAAACTGACGAACATCATCTGTGTGATTCACGGCCGAGTTGGGTTAAAAATGTATTTAAAAAGGTTCTGAGACACGACTGGTTCCGGTGGATTCTGCTCTCTGCTGCTCTGCTGCCTCCACTCGCCTGATTTCCGGCTCTTCAGCAGGTTCTGGCTGCAGCATCAGTTCTCACTCAGAGCGCCGCTGAGGTCCAACACTAATGTGTTGGGAGGTCTGGCTCAGCCGGCGTTACAGCCAGTTACACAAAAGGAAAATAGTTGGACAGTATTCAGATTTTACTGTATTTGAATTGCCAAGAAAAGGCAGCTCTACCGTTTGGACACAGCGGGCTTTATCAGAGCCAGTTAAAGGGACAGTTCACCTAGAAATGAGGGTCCAGTCATCATCTCCTCCCTCTGTGCTGAGGTAAAGTCAGGCCCGGTTTAGTAGGTCGACATTTATAAGATAAGTCTGCATGTACTTCCACGTCTGTGTAGGAGTTTAGTGTTATCACTAAAAAAAGACTTATAACCACGTATGAGACACACAAAGAAAAGTCCAAGTGGTTTAAAATTGCAGTTTTTAGAGTTACAGTCTCTTTTAGAAGTGACTGAGGAATCAAAAAGTGCAAAAGCGACAGCAGAGTCGATGTTAACGGTGTGAATGGAGATCTGAGTGATGAGCAGAAGAAAAACAAAGCTGCTGTTTTGTGACCAGCAGGATGGAGATAAACTGCAGATATAACCTCGTGCTTCTTCCTGAGACTACGAGGAAGGATGATGAATTATCAAACACACAGTGAAATGAGATCACACCACATTCTGCATTTTAATTCAGACACCTAGTTTTGATTTCATGAGACAAGAAAGATCCGCTTATAAACATCATTATTAAATGAAAACGCTGCAGCAGGAAGTCACTGCGCGCTTCTGAAAGCAGCCGCCTGGTTTTTCTTCTACACTGATCCGAAGCCAGCCAAGTTAATCAATTATAAGAGTGTCGAACTGGAGATATTTAGAGACGTTTGAGGAAAAGACCCCGGATCAGTTTCATTCCAAGAGCAGCTCTAAAGTGTTCACCAGAGGCCGGCTGTCAGAAGACGAGCCACACGGAGCCGGCGGCAGGCTGCACTGGCACAGCTTCATCTGGCTGAGCCGTGCTGCTAACTGCTGCTGCTAACTGCTGCTGCTAGCTGCTGCTGCTAACTGTTGCTGCTAGCTGCTGCTGCTAACTGCTGCACGGACAGGAACACACTGCAGCGCAGGGCAGAGGCAGATATCGTGGATGTCAGTGAAGCTGGAGACGTGGACGGTTTCTCTTCTTATCGAGGATGAAACGTATCAAAGCAACAAAACAAAAACTTCAGTGGTTGAAGAAAAACTCTGATCTTTTATTTCACAGTGAGAAAATATTCTGTCACAAGTGTTTCACACTTCTGACTGAGTAAAAGTAAAACTGTAATCATCCAAATATTCTTAAATTAAGTAAAAGTACTCATTATCCAGAATGATGAATAATACATTAACTTTTAAATATGAAGAATTACAGCGTGTCAGAAATAAACAGTAAAAACAAGCAATGAAATCATGGAAGACAAAAAAACAAAAGAAATATAATAAATATTGATGAAGTCTTTCATATGAAGGAGCAAAAATCAGTCGGGAGAAAACAAAATATGAAACATTTTCTTATTTTTCTTGAAATAAAACTCCTCTCACGTCTGTCAGGTCAGCACAGTTAATGCTCTGTCTCCGCCCGTCCTGCACAGACCAGTGAGGTTTTGGAGCGCTCCCAACTGGAACACCTTCAGCTGAGCTGCGTTTGGTTTGATTAAAAACACTGACGACGAGGTTTTATAAGGACACACTGTGAATGTGAAGAGATCCTTTTTCTCTCACGCACAAACAGCAGAGAAGCTTTTTCTGCCCATCAGGAGAAAAACAGACACATTATCAGAAACATCTGACGTCTTCTGCAAATTTCAGCCTGTGGGTGAAAAAGAATAAGAGTTGTTGTATCAGTTTTCTGAAAATGCAAACTGGAGTGTGAACAGTTTACGGCCTGATGATGGTCGGATACAAACCTGTGACGAGCTCCGACACTCAGCCTGAAGGTATTTAGACAAACATAAAGAAGTTTTAAACAAAATCTAGTAAAATTAATTGAATAACTTCTACATGAATGAGGCCAAACTGTCTGTTTACCTCTGGCTGACTCCACTGCGTTGGTAAAAACATCTTTTCCCAACAGTTTTCATACATTTCACGGCTGACGGTATCAAAGAGAATCAGAGTTTGTTTCTTTCCTCTCGGAGGAAACAGAACATGAAGTGATGAACGTCAGCGACCAGCAGCTTCATTAAAACATCGATAACTGACGTCAGCAGTCATGTTGATCTTCCACATCTAATATCTCAGGATCAGTTTGATTAATCGGTTTTATTCTGGTTGTATTTTGCTGATTATGAGTGTTTGTTTTGCTCGTCGTTCATTGTTCCTTCTGCCAAACACAGATCGTGTTTCCAGTCATAATATTTCAGTAAAACTCTGACTGTTCGTCTGGCTGAGGAACAAGAGTTTGTTTTTAATATGTGTTGATATCGGAACGTTTCGTAGGATTCATTCTGTGAGGGAACATTTTAAACATTTCTATAAAGTTCAGCTGAAATAAAAACTACGTGTGGTGTTTCAGCTCCTCAGTGTTTCTGAGTTTGCGGGCGTGACCCTGATGAAACTGTTTCCTGACTTTCCGTAATGAACACACACAAACATGAGAGCAGTCCGATCTTATCAAGACGTCTGAGCGTTTCCCAGAATGTCAAACTGCTCCTTTAAAGGTACAGTCCCCCTCAGTCTGTGATGAGCAGGGTGTTTCTGTGGACAGGTGGTTTTGGATCTCGTCCCCGAATCACAGATAGTTTCACAGTTTTGATCCTAACAAAGGTCTCCTGTCGCTCCTGTGTGAGTGCTCGTTGTGGAGAGGAAGATGGCCGACACAGTGCTGCCTGTAATTTGTGGGCAGGAAGTGTTTAACGCTGAGCTGCTGTCAGAGGAGAGAAACAAAAACCGGTGTGCCGCTCGCTCTGGTATCAAACCCCCGAGTCCACTCGCCGGCTCGCCCCCGGGGTGGAGCCGGGCTGTCGGCCTGGCCGCTCGCCACTGTTGCCATGATCGACAACAT
Organism: Diplodus sargus; assembly: GCA_903131615.1. Taxonomy (NCBI): domain Eukaryota; kingdom Metazoa; phylum Chordata; class Actinopteri; order Spariformes; family Sparidae; genus Diplodus; species Diplodus sargus. Next base: position 120,975 of record CAEMYA010001397.1, read on the forward strand.
CCCGTTCCAGCTTGTAGCGTGGTTGTCATGGCGATGACCGTTTATTTGCAGGGGGGCACTCTCGTCTCCAATGTTTCCGGGAAACACACACACACACACACACACACACACACACACACACACACGCGGACCGTCAGAGGAAGTGGAGGTGAGAGAGAGAGAGATGAGGGAAGCTGCCAGACAGACAATTTGCTCAAAGGGCAGGTGGACAGATCGCTCTCATGTAATCCCGCCCGGCCCGTTCTGCAGAACAGTAATAACCCGGCAGAACTGTAGATATCTGTCACTTAGTGCTGCGGACTTCAGGAGGCAGCGACAAGAATTAAATAAAGAATATTTGAAAAGAAAACGAACCAAGAATCAGAAATGAATGTTACAGTAATAAATAAATCAGCTGCCATGTGAAGGTGAACACACACAGACTGGGTGAGCAGGTGTGAACAGAGCGACTTCCGCCCGCTAACTTCCTGTTTAGCGCCCAGCTAACTTGAATGGGGATAAATCAGTTGAATTGTGCGGTTCTTCTGGACTTCTCCACATGTTCTGACAGTAAAGCAGGTCGTGTCTCGGGTGGTTTGATGCGTCCACACTTTCACAGCCCGTCTTCCAGCCGGGCGTCGCGGGACACGGAGCTTCACGGATCGGTCGCTACGAAAATTGGCTTCAAACCTCGACCCACTTCCTCGGAACCGATGAGTCATGAGGAGAGGAAGTGAGGAAGCTGAGCAGAGAAATAAGAAAATAAAAGCCTTTATTATAATCTGAATTATTCTTCATTTGAACATTTGACACATGATCTTCACAGACGAACACTTTGTGATTTTTGAAGTGTAAATTAAATCTTTAGCAGTAAAACGCTACAAACAGACAAAAGAAGAAAAAACAAACCCAGAATTTTTAATATTTACAATATTAATGAGGTAATGAAACTTTTTCCGTGAGTGAATAAACACTCAGAGGAAACTCAGCTCCCAGAACACTGTTAGAGAGGTGGCAGGGTCCGCCACATGTAAACAAAGAACATCAGTGTATAATGTGGAAACAAAGAGAGTTTTGGATTATTTAGTTGGTCAGTAAAGATCTTTCTCTCACCCTTAAATCATTCTGCCAGAGAGGCTCATGGGACAGTTTGTAGGCGGCCATGTTGGGTCTGATAAGAACCGAGCCCGGACGGAACCGGCTCTGTGGCTCCTCTGGCTCTCTGAGTTCAGCTTCCTCGCTCTCATGAATGTTTAATGAATCCTAAATTAAGACGCTGAAGATCCTCGATTCTCTTCCAGTTGTCTTTTATTCATAGACTCACGCACCTTCCATCAGCGGAGTGCAGATGTTTTATTCACCTGCAGCAGCTTCACTGTGTCTCTCTATTTATAACCTCCTGCTGTGAAGGCGAGCAGCTCTCAGGATCCATTTTAAAACCCGCTGCATGTTCACTTCTGCTGCGGCCCGAGGTGACAGAACTGACAAGGACCTCCACCGGCACACATCCACCTGTCTCTGTGTGGCTGGTGTCCCCCCTGACTCCCTCCTCCTCCCTCCTCTCCTCCTCCCTCCTCTCCTCTCCCTCCTCTCCTCCCTCCTCCAGCTCTGCGCTCTGTCTCCGTGTCAGGCGGGAGGATGTGCAGCTCGGAGCTTCGCTCTCTGTCTGTCGCCTCAGATTGAATTTCAGCGCGGCAGCAGTTCGGTTTCTCTGCTGGAGATCAGGTTTTAAAACGCCCCCCCTTCCCCCGGTGCTCTCCTCCGGCCCCGGCTCTGCGCTCCTCCCTCCGGCCACACAGCCGCACTTTGGCTGGAAGTTTGCTCCGGTCGAGCCGGTGCGCCGTCCGCGGTGCGCCCGGAGAGAAGCAGCATGAGGCGGCGTTAGGAGCGAATACCCGAGGACAGAGAGGACAGGACAGAGGAGACAAAGGACAGAGGACAGAGGAGACAGGACAGAGGAGACAGAGGACAGAGGAGACAGAGGACAGAGGACACAGAAGAAGGGAATACAACAGTCTGACTTATCGGGACCAGGGACGACCAACAAGGTAGGCTCGGACATCCTCCTGCTTCATAATCCTGCAGTGCAGCTTGTATTTCTTCTTTGACAGAGTTAAAGTGAGTTTCCAGGACAGCTGCACCTCCACAGAGCTGCAGGTGGACGTCACGTTGGTCACAGATCACCTGAGGCTTCTTTCTTTATTGATTACTTTGGTCTGTTCACATTTTAATAAGAGCAGCTTGGTGCTGGGCAGGTGATCGATACTCATTAATAAAGCCAGTAATCTGTGTGCTGAGCTGCAGTGGGATGATGTGAAGCGGCTCCAGGATCAGCAGGAAGGTGTGAAATGTGGAGGAAAGTTGAGCCGCGCTGACTCATCCGTCACAGGTGGAGCTGCTCACCTGAGCGAGAGCACCTGTGGGCTTCCTGCTCTGAGGGGTCAGAACGTCTGCTGTGGTCTGTGAGTCTGAATCACCGGGCTGAGACGAGGCGGGCAGCTCCGGTCCAACTTTAATATTCAGAACAGGAAGCTGAGGTGTGAAGAGACACGCGAGTCTCTCCGGCTTCCTGTCGGCCTCCTCAGAGCTGGAAATAAAGTCCATGTGTGAGGGCGGCGTGAGTGAAACGTCTGACTCTAATTCTGCTTCTACAGTCGTCAATAAAGTGATTAACAAGGTTTGTCACTGAGTGATAAGCAGCTCCAACGTAATCTGTAATTAAAAATCTTAATAAGCCGCAAACAAAGAGGCTTTTACAATATTCCATCTGGCTCCAGTTACAGTTAGTTAATTTATTGTTATTAGGTGGATTTTGGTCCAGAGGCTCAATTAATTAACTCAAGCAACAGCTGATTGATTGATTGACTGATTGATTGAAGTAACCTGAAGCTGTCCAGGTGTGACGCTGTCCTGGTTTTAGTCCTCAGAGAAGAACTGAATATCTTTTCAGCCTCCTTCAAACACCAGCTGGGATTTATAGAGACGGCGCTTTAATTGATTTCTGGACGTGATGGTTAATTGCAGGACTTCTCTGCAGCACTCAGCGGTCAGATGGTCAGTCGGGAGTCGTCTCCATGATTTTATGAGCTGGAGGTAAAGAGGAGGATGGACGCCGGCCAGAGGGATGTGTCACAATCTGGCAACCTGAAAGGTGTTTTAATTAATGTCTTGAACGCCCCTCGAGCACCATAACGATGTCTTCTTCATCACGTAGTCCGTGTTGACTGAGACTGTGTCCTCAGTGACACTCAGACCTGGTCTTTGTGATTCCTGATGAGGAGCCAGTTTTTAACAAAGGAACCAGAACCAACAGGACTTTGGATGGATGTCTTTGTGCTACTTTCACACTGATTACAAGAAATACAGTCATTAGTTTAAAAATCTCATAAAAGGTCAATCGCGGGGAAACTAATTAACACCAGAGCGACCGCTTGCTAGTTAGCTTAGTTAGCTGTGCAGGTAGCAATCCCATGTTTATAACTCTAGCATAGGAAGCGTTGGACCGGGACGGGACGGTGTTAGCATGATGTCACAACTGCTACAGTCTGAACATTTGTAAACAACAGATCTTACGTATTGCACCTTTAAGCTTCTTCCCAGTAGCTGTTGTTTGTAAAGTCAGAATCGCTCTCCAGGAATTCATTCAACAGAGTTTGGTAACAAATCTCTCTGAGCGTGCAAACCTGCTAAAGGCTAACTTATATTAGCAGAGAGCTAGCTCTAGCATGGATCCACTGAGGAACATCTGGATACAGCAGCGGCAGAAGTCGTTCATCAGACTGTTTATAGGTGGATAAAGTTCCTCTTCCAATGAACCTCCAGAAGAAAGAAGCATCATCACGTCTCTGAATCTCACTTTGGTGCCCGACTGTGTTGAAGAGTTTGATAACTGATAGAAACTCACTGAAACCAACAGATCTGCATCGTACCAGAGACCAGAGACGAACTCGCCGCTGATTCCTTTTCCCCAAATGACTGACAGAGCAGATATTATCGTGACTCCATCACTGTGCACAGGAGCGTTTCTCAAACCAAAGCCAGGGATGAACAACGTGTCGATAAGGAAATCTGTGGCTGAGCTTCCTCTGAAGTGTGTTCTTTGTTTTTCTGGAGGTATATTTCTCCATCAGTAGTCACACAGTGAACATATGTTTGGTTTCACTGTGTTTCTCCATGTTTCTCCTGATCACTTCACCACAGTCTGTGTGAGATTCAGTGACGCGATGACGCTTCCTCCTGTTTTTATGTTCCTTCGCTCGAGCAGCTAACGTCCGGATTAGCCCTCTGCTAGCTGGAATGGGAATAAATCAATTTAATGGTGCTTCTTTCTATTCTTTATAAATGTTATCGGACTGTAGTCGAGGTTGTGACACAATGTAAGCTCACGTTCATCCACTGACGCTGTTCACCTCTTTATTAGCTCATTTATTAGCCTGGAAGCTAAAGGAACAAAGTTCACACAGTTTATTGCATTTGTACTTTTTTACTCAATGTGAAACTAAATGCACATAATTTACTTTTCTACAACCAATCCGTCAGCGTTAATTGAGATTGTGACATTTAAAATGAAACCCTGAACGTCCTCCATCATCTGTTCGTCACATCACTCCATCCGTGTCTTCACATCTCGTCTCTCCACTGATTCATGAATATGTTCATCATGACGGTTTCTGTGTTTTCATCAGTGTGCAGTTCTCTGTGTTGGATCAGAACTCAGGCTGTCCCAGTCTGAGACTTCCTGTTCAGGTTTTTAAAATGACTCAGCCCTTTTTCTTTCTTTCTTTCTTTCTTTTTGTTGTTGTTGCTAACGAATGAATCTGAGCCGAGCAGCTGCTGCACAGTTTGAGTCTGTTTGCTTTGTGTCAGTCTGCGAGCATCACTAGGTCGGTAATTGAAAAAAACATTTTTTTAAAGTTAATTTTAGCAGTTTGTATTAGTCCTGTTCATGCAATAACTCGTTTTCCCGGAGCAAGCGAGCATTACGGAGACTCATTGTAACATAATGTCAATGAGATTTCAATTTATTTTCTTCTAAGTGCACTTTTTCATCAGGTTTATGTCAGATGGCTTCGAGTTTCCAGCCTTTTAACGTCGCTGTAATTGGTTATTTGTAATGGTAATGAGGCTGCTGATGAATCCCTCGGGCTGCAGCTCGTGAGTATTTTCATTTGCAAATCATTTAGTCCAAAGGAAAAGTCAGAAATCGTAAAAAGGAAATCCACCTACATGAGCAGAAAGAGACCTCGGTGATGTTTCTGAAGCTGCTGATTGAGTCCCACTCACGTCGTTAAAGACGGAAAATAAACAGTAAATTATTGTATCTACGTTTTGCATTTTTCATTATTTCTTCCTCAGATCGACTAATTGATTATCGGCTGATGGTGATTGCAGCGCTGCAGCTCCTCTCGCTGGTCGCTTCAGCGTCTCTGTGAGCTCTTTTTATCTTCCAAGTCAACAAAGCTTCCAATTTTTTTTCCATTTTAAAGGGAATAGAAAAAGATAAGTTTTCAAAATGCTTCCTCCTCGGACGCTGCGAGCTGCTCTGAAGTGTCTGAACTTCAAAAATTTCACACATCCAGGACTTGAACGGGCAAATACAAAACCATAAATCCATAAAAAATTGCAGTATGTTGAAGAATAAACCTGCGGACTCGGGCAGAATCAGCCGCTGAGTTTTCTGGGTTTCACCAAACCGTATCATTCCAGTCGCTGCTGCTCTCAGCTGTGACATCCAACCTGAGCAGCCGAGGGACGACGTTTACTGCTGGATAATTTACGTAAATGTCAGGTGTAAGCGTATATGTGGGTGACATCTCATTTACCTGGAGATGTTTAATTAATGCTTGGACAGCCGGCAGCTGCTCCCAGCGTTTCAGTCTGTGTGTCGGTTTTCTCTCCGGCCTTTTATCACGATTTTGTAGGAATATTAATTTGGCCGTCCTTCGGTCTGTTTGTGTGCTGGACACTGCAGAAGCTGATTCACGCTCAGCTGAACGGCTCAGCTCACTGATGTGGAAACGGTCCTGCGTACTGATGGTGATCAGAACCGGGTCAGGGGTCGGGGGAGTAAATCCTCAGCTGTTCTCTGAACGTCACCTCCAGTTTTTCACACTTCTGATATGAGTGTGTGCTTCAGGAAGGCGCTGACCCGGACTGTGATACTGTAGGATGATGCTGTTCTGATTTCTCGTCCCTGTGGTGATCGGGCCGTCATGGCCTCCTGGTAGGAGAGTAGGACACTGATGATGGAGGATGTGGTGCTGCTCGGAAATAATGACTGATAGAAAGATTCTTATGATGTCGTTCGATCTGTGGCCGACTCACCAGGATGTAATGTTAGCGGCTAACGTGTCACCACACGCTTCCAGCCGTGATCGTGATGAACAGAACCGCTGGTATTTAAATCCAAACCAGGATGTTTTCTAACCCTGACCGAGTGGTTTCTGTGCCTGAACCCAACCAGAGGACACGAACAGCGTTGTGACGAGAGAGACGTAGAAAATTCCACGAACAGATTTAGAGTTGCAACATAAAGAAAAGTGCAGTTACAATCCTGAAGTTGAGCCGATCTGTAAAACAATCACAACATGGCCGCTACAGGACGCGGTGTACAGACAATACAGAGAAGGTTTTATGAAATGAAGCCTTAAACTTCACTGGTTTTCGTCAGCACTCGACTGGTACTTTGGTATGTTGGGTTGATGTTTGTGAAGACATTTGGGAGTAAATCATCTACAGTCCGGTGATCTCTCAGCAACATCAATAAACGTAACAGAGCCTGCAGGATATTTTTACAGTTTTGCAATGAATAAAATTATAAATTACCTCCAGCAAAGCCAATAATATCATTATACCAATATATCAGTCGGGCCTTTTTGTCAGTGCTTCTTCTGGAAGAGTTTCATGTGATTGTGTTTGATTAGCTGGTCGGATTCAGATGCTGATGGAACTGAAACCATGAGGACTGTGACCCGTCAGCTCGGTCAGCTCGGTCTGTTTGGGTTTGGTTCTGATGCTGGTGAGGGTTTGTTAACCATCAGAGCTGATCAGTGACAGAATGTGAATACGACTCTGTGTTTGATGATTACTTCTGTCTTCCCCTCATCGCTCTGTTTTGACAGGTTGAATTTAAAGACAGCTTGAATTTTCATCACGACATAAAAATGAATCTCCAACTGCAAAATGTGTTTTGTAGGAAAAGTAATTCCACCTTCATTTCATTGTTCGCTGCTCGTATTTATACAGTTTCCCACCAGCTTCCTCTCTGCAGGTCTGGAGCCGAGTGAGAACGTTCAGGCTGAAATAAATGAACAGAGAGCGTCTCTGAGTTTCTGAATGTGGAAGGTTTTGCTTTCATTTTGTCTGTGGCGAGTCAGAGACGTCGTCAGGGGACGTGGCAGCTCCTGACCTCAGGACTCCAGCTCAGCCTTTCATTGACGACTGAAGCATGATGGTTCAGTTCTAGTTAATACATTTTAAAAGACAGTCAGAGGAAGATAATGATTGTGGTCAAGCTGGGTTTTTAACCCAAGACTGGACTTGTTGAGCTTTTTAATATTTAAGAAAAGCACCGTCATCTTATAATCTGTTTTACTAGCTTTAACCTGAACCACATGGACGGACGCAGGAGGTAAATCCTGATCTCTGGTGTCTCCGCTTCATCCAAAACACATATTTGGCAACAGGACATGTTTAATTCTGAGCTGGTCTCAGGCCAGCGTCATGAGCTTTGTTACGTCGCTCTGGCTTTCCCTCGTTTTGAAATGAAACATGTAAGATCACGTCTCTTCTCTGGGTCGGGCATCATTAAAAGTCATTCTGAAATAAAAAGGTAGGAGGTCCACCGACACTTCATCAGAGTGCAGATAAATGTACAAACGTCAGACAGAAAAAAGAAAAAGGAAAACCTGCCGACGCCTCGCTCGCTACGAATTCCCCGGAGAGAGCGACCCGCTTCCTGCTGCTCGTTTATCTCGGCTCTGACACGAGAGCCAGGGAGGGTCAACAGGAAGTGTGTGTGTGTGTGTGTGTGTGTGTGTGTGTGTGTGTGTGTGTGTGTGTGTGTGTGTGTGTGAAAAGAGAGGGAGAGAGAGAGAGATTTGGACTTTGTCATCAGCAATGATCAAAGTCAAAATTGGGGGCATCACTTTATCAGCCCTGGAGGATTTATATATAGAGAGAGGGAGGAAGGGGAGGTAAAGATGGTGGAGAGCTGTGAAAGAGAGAGAGAGTACACAGACAAACAGAGAGAGAGAGGGAGGCAGTGGATGACAGGCTGTTGTGCTCCCAAACTTTCTCCTCCTCTCCTCCCTCCTCTCCTCCTCCCCTCCCTCCTCCCTCTCCTCCTCC
>CAEMYA010001397.1:144208-161970 GCA_903131615.1 Diplodus sargus
CTTTTTATCACAAGAAACTGTTAATTCAGTATTTCATTCCCTATTAACTGAACGTTGCTCTTCGCAGTTCTTTTGTTCGGTGTTAAACTGAAACCCAGATGTTTCCCATTAAATCCCAACAGGAGGATGAAGGTTGTTCAGTTTCTTTGACAGCAGAGTGAATAGAAAAAAAAACTGAATCAGTGATTGAGATCACAGTTTCTGTCAAAATAAAGGTCGGCCTGTCTCTGTAGTTGAGGAAGATAAAGAAGAATTTCACGTATTTATTTTATTTTGCCGCTCGCCTGTCGGCTGGATCGACTCCCCTCGTGACCCTGCAGAGGACGAGACGACGGATTTATTTGTGTAGTTTTTGCTCCGACTGTTTGATAATCAGCGTTTAATTAGTGTTTGTTTTTTTGTCTAAATCACATTAAAAACTCTCTGAAAACAGACGTCCTGCATGTGGCCCTCGACTGGTGGAGGGAGATTGTTTTTTGACACACTGATCACAAACTGTAATCTTTGATTTGTGTAGATTTGTCTGTGTTCTGGTGCGACCGGTGCTGATTGACGGACAGATCGCTGATGACGGTTCTAATCACGTCAACAACATTTTCTCATCTCGAGTGTTTCAATCAGAGCGTCAGAGATGAATAAACGCTGTGTTGAACGTGAACTTCTCCTGCTTAAAGCTGAATCTGCGAGGCAGAAACCAGTAAACGCACAACAGTCATTCATATCGTTCAATCTGAGCAATCGGCTGATTTGTTTCCCCCTCAGCGAAACAAATTAAACGTTATCAGCGACTCCTCTGCAGTTGCGATCTCCGCGCTCATCCGCAGTATTTCCACGTATTTCGCCTCTCGTTGTTTTCTGCCTCGTCGTCGCGTCTAATTGGGGCGACCCAACAGCCATTGAGATGAGGCCTGATGATTGCTTTCATTTGAGGGGCTGCCGCCCTCTCTGCCATTTAACAGGCAGAGTGGATTCTGCCTCCTCGCCGATCGAGACGCTCCGAGCCGCTCGAGCAGAAGAAAAAGCAATTTCACACCAAAAAGTACACAGGGGTGGAAAAGGAGGACGGCAGCGAGCAACAGGAGAGCGTTTTCTGGTGATGTGCTGCTACACAACACACGCCGAAACACAGTTTCATCCAATCCCGGCTCTGAAATTGATAAGATAAACAGCAGCACAGGCCTCGGCTTGGATATCCCAGAAATCTCAGCGGTCGGAGCGGGATGAGGTGTGACATTTGTGTAATGGAGACCAAGTGTGGGTTTTGTGACCAATGCCATTGTGGAGTGAGATGCGAGACGCTCGGTCTTATCTGTGTGCGAATGGAGGCTGTGAGGCCTGCAGCCGCAGCACAAAGGGACGGTTTTATCACTCCGGCTATTATTGAAGCCCCTTTTTCATTTGTTTGCTCTGCGCCTCGGCATCGTTAGAGAGGAAGAGAAAGAGGCCAGAGCGGGCTATTGTCTGACTCTCCAGGTGCCAATAACAATTATTATGTATGTGTTATGACTGCCTCGCACTGAGAGGCATTCACATAAAGGTTAGAGACGAGCCTCATGACTGGAGGGTCAGCGGCTCAAGAATCTCATTAAGTCGGCGTCTCTGAAGGCCGGGAAGCCGAGAAGGAAGCCGGTAACCAGCGACCAGAGACCTCGTCCGCGCTAAGCTGACTAATTATGAAAGTTTTTCTTGGTTGTACCCAAAATAGAGCTGGTTTAAAAACACTCCAGTGCAGAAAAATCTGAAAACCTTCACATCAATTTTTAATGGCGAGGAAAAAATCCAGTAAATAAAAAGCTGTTGGAGTAACGTGGCTCCAGTTTATAACTTTAAAAGAAACAAACAGTGAATTCTTCATGTTAGAGACATTTACGTTCAGAGACCTTTATTGTGAAAATAACAGGTGTGTTTCGGTCACTGACGATGTTCCTGCTGTGTTCATGTAGCGAGATAACAGTCTGGTCGGGTTTAGGAAAACATCTCTGTGTGGCTTCAAGTACCTTCCTTACTTACGTACAACTTAAGTTACGTTACGTATGAGACATAACTGAAGTGAACAGCCGTCTCCTGAGTGAAAGTCACCTGTGCCAGGTCGACCTCATCTCAGAAAAGCTTTGTATGATGATGAACGGAGAGAAATCACTTCTTGATGTATCTCAGTTATCAGATTGTGTGAATACGTAAATATAAAGACTGAACAGCCAACAGTCTCGTTCGTGACGTCGTCTCGCTCACCTTCATTAATACTTTTCTGTGTCGAGTTGGCGGCCATGTTGGTGTTGAGCAAGACGATGGAGTTCACTGAGGTTTCCAACAAAAGTAGATGGTATTTTACTTTAATTACGACCAACTGGGACTAAAATGATTTGTCTTTTTTCATTCATTGCCGTACAAAGTTCACTGGAGACTTCGGCTCTCTATCGTTCTCCGCCCTCCTCCACATGAAGACTTCGTCGCTCTTTATTCTACTTCGCCTGACTTCCTTCTTTGCTGCTGTAATAATAACTACGGCCACTAGAGGTCACCTGGTCTGAATAGAAATGTAAAGTATTAAGCTGCTTTCACAGTTGATTTATAAAGGTATATAAAGGTCGGAACAGCGATTCTGAAGAATGATTGATGAGTTTCATACTGATGCTTTGTGTTAGAATATCGGACTGAAAACTGACCCAAAGTGTCAACGATCCTTCTCCAGATTCACCTTCCTTACCTTTGATCCAGGAGATGCGCCGCTCTGTTGTTGTCAGTGAGTAGAACAGTAGTGGAGCTCAGTGAAGGTGACGGGCCGTGAAGTGGGTCAGATGGACTCTGGATGGACTGAAACACAATATAAATGATAATGGAGTTTAAAATAGAAGTTTAACCTGCCGTGACTGGACAGAATCACCGGGCCGTGACGGTCTCTGCTGTTCTGATGATGGATGTAACGTACAATTACTGTTGTTTATTGACTCAAAGAGGAAACGAGGGGGAGACCGGGCCAGAATCAGACAGAACGCTCCACTGATGAACTGACAGAATGACGCTCCGAGCTGTAAGAGCTGCAGCTACACTCACACTGTTCAGCTGAATCTGAAGGTTGTTTTAATAGAATTACATGCAAATGTGCTTTTCTGGTCATTGTGAAGAAGTACATCCTGTCCTGCGGGCTCAGAGAGACAGCAGCTCTGGTTCTGTGCCGGTTGGCACGGTGGCGGTTCTGCCTTGGCACACTTGGCGTGGTAGACGGCGCCGGTTGGCACTGCGGGCGGATTTACCTTCTCTGTTGTCTGGCAAACTCTCCTCTCGGATTCAGGAGCTCGTTTTTTTCAACATTTCACACCTTTGTCCTGCAAAATAAGTTCACCTGTGTGACAAAGAATCTGCTCTGATTAATTATCTTTGGAAAAAAAAGCGAGCGAACGGTTCGGTTTCTGTCAGCGAACCTGACGGGTCGACTGTGATGTGACGAACAGACTCTGTTCAGAGTATTTTCTCTGTAGTTCTCCGTCGAGGCTTTCAGGTGAATCATCACCTGCACTTACGTTCCTTTCAGACACTCAGTGAACTGCGGCGTGTTGTCTTAAACTGAACCTGTGTTGAGAGTTCAGTCGGTCGATCACGTGTTATTGACAGGATGAGTGGTGGGCGTCTCCTCACAGCAGAGGATCACTGAGCTTTATATATTTATTATTGTTGTGTCTCTGCAGCATGTGAGTAAAAATCCTGTAGGAAAGTGGAAAAACATGCAGATATGTAGGAGATGTTTGGAGCTGTAATAAGAGGCTGTGTGATTGTAATGTGCACTTTGGCTGAACAGGGATTTAATTTGATTTGGGGCGTTATAGAAGAAAAGGTCAAAGTTGAGCTCCTGAAGTTATTTCAGGATGTGTGATATCTACAATGCTGAGCAGCTCGTATGTAATCAACCTACAGGCTGGTTTGAATTCCGGCCCACAGTGGCTGAAATGATTGTAGAGGTATTTGTCCTTTTTACTTGTGATGTTCCTCTCACCTCGTGCTGTAGTCGTCTTCGTCTTGCATCAACATGGAGATGCACGAAAACAAATGTTTTCATCGAGTGAATCGTCTGTTCAGACCTTCTCACCGTCGCTGAATTGATTATGACGTGAGATTGGATTCGTCTGATTCAGCTCAGCATGCGACTTCACGACTGATTGATCGCATCATGTTTGCTCTGCGGTGATTTACACAGCAGCATGTTGTGATGTGGGGACAAATGAAAAAGCAGCTGGAGGCACTTAAAGCAGTTATGTTGTGGTCACATTCGTTTGGAAGTCACTGAGAAACGGTTTCATCCCGTCGATGAGTCACCGGATCAGAAAATGTTTCATTTTTGAAAGGTAATGTCCAATTACAGAGGCAGTGAAGGTAGACAGGAGAGGAATGAACTGAAGGAAAGTACATGTCTGATTGAAAGATAGAAGTCGTGTATTTCAGCAGTTGCTTTGTCTTCCAGGAGAGTTTCAGAGAGTGAGGAAGGCAGAGTGACCACAGAGTGAACAGAAAGCCAGATGACTTCACTGTAGAGACTCTGGTTCTGGTTCTGGTTCTCTGTCTCCTCTCTGTAACGTTACGTTCATGAAGTAAAGTCCATTTCCCCTCCAGCAGCCGATAGTGGAGCTCAGCTCCGGATCACTGCTGCAGTCGGGCCGATCAACAGGAGTGAATCTGAAGCGTTTACTCCTCCAGAAGCTCCGGCTCTGTCCAGCTCTCCTCACACAAACTTCTTGTGTGTTGTTTTGACACAGAGAGCAAGTTACAGTTTGTGTGTCTCAGGTTTGTAAATGGTGTCACAATCTCTGCTGTGCATCGTGCAGCAAACTCCAGCTCCCAGCAGGACGTCCGTTAAAATCTGTGTCAGCTGGACTTCACGTCAGGAGGCTCCCGGCCCGCTTCACATCGCTTTAGGTCTAATGTGCATTTGTGTATTTTCCTATAAAAGTCCATCTGCCGTCCTCTGAGCGTTATGAAGTCTCCTGTGCAGCCAAACACACCTCAACACACCTTGTGAAGCTCTGGACACGAGGCAGCATCTGTTGTTTTCCTGACCTCACATGCTGCAACACACACACACACACACACACACACACACGATCTGATGAGGAATGAGTAATGAGAACCCACCAAGCCTTTAGTTAATTAATTGTCATGCGTCTGCTTCTCGGGGAGATAAAGTGTTCAGTCACTGGCGGAGCAGCGAGGATTACTGAGCGAGCGAGCGAGTGACAGAGCAGATAAAAAGAGGAGAAGAAGGACGGCCTATTACGCTCCATTTAGACTCTTCTCAATTTGGAGGAACTCCGCTGTGTGTTGGCCTCTTTACACCGACTCATCTACAGAGACATGAGCGATGTGTAAAGACGGAGGGCGGCTGGGCGGAGGGAGGGAGGGAGGGAGGGAGGGAGGGAGGTATTCATGATGAGTGATGAGTCAGAGAGGAAGAGTCGGTGAGGCGGAGGCTCGTCTGGGTGGAGTCGTGTGTGTGTGTGATTCACAATCTGACTGTAAACACATGAAGAGAATCATTTAAAGCTGTATGAACGTACGGGCTGTATCATTTACTCAGAGCACCACCAAGCACAGGAAGTGTGTGTGTGTCTGTGTGAGTGAGTGTCGCCTCTTCAGCTGTCTCATCAGACTCATTGTGTCTCTGCGATCACTTCACTTCATCTCTCCTGTGATTTGATTTGATGTCGCGGCATTTTGAATCATTTTCATGTTACTTCAGTGAACACAGGCTGCAGGATCGGGTGAATAACATGCTCACTAATCATTGCTCGTTTATTAAAGGGTGACTTTTTTAACCTGAACCTTATTTCCACATGATTTCGTGTCTAATAGTAAGACGTCTGCAGAAAGCAGCCATGAAATGAGCTGCAGTTCTTCACTACAGGCACGTTTCCACCGTCACAGCGTCTCCTCAGTGCTCGGCTGATTAGCTGGACATGCTGTTAATTGTTGGGAGGCAGATTTTGTCCAGTTTGTGCTTCTCAGTAACCTCAAAATCCCTCCAGCACGTGTCTCAACTCAACTCAGTGCAAGACAGCGACGCTAATTTAGCCCAAAACATCAACAAGCACAGTTAGGATGTAAGATTCATCTTTGATTTGGGAAATCTCCACATCTCCACCAGGAACATTCAGTAAAAATTGTCGTCTTGTTGTATTTTCGCCACTGACAGTCTCAGATTATTCATGTCTGACAACATCGCAGAGAGAGCTGAGATCCTTTTTGTTCAGCCAGAAACAGACGAAAATCACCAAAGCTGCAAGACTCGTTCTGCAGAAACAGTGATGTTACTGTTACAAAGCACTCAACAAAACAAAGTTCACTAAAACCATCTTGATTCATCTCTACACTGTTCCAACAGTCCTGATCACTGACGTGATTGCAAAAAACACAATTTACGACATTAGATGTGAAAATATGAGGTGAAGAACAGAGACGTCAGGTCGCACCTGAATATATCTTACCTGCTAAAACTGAAGAGATGCTCAACAGTATTTGTCATCTGTGACTCTGACGTGACATCGTTCACTGGTTGAAACACTAATGTTGAACCAGAATCAGCATATTAATGCAGAGAGATGCTGGACGAGGACGAGCTGAAACTATAATCAGTGACATTTACAGAAATAATTACAAATTGTTCCTCAGTTTAGTTTCACTAATGTGTAAAAAGTTGTTGTTTTGCAGCTTTGCACTTTGTCATTCAACCCAAAAACGACTGCTGGAATTAATATTTCATGCTTCTGTTCGAAGGAGCAAAAAGGAAATTAAACTGGTGTCATTTCACCTGTTCTGCAGCTGGAACCTGAAAATCCTGCACTTCAGCGTTTACTGGAGCTCTCCTGGAATCCATCTTTTATTCATGAGCTGCAGGACGAGTCGCTGTCTCCTCGCTGACACACGTCATGTTTAATACAGGAGATTTTAAATGTGAGCGAATTGTAGATGCTCATGTTTAAAATACTTCTGATGAGATACGAGGATGAACTTTGTCAGAGCAGACTGGACCCGGAATGCTTCGTGTCTCCAGATATTTTGCTCCAGCACACAGTGACATACGTCGGGGGGCCGGCTGAGAGCAGAGCGGCAGACGGAGCGCTCGGCCCGACAGAACCTTCCTCCGCCCCGGCCAGAACCCTCTCTGTGCCTCCGAGGAGTCACAGAACCATTTACAGCCAGTTTCTGTATGGCGCTGAAATATCACCCGGCCTTGACATTTGGCAGCAGACAGAAAAAAGCTCAGCAGCTGCATTTATTCAAACCGTCAAAACTTTAATATGACGTCCTCAAAGCGGGTCGACGGGTTCTGAGAAACAATCCGAGCACATTTGCAGGCTGATGGTTTTCACAGTGATGTCGTGTCGTGATGCTGAAATCGAGGTCGTGAATCACAACTGGGACACCACCTCATCAGATCCCACTTTACGCTCTAAGTAGAAGCCAATCTGAGAGCAGCCCACTCATTAATCTGAGTGAACCTGTTTAAGATGGAGAGGCTCCACACGCTGAGGGTGTAATGAGGCCGACCGGGCCGGCGCTGCTCGCTGCTCACCTGCCAGCACAGGACCGGATCCACCGTGCAGATAACACGGCTCGGCTGAGGCTGTCACTTACAACACAAAGTGTGTGTGTGTGTGTGTGTGTGTGCAGCACACATATGGACTCGGCGCTGGCTTCATGCCCACTTGTACGAGAGCAATGTGTCCAAAGGCCGGCGCTGTCTGCAGACCCGGTTTGTCACAGCTCGTGTGTCACAAAGGGACCAGGAGACGCTCCGTATGCTGCTCACGTCTGTGAGACCGTCAGCCGGCTCAGAAACATCTCGGATCAGACGATTCATCAGAGCTGAAACCATCAGTCCGCGAGCTTATCGACAGGATGGAAATCTAATTAAGTAATCAATGGATAATTTGATTTATTTATTCAGGAGAAAGGCCACATAGTGTCTGGATCCATGTGAGTCTGCTGCTCTGTGTTTTATATCACTGAGTATCTGACAAAACAAGAAGATTTAATCTGCATGTTGATCGTTTTCATTTCAGAAAACGGCGAAAAAATAATCAGGAGATCAAATCGATGATGAAAATAATCAGAATCATTTGTCTGTTTGTAAAGATACATCAGATAATCCAACAACGAACAGAGAAAACAGGAACGTTCATCGTCTGTTTTCTTCAAAATGAAACATCAGCATCAACATGTGATGAAGGTTCGATTGAACTCAACGATTATCTGATTAGATTCTGGTGGTCAAAGTTCACGACCACTGTGACGTCACAACACGTTTGTTATTTGTTACAAATATACAATAGTGTGATAATTAAGACAAGCTGTTAAACGAGTGTCCATGCGGCTTTTTGTCTCTGCGCTGCTGTGTGATGGACGCTGAGCGAGCAGGATGTGGATGATCTGATCTATAGGAGACACTAACATGGTGAATATTATCGCAGAGGCCAGTAAAGAAGAAGAGCGCTGCTGATGTCACCAGAGCGAGAGGATGAGAGATTTTTAACTCAAAGAGCGGCCGCACAATAAAGGACTCAGAATAAAAGAGTCACGTACGTTCGCTCCTCGTTAGGAACGATTGAAAAAAGGAGCTGGAACTCAAAAAAAGCGCTGTGTGTTTTGGGGCCCGAGAGGATAAAATGATAAAGTTATGACTTTTATATTCAAAAGATCAAAAGTCAACTTCACTGCGACACAATAAGGTCGAATAAGAAAGTTGTCGGCTGCAGGTGAACGAGTGAAGTTTGTCCTGTCATATATGAATATGTCCATTTATTTGTGTTTGTGTTGTGACTTTGAAGTTGCCATTTTCATTTCCAGTCAGTTATTTTCGGCTTGATTAAAGTCTCGGTGCAGATTCTTCATGCAAGCATCAGTTTGCTGCAGGCGTCCATGTTTTCACCAGGACACATTCAGATTGGTTCTGAATTTATCAGCTTCTGTCTTGCAGCAAAAACATTTTTGCAAGCCTTTTTTTATTTAGTTGACAACAGAGTATGACGAGGAGGATTAGGATCGGTGGAGGATATTGCAAACAATATACATCTCAGAGCTCGTCACCGCCTGGTTGAAAACAAGAGGAAGGATTTACAAAGGAAGACTTCCTTCTCGATCTTGAGATTCTGCAGTCGTACCTCGACCTCTGGAGTGTAACAGAGACCTTAAACTGCCCCGAGCTTTGAATCTGAGTGTGACGGAGCGTCTCTGTGTGTCAGCTGTCTGATGGACTGGCAGCCTCCTGCACTCGCTGTCTGATGGGATAATCCTCTGTGGCCGTGCATGCAAATCAGCGGGCAAACAGCATCTGAAATATTTTCAACTGAGTGACATCGGACGCTCCATCAGTAGCGCACAAAAAGCCCCACGACAGATAAGATGAACAACACACCGATACAAAGAATGTATTTCTGTGTTGTCACGTCTGGAAATCCTCAAATATTTCCCACAGTCGCGCTGGCTCTGCTAATCTTAACGTTCTGCAGACCTGCTGGATTTTTGAACCTCTCCCAACTCCCTGAAATGCCGTTAGAAGAAAAACGTCTCCCAGATGCTTTTAAAGGTCCATCGAAATATCCACGGACTCCTAATCCCACTGCAGGTGAGGTCGGGATTAAAAGTCCTGGCGGCTCCGATCGTAAAGAAACCAGGAGTCCTGATTCACATAATGTGGATGAGACGGTTAATTATTGAGAGATTCCTGGAAAAAAATGCTTCCTTTATGATTAAGTTACACCTCGAGATGTTTTCTAGGAAACATCTTGACACAAACACGTTGAGTTGAGCCGGCGTGTGCTTTTAAAGCAGCGGGAGGAGATGTAATGTTCTCAGGAGGAGCAGAAGAAGACTTTGTGATGTCGTATCAAAGTTTTATGCTCCGTTGTTTCTCAGCTCGTCCTGCGGCTGAATGGATGAGCGGAGCTCCACAGATGAGATCAGCTCGCAGCTGTTCAGGCTTTATTATCCTCAATGAATCATTATTAAATCAGTCTGATCTGAACGCAGTCACTGTTCATTGCTTAAAGCGAAACTCTCGCCAGAATACAACTTAGGTTTTTTTTGTGTGAATGTACCCGAGTCATTCATGTAAAAGCAAAAGAGGCACTTTTAAGATTTACCGTATTTCCGTTTTCAGGTCAAACTCATTTTCAATGGGAGTGCTACGGGCACTTTTACAATAGCATCCAAATCTCTATTTTTAAAACACTAAGAAGTCTCGACACAACATGAAACTTTGCTCGTAGTATCACCAGGGTCTCTACACATGAACACCAGCACTGAGAACATTGTTTGTGTACACAGAGTTACTAAAAAGAAGGTTTTTGAACAACTCACGTTAGCAGCAGCTTGTTCCGCTCGCCGCCGTCCTGCCAGTGGAGAAGTGTCGATCCCAGAATGTGACGTAACCTGGAGGACAGTTAAGGTGGAACTACTGTCTTCCAGCAACAACCATCCACGCCAGATCTCACGTGACTTTTCCCGCTTTTGATGTCACATTCTGAGATCAACAGGACGGCGGCGAGCGGAACAAGCTGCTGCTAACGTGAGCTTTGTTTTCTTTGAAAGAATGACTTCTCGTCGTTGTTTGGCCTGATGATGGATTACATGTGAGACAAGATGTGCGTGTTAAAAATGCTCAAACATTGATTTTGACTTCCTCAGAACTTCACAACAGAAAACAGAAGGTTTTTCTGAGGTGAGCGCTGGTGAATGTAGTTTTCCAGTTCTGCCTTTTTCCCAGCAGCCACTTGTGGGTGTTATCATCATGTCAGCAGCGATGCCACAACATACCCTCCGTACACAGTCCTGCTCTTTGAAGTGGAGCGGACAACACAGAACTGTCGCAGGAGACGGATCGGAGCCGCTCTGGTGTCGATAAGTGTCAGGCTGAGATGAATGGCGTCGTTCTCTGTCAGCTTCAGATGAAGTCGTCCTCTGAGCAGAATAGATGTGTGGCAGCAGCGTGTGTTCTGAGGGCGTCTGCAGCTGTTCTGACCTAGAACTAAAAAAATAAAATCAAAGCTCTTGTGTTTCTCGCTTCGCTTGTGCTCTCAGATGATTTTGTCCTTTTGCCCGGGGAGCAGCGCTGATGTGCTGCTGGGCAGCGCTCGCCCTGCCTGACTGCAGAGTGAGATGATTCAGCGCGTCTTGTTCGGGCTGTCGCTCCGGGGAGGTTAACTGATCCCTCCATCTCTGCTCCACACGACACTGATGTGCTGCTGCAGAGGAGGAGGAGGAGGCCGAACCTGTTGCCGGCTTCATCTACATCCTCAGTGGTTTCATCTCGCTGCCAAATGTTAACACCTGCCTGAACGATCAGGATGAACTCAGTGCAGCGGGATCCCTCGCAGCTTGAACGCTGGCCACTTGATGACTTCTCGTTCACCCCGCGGTGTTTCTGCTTTCTGCTGTTGTTAGAAAGACGTCTGTGTCCCAGAGTTCAGCTCGGAGTGATGAACGTTTTGTGTGTCGACACTCTGAATGTTCGCTGAGAGAAGAGTCACAAGATTATAGTTCTTGACAGAATATATCAACTAAAATAATCTGAGGCCTCTCTGACTGTCTCTGTAAATTTGTTGGTCGCTCTATTTGATTATTTTTTATCTGTATCTTTAATTTCGCTCGCTCTCATTCCACCCACTGTTCCAGTTCCAGTTTAAAAGTTAAACTGCTGTAATAACTCTCATGTGCAGTTTGTGATTTGAATAATTTGGTGGTATGAGAGGATGGAGTAAGTGCTCACCCTTTTTAAATCGATTGAGGGATCCTAACATTAACTGTGAGAGCTCCATTATGTTCCTGTATGGCCCTCGTGGTTCTAACGGTGATGTTAAACGGCTGAGTTTCAGCAGCCGGCCTGATGGTAGATTAATATTTTGCATTGCTGCGGGGCGTTGATGGATATCGCGGAGATGATTTTAATATCACATGTTAGTCAGCATGGTGTGTTACAGGAGTGGGCAGGTGGTGAGAAGCAGCGTGATTGAACAATAAACCAAACATGTGAAGAGAAGCGGCTCACTGCTGAACAATGTCCGGGGGATCTGCTGCAGAGAGAACAGAGCGTTGTTCTTCAGAGAGCTCTGACCCGTCTGTTTGTTCGGCCCGCTCTGGGCAGGCCCGCTGCACTGCGTGTTTCTTTACCTTGCAGGCGTTCAGCTGACACTCGCTGTCCAGAGCAAATAATACAGTGAGAGAGCCAGAGAGCTCCAGCGCCATGACAACAACCTGCGACCCTGCAATGATCCTGCACGAGGTTTTTCAAGCTCCAACAGGAAAAATAAAGCTGGCAGAGGATCGTGATGAGGTGGAGATGATATTAAACTCTCAGAAATCAATAACTCTGGTTTCCATGTAGCCTGTACCTGCACCAGCAGCTTGTTCACTGACCTCTGGTTAAAATGCATCCGGACAAATACCAGGACGGTGAATCTTTATCTTATATTAGGACTATCTTTGATATCTGGATGCAGATATCTGGATGAGAGAAGCACTGTGAAGTATCATCCGCAGTGATGCAGGTCTGAACCCTCTCTGACTGCCAGCAGACTTCAGTGGGTATCACCGTACTGCAGGCGGTGAAATAAAAAGCCTCAGCGCTGCCTCCTCATAAATAATACACAGAAGTCAAAATGTTTGTGTAAGGAAGTCGTCCGGTCGGCTCTCCGTTCTGCCTGAAGCCTTGTTATCTAAGCAGCACTGATGCTCCACCAGATGTGATCTCCAGCGTCGCTCCTTCAGCTCCGTGACACTGGTTTGATTCCCAGATGCTCACTCGCATGTTTTCCTGAGACCGTCGAGCCTTCGTCTGTGTTGACAGCCTCAATTTCCTGTTGGAGTGTTTATTGAAAACCCTTGAAGCGTCCGGCTGTGTTTGTTTGCCTGATAGGAACTTGTCATCAGCACCTGAGGATCCGAGTGAAGCTGCTGCTGCTCGGCTCGCACGACCAGAAACTTTCCTCTGAAAAGGAAAAATGACGTTTATTGTGATGTGTAAATAATTACAATCACCAGAACCAGATCCTATCACACGTCTCTCTCAGCGTACGTGTAGGTGTAGATGTGGTTTAGGGTCTAAATCCATGCAACAGGGAGTTTAGAGCGACGTCCAGCAGAGATGATCCTCCTCAGTAACGAGTCGGTGAACTTACACTGTTGATACCTGCTCAACACTTCCTGTATCTGTTTCAGATGTGAAGTTACTGTTTCTGACATAAAGATGTGATGTGTCTCAGTCCTGATGGGTTGTGATGTCACTTCTCTCTCATTCATGGCTGACACCTCGATCCTCATGACGGAAAGGACGTGTCCTGAAATCGAGGGGGGTTTTCTCTGTACTGGACTTCCCAGATGGACATATTTTTATCAGTAACCATTAACAGGGCAGCATGTTAAACGGATAGTTGAGGTTAAATGAGCTTCTTATCTCTAATCAATATGTAGTATTACCTGCAGTCGAT
Organism: Diplodus sargus; assembly: GCA_903131615.1. NCBI lineage: Eukaryota > Metazoa > Chordata > Actinopteri > Spariformes > Sparidae > Diplodus > Diplodus sargus. The sequence continues at coordinate 157,681 of CAEMYA010001397.1, forward strand.
GACCGTCAGCTCTCCGCCTGTGTGGAGAACAGCACGTAGCACTAATATACGCTGTATTTAGAATATTCTTGGTGCTCAGACAGACGCAGGAAGTCCGACAGCTGATCTGAGGACGATGTGCAATTGAGGGACTGTTGTCGGTCATCAAAACACTGGAACTATCTTCTGAGATGCTAAAAAGTAAAATATTATTCATGTGTGCACTTTGAAATATCAACACGTAGGTGGAAATATTATAGGAATATAACTGCCGACAAAACAACAACAAGATGTTTATAACAAAGATTTGATATTCATCTTTTTGTTTTCCGACACGTTCATCGCACCATCATCTCTAATTGGATTGATCTTTTCCAGCTGAGAGCAGATCACCAATCTAATGGAATCAATAACACACTCAGAGATATTTTAGCATCTGTTCTGACGACGGCGGTTCACCGACACCACGAGCTCGTATAAAACACGACACACTGTGTTAGAGGTGAAAGTGAAAATACCAACAGATTCAGATGTTATAGTAAGATATGAGGTATCACACACACACACACACACACACACACACACACACGAGTTGAGGCCTCGTTTTTGACTCCCCGTGGCTCCATACAGTTCCTCATGAATATTCAGCGTGTGCGCTGACGGCCCAGATGTAAAGCATCAGGCAGAACTGGGCCATTTGTGTATAATTGAAGAATTCCATTAAACTTTAAACTTGAGCGTTCCTGAATCGCAGGTCTGCGCGTGTAGTATTTATGAGTTTAACGGTGTGAAACAATAATTATTTCTACACTGATAAAAGCCTCACGTGATCTGTGTTGGAGTCAGGTATTAAAGGAACAGTCCGTAAAACTTCCATTCTGTCTGCTGCGTCTCACCTCTTTGAATAAACACCATTAAACTGTGAGCCATCGACCCGGCAACGTGTCCGCGGACCTTTGGGTTATATAGCTGTATGTTGGCAGCACTGTTCCTCCCCCTTCACGCTCTACGTGTGGCTCACTTGTGTGTTTGCGCCGTGCTCTCCGAGGGAGCGCCGTCAGATCTCTGCTCCCGTGCAGTTTGCTTTGCGCTTCCAACACGAGCCGGAGAGATTTGAGATCTTAAACACGAGCAGCGCGTATTTGCATGTGTGGTTTATTATTAACGTATCTCTGGTCCTTCAAATAGAAAGCGTTCCTATAGCCGAGCACAGAGAAATCAGCCCGCATTGTCATTTTCTCAAATGAAAAAACAGCACAGAAGAACTCAGTCGTTCCTCAGAGAGCGGCGCACACACTGGTGGGATCTTCATGAATAAAACCTGGATTGCGGAGTTTAGCAGTAAGCCCGGCTTCTCGAGCCAAAACATACAAAGCTCGGTGCCGACGGGCATGAATGGCTTCGTGATTACTGCTGTCAGCCTGCTGTCACTCACAGGCTTCTGCCTCACACTCCTTTAAATTAAAGAGGAGGAAAAAGAAAGGTAGTCTGATGTGCATGCACAGCGTACGAGGCGTTGGCATCTTTGTTGTGGGACTCATGTTCAGAATAGATGCTTTAATTTACATCTCTGAGGCTTACAGTAAAAAGAACAACTCGCTGTGGGGAACAATGACCCGACTCTGCTGCATTAATCAGCTGCTGAGGTTATAAAGTGACACTGTCGATCCCACATGTTGTCAGTCTGTATTGTAAACCACACACGGAGTGTCAGAACGTGTCAATCACACGTTCCTCACGCCTGTGACAGCTTCCATGATCGGCAGTCGGGTTTGATAGAAGTTTAGAGTTTGTATTGATGATTAAATCACATCTTGAGCGTCACAGACGTCAGCTGATCGTCAGCTGATCGTCAGCGCTGAGTCCTCTCAGGAGCTGACAGGTCGTCTTACAGTGTTTGTTCATCCGGAGTTTCACACCAGCCTGCATGAATAACAAACACACAATCACACCGGTGTCTGTTTGAACCGCACCTGCAACAGGTTACTGTACTTTTCAATCAGCCCATAAATCAGATTAAACTAACTAACTCTCCTTGCGGATGAGATGTTATAAGCTGAAGTGTGTTGGTGTTGTAGGTTAAACACAGCAACTCTTCTGTAACATTTCAATACGAGACATTTACTTTTGTCCTGTTTGAACTCTGTTATTGTTGTTTATGGGATGTGATGCTGCAGTTTGAAATATCTCAACAATTATTCAGTAATTTGTGGAGAAAGTCTTTTCCTACAGCACCACCAGCAGGTCAGCGTTTTGTCCAGCTGTTTGATGGACTGCTTTAAACAGCGTGCAGTGTACCGGCAGCAGAACTACAGAACCTCTGTCGTATCTTCAGATTTGTTCTGGCACGAAAACTACTAAGATGGTGGTTTAGTGGTCGTTATGAAGGTTCGTCTGTATGTTACATTATGTTCTCTACGTAACTTCAGTGACGTTGTATTTGTGAAGTAAGTTCGGAAGGTTAAGAACTTAAATCATTGAGATTCTGAGATCCTTTGACTCTTTACGCCACCTGACTTCCTCCTTTGCTGCGGTATTTATTACCACTAGAGGTTAAATATGTGTCGGACAGTCAACTTGTATGAATCCTCAGGATGCGATCGCTTCAGTTTCCACTTTTCCTGTGAAACATCATGTAGCATCATTCATGTTTCTCAGATGTTCAGACCGACAGAACTGCTATCATCATCGTAGACTCTGAGTCCTGGTTTTGTCTCGGTCCAGACCAGAAGAACCAAACTGAACATAGTGTTTGTTTTTTGCTTTTTGCACAACCAGTCCATTTTTTTTAAACTCCACCAATTTGAAATAATGTGTAATGGCTATAAATGAATGACACCATCAGCATTAAGATGAGATCCCCATAAATCTGTCTTCCACTGTGCAGTTTGGTCTGCCAGCGGACACGAACCCTTCTGGGAAACAATAAAGACTGACTGGCTCTCCGGTCAGTCCGGCAGTCTGGCACCACTTCTGTCTGCACTCGTGTCTCCATTATAAACTAGATCAATGAATAAACTGGCAGTTTGTCCTGTGTTGGACCTGCAGCTCTGAGAGAAACACAAAAACCTTCCAGTTGTCTCTGCAAACACTCGTGTATGTGTATGTGTGATAATGTGACGCTGAAGATTAAAGTGTATGTACCAACATTTATCTGAAGGCTGTTTCAGGCTCTCTGCAGCTTCTGTGCAGTTTACAGTCGCTCAGCGTCGTGAAAGTGAAGTGATGTAAAGGAGACACTTCCACGCGACAGTGAGCACTCGTCCTCAGACCGGCTCAGCCGTTATTCACTGTGAAATGAAGAGAATGCTCATTTCTCTTCCATCCTCGTCTCCTCTGCTGCTTCTATTCACAGATATGCACACAGACAGTGTTTTCTCTGGACCATCTGTGTCCTTGTGTGCTCTGCTTCCTTTCTGAAGACGGAAGAGAGAGCGAGGCTCACCAGTAAGACGGGATCACAGCAGAGTGCTGCAGCGAGTGTGAAGCCTCGGTCTCAGGTATACGAGTCACAGTGGAACGTTTCAAAGCCGAGGACGCCCACATTCATCCAGCTGAACACACTCGTTTAAGAGCTGTGCTAACGAGCGGCTCGTCGTCCGTGCGACGCGCTGCGGTCGCCCTCTTTGGACCCGAGCAGGGTGTCTTTATATCGGACTTTGACAAGCACTGACTTTGAAAGTCTGTCCCCCATCTCACGTCCTTTATTCTGGTTTCTCTGCATGAAAGGAAACTTTCCACTCACATTTTTTCCCTCTCCGTCGCTCCGTCCTCCTCACCCTTTATTCTCCCCGTCTGCTCTCGACTGCTCTCCTTCCGTCTCTGCGAGGGGAGGTCACTCGGTTCCTCTCTGATTGTCTGGGTCAGTAGGGAAGAAATGGGGAGGGCGTAACGGCGCTGAGTGACGCTGATGACATGCTGCACGGATGAAAAGGGACAAAAGCTGACACTTGGCTCGGAGGAGTCCGTCCTCACATAACAGCCGGCGTGAAAGCTTTCATCAGCGGTGACTGGCGGCCGCTCGCCGGCTCCAAAAAGGCAATCAGTGAATATAAAGTCAGCAGAAACGGCACGATGTGGAGTTCAGAGAGCCAAACGGATTCACTTTTACAGCTGTTTGTGTTGGCTGTTGAAAAAAAGGTTTATTAATCTATAAATGAATCCTCAGATGCTTATTTTTTACAATCATTCAAAGAAAAAGTAGGCTGTTAAAACAAGGTCAAAAGTTATATGTAAAAAGAACATTAAAAGAAAGTCAACAGGACACAGAATAAAGTACCTGGGAACTGATCAGCTGTTCTAAACTTACAG
>CAEMYA010001397.1:178236-207829 GCA_903131615.1 Diplodus sargus
GTGTGTGTGTGTGTGTGTGTGTGTGTGTGTGTGTGTGTGTGTGTGTGTGTGTGTGTGTGTGTGTGTGTGTGTGTGTGTGTGTGTGTGTGTGTGTGTGTTGTGAATGCTGTCGACATGCGTGGAGCTCTGCATGTGTGTTTGTTTCCAAAACTTAACAACTAATCAACCACAAGACAAAAAGGTTTTTCTGAAGTTTTATGAAGACGATTTCCTGCGTTTATTTGCAGACGTTTTGCACTTTGACGATGAGAGAAAACCATTCAATCCATATTCGCCTCAAAAAGTAAATCAGTTTCACAGTTTATTAAAAGTTAAAAGTAACGACTGAATATTTACATTTCGTTGTTCATTGTTTAGTCTTTGCCTGTCGCTCAGCAACACGTCCTCCTTCTATTTCTGCCTCCTCAGTGTTTCACTGTGACTCCAAAAGGAAAGTTAAGAAAACTTTAAAGTCAATCTAGAAAATAACATCTAGTGAAAAGTTTCCATCAGTGATTCCATCGTGTACACTGTTAGTCTGATGAAACCGATTATCTGAACATGAAGGAAGACTAATAGTTTTAAAAAGGTCATAGTATGCTAATGTTCAGGTTCATATTTTTATTTGTGGGTCCTACTAGAAGTTTATATCTTTCATTTTGCTGTGAAGTGAATTCTTATTGTGGAAGAATCAAAAGCCCAAACATTTTCTCATCCAGACTCATTTCCTTTGTTTTTGCATCAGAAAGTGGTTGTACTGCCTCCGTTTGTTTACATCTGCTTCCCCACGAGGTCACGTGACGTGGTGTGGCGCTCCCTCCGGCTCGTTCATGTTAGGATCATCCTGTAGAGTATGATGGGACATTCAGATCTTGAAGTGTGTGCACGTTTGAGATCAGAGAGAAGAACGTCTGTAAAGATTCTCCTGATGCAAAGCGAGCGCTGTCTGCAGGTTTTTCTCTCAGGCTTGCGGACGGCCTCATCAAGCTCCAACGATCAAAGAGTCCGGACGGCAAAAACACACAGCGATAACAAGATGCCACTTGTCAGGCTCGTGTGTGATCAGACGACATCGTTATATATATATATATAACATCAAAAACATCTCTCAGAAACACATTTAATTAAACGCAACATGTGTGCCAATAAAATGCACGCAGAGCAGCGAACAGAGATTCTACCTCCCAAAGTTCATCCTGATCCTGAACTGAGTTAAACGTATTTTATGTTAGCAGCTCCATGTTTAAACAGGAGCTGCTGGTTGCCATGGAAACAAAGTGTTTTCATCTCTGAGCTCATCAGAAACGATGATTAAGTTCATCCAAGCGTCAGTCGTGTAAGTGATTGACTCACCTGATTGATTTGTTATTGTTTGGTTACTTCATTCGCTAGATTTTAATATTTGATCATTTTTTCAGCAAGATGTCGACACATCTGTGACACACACACCATCACACACACACACCATCACACACACACACACACACACACCATATGACACTCTGTAGTATCTAGAGTGTGTGTGTGTGTGTAATTGACCACATGCTGATTTGAAAAAGAATGAAAGGAAATTATACAAACTACAGTTTGAAGCTCGCAGCAGGAAGCCGTCGCAGAATTGTGCAGAAAGCGCCAATAAACCAGAACTGATGTGAAAACTGCTAATTTTCTAAATACCTCATTATAACAGATCACACACTCGAGGAAAACACAGTGAAGTGGGAGAAGCAGCAGAATGAAGTCTGCGGAGAGTCGAAGGTGAATCAGAACACAGTTTCACAGCGGTGTCCAGGTATCTGGGCCGACGCCACGACCCGCTGACCGGCAGCTCAGCTGATGGACCCGCCTGCAGCGGGACGAGTGCAGCAGATGCTGCGAGGTGACACATTTCAAATGGCCCCGCAGCCGAATGTGTCATCTGCTCTCTGCTGGCTGCTCTGATTGGAGAGCTTCCTCTTCATCAAACCAAACACTTCACTGAAGAGCGAAGAATCAGCTCTTCTTGTTCGCTGCTGATTCTGTCGGTAATCCAGATCTATCAGAACATCAGGGTCAAGTGTCAAACCAGGCTTCTGTTGTTAAAGGGACAGTTCAGCCCGATCTACAATATCATTTTTTCCTCTCAGCTGAATGTTTTTGGTTTAAGTTGCCAAGTTTTGCAGATCCTGGCTGTAGAGATTACTTCCATCTCTCCAGTTTAATGGAGGTAGAAACGACTCAGCTTGTGATGCTCAAAGCCCCAAAAAATAACCAAGGAAGCTGAATTTGCCACAAATTTAACCGAGTGTGTTGCTTTTACCTGACTGAGCTGGTTTAAGAAGACAATCATAAAGTGGACATGGAGACGTGATTTTGGGGCTCTGAGCAGCAACATGCTTCTCTTCATTTCCTCACATATCACACACACAGCAACTGCTGCCCTACGGCGAGTCTGAGGGGACACGCTGCTTAATTGTGCTTTCTGCTGGGGAGGCTTTTGTTATGAAGGTCAGGGATTAGCAGTCGATGGCTGTCAGCCGTCGGCGACAGACGATGGCATTGTTCCCAACCCGGATTCCAGTTTCTCAAACATTACGCGGGGACAGTGACCCGCGACAACATGCTTCTTCCTGTGTTTGCAGACGTGCTTTCTTTGTGCTGTAATATGACCTTAATTTTGATTGAGTGATTGTCAGAGTGGAAGAGAGTGAAGCATCTTTGTGCAGCCGGTCCACTGTGACATGTTCTGCAGATTGGAGCTGCAGCTCTCTGTGTTACAGAATCACATGTGGAGCTTTCTTTCCTTTAACTTTGGCTTTTTTAAAGATCCAGATATTTTCCAACACAGTTGCTCGTATTTACTGATTCACTGAATTTGATCAGGACCGTTTGATGTCCACCCAAGTTGAGGAGCTTGAGTGAGATGGTTAACAATGATGTTGTGGATATTCAGGTAATGATGGATGTTCAAACCTGGACTCCCTGCAGTCTGAGCACGAATGAGGACACCGTGTGGATTCTTAGATACCAATGATTAGATATTCTGGTTATTTTAAATGTCTTAATTCTATAACCACAAGCAGTGACTAATGACACGTTACGTCTTTCATTTGCTGATCCATAAATCACGCTGACGCCTCGGCTTAATAGAGTGCAGTCACCTGGCGGAGGGCCTTCGGTCACATTTCACCTTCCTGAAGTACTTTTGCTCTCACACAGTAAAACTTCTAATGAAGCGACTCCTTCGGTGAAGACGTGCAGTCACATTTATTCCTCAGGGTTTTTATCCTGCAGCACAGAAAGGATGAACAAACAAACAAGAATCGTCTGTGGGGGCTTTCTCAGAACACAGAAAGTGTTTTAAGGAGAGCAGAGGGGTTTTAAATTTTAATGTGTTTCTTAATGAACAGTTGGTGCTCGTGTGACTCTGACATTTGTTCCCTTCCTTCTGTGTGGCAGCTGAATCCGGCGGGCCTGCTGACTATGCCCCGGAGCCCCACCTCCAGTGAGGATGAGATGGCCCAGAGCTTTTCCGACTACTCAGACGACTGTGCCTCCGACAGCTCCCGCGAAGAGACCATTTACGAGACCATAAGGGCCACGGCCGAGCCATCGCAGAGCCGCATGGACGACATTCACATAAACTCGCTGGTCGTCCGGATCCTCATCCCCGACCTGCAGCAGACGGTGAGTATCTGTGACACAAACGTCTGGTTAACACTGTGTGGGGGTCGGTATGAAATATGAGCTAGATTTTCTTTAATATTGACCTCTGAATATTGATTATCCAACCTACTGCAGAATGAATGATGCTTGTCTGACACGTTAAAGCATTTTATTCTGGACATCAATCCATCACCTCGAGCTGCCGGAGAGGCCGGTTCTCTCTGCAGACCTCTCGGTGCTCAGCTGGAGGTTATAATCTCTCTCAGGATGCTTTAAACTAACAGGTGTGTTTTTAAAAAATGTCCATAAAGTGAAATGTGAGTATAAACTCAGAGATGTGACCCACAGATGCCCTCTCTGCTCACTCCGTGCACAACAAGCAAACAGGATTAGCTGTTGTTATAAAGAGCACAAAGGCCCCAGTTTTATTTTATTATTTTAAAGAAACAGTTCACCAATTCAATTCAACATCAGCTTCTTCTTCCAGAAGACTCATGGATTGAAAAAACATTTATTACGCCCTTTTTAAGATGGAGTTGATCATTGTAGCTGCTTGGTTGAAAGCGTTGCCACTCACCACATATGAAGTAGGTGAGGAGGACTTTATATCATCAGGAGGAGGAGAGGAGGACTTTATATCATCAGGAGGAGGAGAGGAGGACTTTATATCATCAGGAGGAGAGGAGGACTTTATATCCTCAGGAGGAGGAGAGGAGGACTTTAAATCATCAGGAGGAGGAGAGGAGGACTTTAAATCATCAGGAGGAGGAGAAACGCGTCCTCGCTTCCATTCATGCTCACATAACATAGAGAGATTTACCTTTTAATGTGTTTCTCTGCGTCTGTGAAGCACTTTGAATTCCGCAGAGTCTCAATGGTGCTATAGAAAAGTATCTGCACTGGCTTAAAGAAAAATAGGCTCAGGGACAATAGTAGTATGTAGTAACATAGAATACAGTACAACACTGTACTGTTTATTTAAATGAATCAAAACCTGAGATATAAAACGTGTTGTAGAGCTTTTATTTCCCCTGTTTCCAGTCTTTGTGCTAATAAGCTAACCAGTAGCCTCATGATTAACAGACAGATTTGAGATATGAGAGTCCGGCGTCTGATTTCACTTTTCACCAGTGAAAGTTTATTCTCACATAATCTGTCAGCAAACAAAAAGGAAATCCTGGTCGCCTGGTCGTCTCTCAGTCATAGATTGTGTAGGTTTGAGGTCTGGAAGAATAACAATATATTCATTATGCATTGTTTGTTTTCTACGTGACATTCATTTACATATTGATGGAAAACGGAGGGACAATTATGATGTGTTTCATTTACTTTCCCTCCGGGTTTTCCACATGTTATCATCCTTCACCACGCTGCACCTTCATCACCACCAGCTGCAGCGCTCTGAAGGCTGGAGCTCATCCTGATATATATCACTGATCAATAGAGTGGGCCCCGTCTTACATTGTTCAGGATTGAATCATTCTGCGCCCACACACACTAACTGTCCCTGTCCTCAGTCATTGACAACATCTCAGAATCTCTCCCACAGTGTTTTACAATCACACGTCCCCCTGAATAATACAACGCCCCCGACAAACACACACCTCCACCTACGCACGAGTCTGCGGTATATATCAGCCCCCTTCCTGCCGCCCACTCAGCGTTCACACACCGCTGCACGTCAGTACAGTGGCCATGTGAGTCCGGCTGGTAAGTGCTCATTAAAGTCCAGCTCTTCACGTCGAGATGGAAATAAGTGAAAGATTTCTGCAACGAGGTGATTTACAAACCACAGGCAGATTCATGTTCATGCTGTACACACACATCCTCTCCTCCAGGAGACGTTCAGGTACCTGTGTGAAAACAGATTGTTTGTTTCCTCCAGTAAAGTAATAGATTACAGGCTCTGACGTGTACTCAGAGTCTCAGAGTAAAAAGTCTCCCTCTGAAGGACATTTGTGCTCAAAGCTAACTGAAGCTCACGTCATATTAATAGAACTCAAAGACTATTAAAGTTAAAGGTAGAATCAGTAGGATTTGTCCCAGCTGTTCCTGAACGCACCACAAAGACAGCTGATTGTTGAGTCTCATTCCCAGGACGTCAAACAGACACATGTTGGGTTGGTAAAGCGTCCCGAGCAGCAACAAAGAGAGAAAATCAGAAACTCTCTGCAGATACGAGACACTAACACGCCTTTTCTCCACGTTCCAGTCTCCCTCTCTGTCTGTTTACGGCTTCTTACGGCTTTTTCGTCTTTGTCTCGTCTCGCTGCGTCTGCCTTGCGTGATGTGCTCTGATTGGTCCACATCAGTCTGCTGATGCTGGGAAATAACAAGAATCCAGAATTCACCTCAGAGGCATCAAACTAAAGTGACGAGGCTGTTCTGAAGCTGTGAGGAGGAGAAAGTTCAGATGTGGAGAGGAGAAGTCACACAGATACTCACAGAAACATCTATTGAAGGAGAGAAACTGAGTGTTTGTACGTCACTGAACATACAAACAGGAAACAGACGATGTAACGATCCTCAGGACGAAAGTCACGTCTGTATTTACAAGAAAAACTGGCTTAAATGTAAATTGTGAAATGAACTTATACTGTATATAATAATACCTCCAACAGTCTGTGAGTGTTTTGTATGTTTTATTAATATTAACAGTGGGAATTATGGATGTTTTATTTACACAGCAGCTCCATGAATTCATCAGCTGCTTGCCTGCTGTAGCTTCCGTGGGCAGTATGTAGATGTATGCTGGTCCCCATTGATCATATAGCCGTATACTGTAGCTGTGGATGGATGATGCTTCACTGTCAGTCCTGCATGTAAAGGTTTATCATCAAAGAGCAGCTGAGCCTCGCTGCAGCTCCCAGCAGAGGAGCAGCTGGAGCTGCTGCCAGCATCCGTACAGGAGCTAATGTAGCTTTGTACTGCAGCTCGTCGTTTGATGTGCGCGTCCGTGGGGACCGAGAATTGTTCCGGAGAGCTTCACACTGCAGGTCCATGGCGGTACAGTGAGCGAGAGCCTCTCCTTGTCATGTGCTGGCAGAACAAAACGGACGGAGGAGCAAACAGGAAGTTGGCGTCGGGGCTTCTTGGCCGAGCGCTGCAGCCACCTGATGCCTCCTCTCTCCTGGGTTTCATCCCGACTCTCCAGCCCCCATTTTGTCCATTTAGATTTTCCATTTGGACGTTCTCTCAGCGCGCGCGTCTTTTCATTTGTGTTGCAAAATTTCATCCCACTGCGGCTAACACAAGGAACGCTATTAGCAGCCGCTTTAGAGCACTTTGGAGCCACTTTGCAGAAGCACTTTGTAACTTCCTGAATTGCAAATCTGAACAGAATAAAGGAATGGTGCTGTGTGTGTGCGTGTTTGCGCGCGTGTGTGTGTGTGAGCGCGCGCGTGTGTGTGCGTGTGTGTGCGTGCGTGTACGTGCGTGATCCAGTGGGGCCGGATCTTGAAGGTACACAGAGTTGACCCAGAAATGAACTCAGAACCCTGTGATGTAATGAGCTCGGTGGTTATAACTCCAGCTTCGAGTGTGTGTGTGTGTGTGTGTGTGTGTGTGTGTGTGTGTGTGTGTGTGTGTGTGTGTGTGTGTTCACACGTGCACTAAGCGCTCTCACATGTATGCACTAATGCTCCTGATTTCACATTCATCGATGAGTGAATGCACTCAGCGGTGCCACTCCATCACATGACTGAGTCACACAGTCGTCCACTCGGAGATAAAACTCAACTGAATAATTCAAACACACAGAGACTCACAGAACCAGAGAGAACCAGAGAGAGAACCCGAGAGAGAACCGGGCCTCCAGCTCCATCCACGATGTAGTGTAGAGAACAAAAGTCGGCTTTTACACGTGATACACTGTTAATTAAAAACTAATGTAGGTGCATGTAGATTAAAGAAAGAAGACGTCACTCAAAGAGATTTAGATAAAGACGTCTGTGTGAGACGTTTTTCAGTATTGACAGCTGAGTATTGATTATCCGTCTGGAGGAAGACTGCTGTGTTTGACATGTTAAAGTGTTATTGACTGTCTTTAGAGCTCATTCACACACTGAACCAACACGTCAGCTCTGCTGTTCATGGACCGGAGGTGTTGGCGAGGCTCTCGTTCTGCAGCTCCTCCGTCTCAGGTTATGATCTTCAGATTGCATTAAACAAACGAGGTGTTTTCTTTAAGTGTAAACTCACAGATGCTCCGGTGGACTCGCTGCTCACTCCACATACAACAAGCTCAGCTGCATCTCAGAAAAGAGCTTATTTTATTAAACTGCCCTCTCATGTACGTATACGTTTGTGAGCCACAGTTCAGATAGTCCCAGGTCTTCTTTTATTATAGTAACTGTTCTTTATCATCCCTTCCATTCATGTATAAGTAATGTGACAAGATTTGCCTTTTAAGTAAATGAATAATTTCTGCACGCACGTGAATCTTCTGCCTTTGAATCCTGCGACAAGCTGCCTGTTGTTTTTACAGTAAATCGCTCGATACAGTTGTAAAGACTGGACTCACATTGTCTGTCCAGCAGTAACGGGCAGGTGTGTGTGCAGGTAAAGTATGTTGTTAGATTAATGTTGTTAAAGATTTGTGCTATTCTGTCAGCTTAGCGTAAAGACTAAATACAGCTAGCCTGACGGTCTGCAGTTCAAATCTGTCACACCAAAGATCTCTGAAGCTCACTGACAAAGACTTTATATCTCATTAATCATCCGCACACAGACAGTGACGTGTTTTCTGTCTCGGTGAATCTAGCAGGATAGTTATAACACACGACTCTACATGAAACCATGTGTAAATAATCTTTGTGTACAGATGAAACTGTGTTGATTACAGTGAGATTCAAGCAGCCGGTTTGTAATCAGTGTTGAACAATCAGCACTGCTGATGTAACGTTTAATCATTTTACTCACATCTCGTTCGACTCTCTGACTCTGATGGAAGTTAAAGCGACAGGAGACAAAATTAAATGCACCTTGAGTCAAATAACAGGTTTCTTTGGGTCAGAACATTCAACTAAATACTTAAAAAGTCTCGTTGTTTTAGCTTTCCTCTAATGCTAATCACCTCTTGGCTCCGGCTCCAGATGCTGTTGACAGCAGATCTGATCATCTCATGAAGCTCTTAGCAAGAAAATGAACAAGACGTTTTTTCCACGATGTCGAACTACTCCTTTACGTTTCATCTGGTCACATCCTGAGCGTGTTTTAACGAGCCTGGAGACTAAAAACGGGTGGAAGCCGTAACAACGGTCGTTTCCTTCACACGAACCAACCCAACAAAAACATCCAGCCTTGAGGAGAAGACAGATGTGGGCAGCGGTGCTGTTTCCTCCTCTCCACATGCTTCTCCATGTCCTTGCTGCTCCTCTTCTACATTCTCCACATTGTCCTCCCCTAACGAGCCTTTTCTTCTCACTGTCTGTCGCCGGCTCCCCTCTCATTTCCTGCCAGTGCGCCGCTCTTATGTCCAGATGGAGACACCATCTTTTCAGAGCTGGTTTTGCTAATGATTCAAAGATTGGACACAGTGGTAGACTCGAGGTCAGACGAGCAGGCTAGTTTTCCAAAGACTGTTGCTTTGAATTGTTGGACCGCGATCGGAGGGTCTGAGATTCGCTGGAAAGCTCCTGCTGCCTCAAATAACCGAGTGTGTTCACACGCTGTCCAACTGCCCACCATGTGCCACCATGTCTACACTGAAAACAGTGTAAAAAAGACTTGGCAGCTGATTGGACGAACCATCTGTCTATCACCGACCATCCCTGCAACCAATCAGATCAATCGTATGATGTCGTAGGAGAACGCAGCTGCCAACAGAACCAGCTGTTAAATCCAACTTTTACCAAAGAAAACATCTTTTCTATCTGCTCTTTACAGTGAAATACACACGAGTACTAATATAGCCGATGCTACGTTAGCAGCCATGCTAACCTCTTTCGCTGGTCGTCACATCTAAAGCTCGCCTGTAGATGCCAATACTGTGCTGATTGATCCAAACTACTGTGGTTCAGCTGCCAGCACAAAGCTTGAATCCCTGTAAGATGGATTTGCTGTTGGACCCAGAACCAAGAGTCCAGTACCGGGCTGCCCGCTCCAATGGTGGAGCTAGTTGAGCATCAGGTAAACCTATAAAACATCTCTGAAGGTGAACGAGGTGCACAAACAAATCAAACCTGAGGGTGAAACAGTCAGGGTGTCATGATTTGGGCTTTTGGGTTTTGATTTCCTGTTTTATGTTGAACGTTTATCCTCTTGTGTCGTGTTTTTCCTTCCACTTCCTGTTTCCTGTGTGCAGCTTCGTTCCTCTCCCTGAACTGAAGCCAGTGTTTGTTTTGTTTGTTTGCATTTCTCTTCTCTTCCCTGATTCTGTCTTCCTGTCGTGTTTTCCTTGAGTTTGCCGCCTCCATCCTCCCGTTACGCCGGTCTGTACTTTGATTTGTTTTTGGGTTGTTCTCAGTTTCCTCTTGAATAACTTTTTCCCTGATGTTTGTTTGCTTGGATTTTGGACTTTTGGGTCCTCTTTTGTCAAACAAAACACCAGGAATCTAAACAACTGGTCCAAACAGTCTTGGTATGAACACTTCCTTAAAAACCCAGGTTCAAAAATTCAACCTGAAGTGGTTTCTTAGTTTGTTGCTCTGCTGTAAACATTCATATTCTGTCAGCTGTGTGCAGTGGGAGGATTTAAACGTCTGGACTCGGGCTGTGTGAGACCTTTGCCCTTATCGACTTTTGCCTCCCGTCTCTCTCGTTCATCTTGCTTCAGCTCTGCAGGCTGAAGTCCTGCATATTTTTATCCTTCCTCTTCTTGTCAATGGTCTTTCTGGATCTTATCTTCTCTTTTAATGTTTTTTTAAGTACATTAAATGTGTTTTCTAATGTATTTTAGAACTTTAGGGTTGATTAAGACATTTGCCACACCCCGCCCCCCCAAATCTCACTCTTCTCACAGGCTAATGTTGGCAGCTGTGTCTGAACTGATCCAGTCGAGTAGATTTGTTGCGTTTAAGCGCTGCAGGAGGCTGTAAACTGCAGTACTGAAGCCATAGAAGCGTGTGGTTGTGCTATTCCTACTCTCCACTCTTCTTAACAACACACTGTGTCTGTGATGATGAGCAGAGAGCGACGGGATGCACCACATCATCATCGCTCTACTTTAAAACCTGTTGACTCCCAGTTGGCCGGAAGCTTCTTACACATTGTTTAAGTCACGAGGAGGCGGCGCTGATGGGAGCGGATGGAAATGTGCCACTGTAATAAACCAGCAGAGGGACGACGGTCGTATCGGTCCAACCAGCCGCGCCAGATGCCAGACATCTGTTTCTGTACACTGAACCTTCAACCTTCATCTTCCTCTCCACGCCAGGCCGGAGGATTACGGTTCGGCTGAGTTCACAGACTGCTCATCCCTTCAGCCTTTATCACAGACGCAGGGTTGCTATCGCCGGCTGAGCAGCACATCCAGCTGTAAACACTCACAGACTCTTCCTGAATGCCACGGCACAGCTCCCATAATCCCCTCTGATTCAGGCGAGGCCGGCATTCTATGTTTATTCACTTCAGGGAGGCTGAAACTAGGAGAGACCGCAGGGTGGAGGGGTCGTGTCACTTACAACCTCAGCCGGCCAAGTGTCCCTGTTTAGCATACAACACGCTAACAATAAAACAATATAAAAGCCTGGCAGCGCCGCCTGGCAGCCGCGTTTATTTGTAAGAAACTGGAACAGCGTTTGTGTTATTGAAGCACCAATTTCTCTGCGTCTGATCTGTGTTGATTGGGCTCCATTGTTCTGTGATTCTATTCAAATCCTCTCATTACTGTTGCGTCTCAGCTTATTTACATCTGTCAATCAAAAGTAGGAATAGCAGTTCCGCGAGTTGAGTCTGTCACATGTTGATAACGTTAAGCTGTTTCATACATGAATATTTCATTCGTGTTGAATTCCTCTGACTGCCGCTCGACACTGAATTCATCACAGTTAATCAGTTTGCTTCCTCTCACGCTCCTCCACTCTCTCCTCTGCTCCTCAAACCAAACAGAAATGCATGCGCTTCAACCCGGATGCGACGGTGTGGGTCGCCAAGCAGCGGATCCTGTGTACGCTCAATCAGAGCCTCAAAGACGTCCTCAACTACGGGCTGTTCCAGCCAGCCAGCAACGGGAGGGACGGCAAGTTCCTGGATGAAGAACGCATCATGCGAGAGTATCCTCAGCCAATCAGCAAGGGCGTCCCCGCTCTGGAGGTAAAACATCAGCCAGTCAGATTATTCTCCTATAAATGTGTTAAATATTAATATGTGTTGGTGCAGAAAACAAATTGAAGGCAGTAATATGTCGATTCTCAAGTGAATCATCTTCTGAATTAATATGTATGTTGATCTTGTTGCATGTTGGATGATAATATTAAACTTTCCCCTTTCACAACATTTATCTGATAAGTTAAGTTACTAGTTACTTTGCAGATTACAGGCTCAGAGACAATAGAAACACATTTTTAAATGAATGTATTTTATCAGAAATCAGATAAATAAAATGCTGATTCCTTTGATCAGGTTTGATAATCAGCTGACCTGCAGTACAGTGTATTTAAATACTAACTGTATGTGTCATTTGTACATTTATTGCCAGAAAAAAATACTTTTAGTACTTTTTATGACTTTTAATCAACTATTATTCATGTGGATGACTTTCACTTGTACTAAAGTCATATTTTAGCACCAAATCTTTACTTTTACTCAAGCATGACTTTTGCATATGTCATAAAACACTACTAGGAACCTCTGTGTAACAATTCATAGTACTTTACATTTATTAATTCCTTCTTTATTAGCTATATGTGAGCAGATTGTAATATGAGCTGGAAAATCACCGTCTCTCTCTGTTCTCTACACGAGCCCGTGGACGTTAGTTAAAGTTGTTTAATCCTGCTGGATTTTCAGCGACAGTCCAAAGGATGTGACTTTATTCATGTTCTCGAGTGCGTCAGTACCGGATTTTAGTTTTAACAGAGTCCGCTAACGTAAACTAATGAGTCAGAGTTTGGAAAATAACAAAGGATGGTCTGAGATGCAAACAGAAAACAAAACATCTTAATATCGAACATTTGACTCTGTGAAATGTTGCTGATTTCACAGAAACTACTGAACAGATTTCCACTAAACTTGGAAGGAGAACCGGACCCAGAACAGAACCCGTTAACTTCTGGTATGGATCTGGATAAAGGGACGGATCCAGGAATTAGTTTCTCTCATTCTTTAACATCGCGAGACAAATTGTTTTTTTTCACATTTCTGTTAATTTTTAGGTTGTTATTGTTTGAAAAATGTAGCTGTATTTAGGTTGCTGTCTATGAGTGAGTATGTGAGGGGACTGTTGGTGCTTGGCGGAGGTATGCACTCTACTGAGTGCCTTTCAAATTAATGAAAATGTTGAAAGACACAATGTTAAAGACAGTGAGAGGAATGGAACCGTCCCTGGAGATCAGTCCTCCATCCAGACTGCTGGGAATCTGTTCTGTAGTTTTTGTGTAAATCTGCAAAATCTGCAAATCAGACAATCAAACAGATGAAGATGAAAACATCATCTCCGAGGTCACAATCACACACTCACACTACATCCTCAAATATATATATATATATCTTTCTTCCAGACAGTAATAAGACAAGATAAGTGCCTTTAATAAAGAAGACAGGTCTTCGGCCTGATCCTCCAGCAGTCGTCTCTCCGAGGACAGTTTCCTTCCAGATGCACTCAGAGGTGTAAACATGTCTGAGGAAAAGGTCGTCAGCTCCCTCATGTACACTGTTATTGGAACAGAGCCTCAGCAGAACCTTGTTTGACCCGTCGGTTTGCTTTGGACCTTTCTCTCAACAGTTCCGCTACAAGAGCCGAGTGTACA
The DNA here is from genome assembly GCA_903131615.1 of Diplodus sargus. Classification (NCBI taxonomy): domain Eukaryota; kingdom Metazoa; phylum Chordata; class Actinopteri; order Spariformes; family Sparidae; genus Diplodus; species Diplodus sargus. The sequence continues at coordinate 191,769 of CAEMYA010001397.1, forward strand.
GGCAGCCCAACGTGGACGAGAAGCAGATCGCCAAACTTCACACCAAGGTGAGATTATCTGGTAGTTTTCTCCTCCGAATCACTAAACTGACTCTGGATTTGAATGTTAGTTGCCAGTGTTTGTTTTGTTTTGTCCCGCTGGCTCTCTGAGGCTGCAGATGATTGATGATGAACAGCAGCACGAGTGCCAGCTTTGACTGTAAGCACAAACTGGTTATGCAAATGTGGCAATCAGCAGCACATCAGTGAGGAATGTTTACTCCGACTTGATTTTGGCACTCAAACAAGCAGCATGAAGCGTTTCCTGTGTGCCCATGAAGGAGACTCAACACGGTGCCATAACAAACATATTCAAAAGAATCTGTAAAGTGGAAGCATGACGTCGTCGGTTGCTGTGCAGAGGAGGTTTCTGCTCCTGGAGAGCTTCACCTGACACGGACAAAAGCTTTCAGAGACCGTGTGAAGGCACCGGTCAGTGTCTCCACTCGTCTTCAACCCCGTTGGTGGGAAACGCTGAGGGGAGTAGATGTCACCACAGCGCCGACCTCAGTCTGACCGCGTAACAGCATCCGTCCTGACTGATCCGAACAGGAGAGGACAGCTATCAGTCCGTCTGCTCTGTCTGTAGATGAACACACACATCACATCAACAGACGACTCTAACAATACAGACACAATGTTTTTAATCAACAAAGGACGTCATGTAGAAGATTTGCAGAAATGAACAGCAGAATAAGCCGCAGGCGGCTTTTCACGAGGTTTGTAAAGTTTCTCCGAACTCAACAACTCACTGATGTGAAGGGACATTCTCTAAAATGTGACCTGTTTAGATCAATAACATGTTTCTTCTTTCATAAATGGAGTGTAAATGGTGAAATCAGTGTAATCAGTGTGTTCAAACAGCTGATCAGCGTTGGCAGGTAAGACTTTAGCACTTTAGACACAGAAGCAGACAGGCTGGTACAGACATGCTGCCACAAACTGACACTTTTTACAAGTTTCTCTTCAGTCAACTCTTAAATCACTTGATTTGTGAATGGAGTCTGGTGACAGTGTCGTTAGTTCAGCGGTCGGATCAGTTGAAAGTTACAACTTGTATCCATTCTGCCTGTTGCTGCTCTTCTTCTTCTTCTTCTTCACCTTCTTTTTCTTCTTTGTCTTCATCTTCGTCTTCTTCATCTTTATCTTCATCTTCATCTTCCTCGTATCCTTCTTGCTCCTCCTCGTCTTCATCTTCTTTGTCATCTTCATCTTTTTCTTCTTCATCTTCTTTTTCTTTTCCTTCTTTGTTTTCATCCTCTTCGTCTTCATCTTCCTCGCCTTCTTCGTCTCTTTCTTTGTCTTCATCTTCCTCATCTTCATCTTCTTTTTTGTCTTCTTCATCTTCATCTCCATCTTCCTCGTCTTCTTCTTCCTCTCCTTCTCCTTCTGGCAGCTTCTCCTGTGGCCCAGGATGTGAACGGTCTGAGCGAACACATTTTCATTACATCTCTAAATGCATCTTGCGTACATTGACAGCTGACTGTTATTTTCCCTGGCGCTGAAGCGAGAGAACAGCACAGTAATCAGTGTTTCATGTCAGAGATGTTGCCAAAACAAACTAAATATTATAAAGAAGGGAAAGAGACGGACTGAATAATGAGTTCAGCAGCCTCGCTGGTTAATGAGGTAAGAGAATATTTGTGTCTGTTTGGTTTAATTCTTGGCAGTTTGAACCGTGTGACAGGATGATGGCAGGAACAAAACCTCTTTTCTGTTCCCCTGTGACGATAAAAAGAGAAGTCTGTAAGTTTGGATGCTGCTCAGAGGGAGTCTGTTCCTGCTCCATCTCGTCCCGCCCACACGAGCTGAAGTGAATCTCTACAGTAACGTCTCTGGTTGTGTAAGGCCGGCTCCGGGCTGCCGTCCCACAGCTACTGTAATCCTGTAGAGCAGCCAAAGCATAAGTGTCTCTGGCAGCTCTCTGTTAGCAGCACACCAGGAAACCGTCTGACAGCTGCTCTGATTCTACCTCTGAATGCAGGAAGGAGAGCGACCAGCAAAAAGACGGAGAATGAGACATAAAAATTGCAAACAGATGAAGATAAACGTGGAGCAGCGAGATGAAAACACATGAAAACACATTCACACAGAAGCCATCACTCAGGAAACACGGCTCCTCGTTAACAGGCATTTTATTTCTAATTCTGCGTCGTCGTTGTTTCTCATTTCTTGGCCTGACCCGAGTTTCCCGAGCTAATCCTTTTTGCCGTGCAGTCTGCTGCGCTGTGGTTGGCTGGAGCTCACACTGAGACGGCCAATCAACCGCCAGCCTCCCAACCTGTTTCAGCAAAGAGAGGGAGGGTACCATCCTCCAGACTGTGATTCACCAGGCCTGCACACACACACACACACACACACACTGGGGACATATCAGCTACATTAAATAAAACACGAGGTCACGTTCACGACCCCTCGACATTTGCAGATATTAGACCGGCAGTGACTCATCGCGGCGGATCTCCAAACAGCAGCAGCAGCGTCTCTCTCTGCGGTCGGACTCGCTCTGTTTACTTTGATTTCATTAAATTGTCACCACGACTGTCACAAAATACTCTTCAGGTATGCCGAGAAAATGAGTTATGAACCCTGTAAACCTTTGTAAACATTAAATATGAAGCAAATCCAATAGAAAGGAAAGCCGGGTGTTGTTGGCAGTAATGGAAAGGCAATTAAAAGTATTTAGGCAGTGAACGTCTGAGCAGATTTGTGGGATCGACACTGATTAATGGCTGCTGGACGGATTGTGATGAGCTATAAAAAGCCTGATGCATCGTTGATTCTTTGTTTTCTGCTGATACACCAGCTGTTAGAAGCTTCACACCGATCATCAGACTGACTGATCGTCAGGCTCATTAGCTCGTTAGCTGTTGACCAGTTTCACAGTGACTGACGACGGTTTGGGCTCAGATCCAGAAGTCTGGAACCAGGCGAGTGGTATTAAACTCCACAGAGCAACAAAGAGCCTCAGCAGTCATTCATATTTCCATGCACACATATCAGCTGATCCATTTTTATATATCTGTTTGTTTTGTCTTCAACAATCACCTGACACGCCAGATGGTTTGTTACGTGGCACCATCTGGGAAGTCGTCTTTGGAAACTGTTTTCAGCGACTTTCAGTAAAACTTGGCAGATGATTGGACAAACCATCAGTCTGTGGCCGTCCATCACGGGCTGACTTCAGCCAATCAGACGGACAGTAGGAGAGCAGCACCGTCAGCGGAGCCAGTTCATAAAACTCATTTCTTTTCAAACCCTTCAGACGTCGTTCTTTGCTCTTCTGTTAATGAAATATAATCTCCAATGCTGATAGAACTGATGCTACAGTAGCAGCTACGCTAACGTCTGGTGGAGCCAGCGAACACTCAAACACTTGAACACTTAAACACTTAAACACTTAAACAACGCCTGTAGCTGCCAGCAGGTCCTCATAACGTGAAGCCTGGCGAGATGGATTTGCGTGATCTCATGAATCCAGCTGCGAGCTAAGCTAACTATAGCTAGCACTCTTATATGCAGCGTCTGTTCTCACTCCCAACGCTTCAAATACAGCCGCCTGGTTAGACTGACGCTGTAGTAGGCGTTTGGATCGGTTCACATGTCAGACTTTACCTCCAAACCAGGGTTTGTGTCCCGTTGTAAGTGATGAGTTACATCACTTACAGAACCTAATTTGAACCTAAAGTGTGATCTTTTCCTAAACCTGACCAAACCACGACCGTTTGGCTACGTTGAAACCATCCATGATGTGTCACATGTGAACTGCTTTATTTTGAAAGTCAAACAGGATGTAGCATGTTTTGTATAATTGGTCATTTGACCTCGGAGCCCCGTCACATCACAAACTGAAGCTAAGAGTCGACGTACTGCTGTATTCGACCAGTTGGTAAACAAGAGTTGAAGAAATGACTTTGATAAGTAAGAAACTTCTGATCAGAAATCAATCCGATTGTTTCCTGTATTGGCTGACTGTTCCAGTTCAGGCTCTGGAGCTCAGTGTGATCAGGACCTCCTCGTCTCCTCCCACCTCACGTCCCTGCCTCGGTTATTCTTCCCTGTCTATTCTTTTATTGCTATCCATTGTCTTTTTCTTCTCCTGGTGTCTCATTCTTCTTTCCTCATTTGCTCCTCTCCTTCGGGGAGCTGCTCTCTTATCTATTTTTATCATGCGGCCTGGAAAGAAAGCAGACAGGAACAGAAGAGAAACCAGCAGCCATTCCTCTCCTCACAGTCGCCTCTCTGAATCCTCCTGGTTTCAGAATGCTTGTTTAACGAGTCTTCCTCCGTTTCACGCCGTCTTCCTAAACGCTTCCTCTCTTCACCCTCTGTTCTGTTTGACCCACTGCACCTTTTTCTCCATCTCAACTTCTATTTCCGTCTTTTTACAGCTCTGTCCTGACTCTTTCTCTCTCACGCCCACCACCATTTGTTCTTCCTCCTCACTAATAGTGGCTCTTCTCTCTTCTCTGCTTTGCACAGGCCAATCTGAGGAAGTTCATGGACCTCATCCAGCACAGCCAGGTGGACAAAGTGTCCAAGTTCCTGGAAAGAGGCTTCGATCCCAACTACCACGACGGTGACACTGGTGGTAAGACTGCATTCTCAAGAAGTTAAAGACTTCAGACTTGGATATGATATCAGGTGCACTGTGATTACATGTGACTTTGTGTTTGTGTTATTTATACACCAGCCGCGCTCCAGAACAGGTATCTGTGTTCACACTCGAGGGCTTTTAGAAAAACAAACGCTCAACAACACAGATAGTTACAAAGAAAGAGCTCCTTTTCCCCAGTCTGACCATAAATAATCCCAATTCATGCCATGTGACTGGTCCACTGACAGCCCCAGCTGATGCTCCTAAAGGGTAATTACACCAATGTAGCACATTAAAGTGAATAAAGGCCTGTAAGGTGTGTTTACAGGTCTGAGGGAGATCTGCTGCAGAGCTGAAACATGGAGTATGAAGCTTTTTGTGGCTCCAGAGGAAACTGCATGTGATCTAATAAACTGCCTCTAGTGATGTCACTCAGAGGCTAAATTGCATTGTGGGTAATGCAGGCTAGTATATACAGGAATAGCGCGTTCTCCTAAACAACTGAAGGAGCTGCGGACTTGTTTTAAAATGTAAGATATCCGTCAGCACGGAGGGCGGAGATGATGACTGGATTTTACTTTCTGGATGAGAATCTGAGGTCACAGGTCGCTTCCTGCACAGGTGTCGCTGACCTCAGGTGTAGAATTACAGGATGTAGGTTGAAGAATGTAAGGAGAGACATGTTGGTGTCTCCAGAGCCGCCGCAGCAATTAGTTCAAATCTCCCCTCAGAGGTCGTCGGGGTGACCTGACCCGGATAGGACCAGTTTAAACCGACCTGAACTCACCTGTATAAACATTTATTTGGTTTTTCTGATTTGACCCGAGAACTATTAGACCTGATCCACAATGTGGAACTGACTGAAACATAGAGGACAACCAGATAACAAGCAGCCTCAGTTATACTGGTGTTTTTTATCAATAATAATTTCTCTCCTGTGGTTTTTATGATGCAGGACAGAGCGCACAGTGCAGCTGCTGCTAACAGGCAGGTCAGTGGATTAATCACACGTGTGTTTGTGCACAAATAATCACACTCAGCTCTGACGAACAGGGCTGCAGCAGTTAGCAGCGTGTTAGTAGCATCTAGCGTTGAGGTTGCAGATTGAACTCGTGCTGCTTTACAGCGGCTGCTAGAAATGCAAAAGAAATGTCCGTCTCGTGGGTCAGTTGTCAGTTCTCTGTCTGACTCCATGAACAGGACCTGCTCCCTCTGGACATGTGATGTATTTCTATTGTCGAAACTAAACTCTGACTGAAAAGTGCAAATATTGTTTCAAATACGTAGAAACAAGTGTAGTAAAAAAGCCTGAAAATGAAACACAGGGGATGTAAACTCTGGTCGCCCACACGAGAATCACATACATCCTCCTCTCCAGCTTGTGAGCATTTATATATCATATCGAGACCAACGTTCCCACCACACACACGGAGGAGGTTAAAGGACTGAACAACACCTCAGACCGCAGGCTGAAGTTTGCACGTCTGCGTCCCACAGAATCCAACAATCCATGCAGAGCGAGGCTGAGAGTTTTCAGGGAGTCCTGAAGATATAAAAGGCTCCGTGAATGTAACAAAAACACAAGGACTCTCAGTTTCAGGTGATTACACAGCAACAAAAACATAATTATGAATATTATGTTCCACACGCGAAGACTTTAATGAGCAGACTTTGGTAAATCATCGCTTTAAGACAACAGCGTGGGAGCTAACAGCCTGTTAAAAATCCAAACCTTATTATTTACACTGTTCTGTAGCAGAGAGGGAAGTCTGGCCGGTGGAAAGCTCTGATGTGCAGGAGTTAAAACAGGTACGGAGCAGTCCAGAGGTAAGCAGAGAAGGTTCTGTTTGTTCTGAGCGTCTTCCAGGTGAACGCTCGAGTCGGGTGCTCAGTCAGCCCGCTGCATGCAGAGAAAACAGAGTTATTGTAGCCAAAGATTCGGCTCAGCTCACAAATGTCCCATAAAGACACAGCGAGCAGGTGTTTCATGCAGTTTTAGGTTGTGATAACAAGTCCTCTCAGGCCCACTCAAAGGCAGAAATAATAACGTATCATCTCTAAACACGCACACGCACTCACCTGCACTCCACTTCATTTGTTGTGCTTCCAATTAACATCTGAGCTTCTTCTCGGGGAGTGAAATCCATCCGGAGGAACACAAAACCAAAACCACTGCAGTCACAGAACACGCCGTCACGCTCGCAGCCGGCAGACTGAGAGCTTGTTCGTCCAAAAGGATTCTGGGTAATGATCGGACAGTGAGATGAGATGTCAAAACAAACTTGGATTAAGAATAAGACAGGAATCAAACTGCCTGTAAACATCTGTCAGACATCTGGATCTCACTCACTGTAACTGTGCGCACACAAGAGCTGATGACGTTCACCATCAAACAGGTTGTTAAGAGGACCTGACAGAATCAATGACAACTGAGACCCGTCTAATTAAACCATAATTATCCTTTAAGTGGCTTCAATCAGTGGCTCCACAAGCTGGTGGAGACCAAAGACTGAATGTTGGACTCATTTTATTCTCCTCTGGACATTTATATAATCAGTACATATTCAATTATAACAGTCATATTTGCATTTAAAGGTAAAAGATTACAATTTTTGGTCTAAAATTGAGTTGAATTTATCTTATTTAAATATCTTTAAAAGCTGTTTATTTCTTTCTTCTTGCTCTGTGAGCCAGCAGGGAGCGACAGAGTCTGATTTATAGCACATTTTATTCTTGGAGTGAGAAAAAGCGATATCAGAAATATCCGCTCTGTTAAAACTCTCGACTCTAACATAAAAACATAATGAAACGGTCATTTTGAACCTGGCTTTAGAAAACTTGCAATGCAAAATACAATCTGTGTCAATAACTGTCTTAGTCAGAGGCTGAATAACCAGCTGGGAGAGTTTCATAGTGAAATCTGCTACTGAAAAGTTATAAATCTGTTGACTGCAGCTGCACCGTCTGCTGAGTGTCTCTGCTCGGCCGTCCACCAGTCAGAGCTGTCGGCTGAGTAACGTGCTCAGCGGGAGTGCGAGTCAACGATCTGTCGGACTGACAGGAAACTCTCAAGGCGCTGTGGTTGGAGCCCGGCAGGAGGACGAGGAGGTGAAGAGCTGTGCTCAGTGCTCGTACACTGATCAGCTGTGAGGAGCTCTGAGAGGAAACGTCACCGTTTTATCTTTAAAGAGAACAAAAGAAATCATCGTCCTTTTTAATACAAAGCTGTTCCGCTGCTGTATTGTGCGGAGGGATTATAGGATTCAAATTAACTTTAGCAGTCTGTATTTAGAAGCTCAATCATTTGATAAGCAGCGGTGGTTTACCTGTGTTATTAAGAGGGATAATAATGTTTATTTATGAGCATTTAATGAATATGTCGAGGGCATCTCAGCCGTTCAGGTGCTCTTAATACGGCCAGAATTGAGTGGAGAGATTGGCCGGAAAAAAAACGGGTCTATTGAGGCAAATAAAGGTGAAGCTGAGAGGAGAAAAGGTTATTAAGCAGAGAATTGAGGTTATCTTAATGGGCTCTGAGAGCTATTGTTAAACGAACGCCTTATTGCTGAATGGAGGAAGCGTCCCTGCGGGCTGCGACTCTTGTTACTCAGCTCTCACGGCCTATTGATTTCAGCCGTCCACTAAAAGCTCTCCATGTGATTAATAAGAGCAGAAACAAACACTCGTCCTCCTCCTGCTGCTCCCGCCTGCACGCAGCCGGAGAGAACCAGGCTCGTTTTCCTGCTTTCATAAGAAACCGCTCGCTGTCAGTCACGCTGGAACAATGTGAGAAATAACTTAGCAAAAGCTCATCTATCACCACAAACATGGACGTTTCATTTCCGGCGGTAAACGTTCGGTCTGATCTGGACTGCTCTCTGATTTCTGTCAATCTCGTCACATCGACGAGGAGTTTAACAAAAATCTGTCAACATTCTGGACGTGACAGAAAACAAAAACTTTCATTTTGTGCAGCATGTGAACGAGCAACACGAGTATCTTCTCCAAGCTGCACTTCATAAACGCAGTTCTTCCTCATGATGTTTATCAGACACAATAAGGAGTCGATCTAACTCTTTTGTCAAGTCACCGACAAAAACACAGACAGACGGAGAGACGAAAAACAATTCTCCTGTTTCTGACGTCTAACTCAGAGTGGAGAGAGCACAATGTTACCTGATTACTTTTGTCCTGTACTGCACTTCATCTTAGGCAAGTTTTAAAAAGAAGAGAATGTAAAACTCAATCATCCTCCTCCTGATGATGTATATCAGGAGGAGGAGAGGATGACTGGGTTTTACTTTTTGGCTGATTCTTTTAGTATCCCACCATCAAACTAGACTCTGACTCCACAAACATGCTCCCATATTTAGGAACATGGGTCCTTTGAGCTAAATGCTAACATAAGCATGCTAACATGCTCACAGTGTGTATGACCAACCAGCTGACACATCAATGCTCGCACTAGCGTCACTAAACAGTCTGCAGAGTAAACTAAAGAAATGCTCGTGCTGTTAATGAGCACTTTTGTCCCAGAATGCAACACAGAGAAGATTTAAACGAGCAGTTCCAGGAGAAGATTGCAAATAGTGATGAGACATCTGCAGAAAGTCTTTAAAAAACACAACATTGCACCTTTAATCTCTCGAAGTTGTGAAGTTGATGATGTTCGACGTCGAGGTCTGACTGACGTCAGCTGGAACGACGTGCAAGACGTTTCTGTTACATGTTGAAATCAGGACACGTCTTCTGACTGTGAGTTGCGTTTTGATGACCTCATTTAGATCGACGTGTCTAATGATGTCTTAATCACAGCGAAGGTTTTATTAGTCTAATTAGTCGCTGCAGACAACCGACCTGGTTTTATCAGCCTGGTTCACATCAGTGCAGAGGAGGAAACAACAACCTGAACACTGGAAGGAAGCAGTAAAATTCCCAAATAAGGAGAAGCATCTTCGTGTTTCGGCCTTGTCTCGAGGGTAACCTCGTTCACACTCACACTTTCTTTGGTGTTCAGTTGGAATGTGCAGCTTCAGCTGGAGGTGAACCATGTCTTTCAGACCACTTAACCACAGCGAAGAGACTAAAAATGAGTCTTCCTTCCAGTAAACTCTGCTGTGGAGTGGGAGTCTAATGTAAGACAACTGCAGGAAACAACCTGAGAATAGATCTTATTTATGAAATGCGTGATGCAACCGAGAGTCATGTTTGGAAATTCAGTGTGACATAATGAGCGGAGAAGAACCTCGACCCGTTAGTGACCGTCGGCTCGCTCTGGGAGAGAATCTGCTGCTTTGTTCTTCCCACCGGACATTTTATAAATACATGTAACACGCGGCCTGCAGGGGAGAGACGATACACGCAGATCATCAAACCATCAAACTCAACTCTGCATCATCGAGATCAGCGGGTCGCCGGTGTGTTCCAGTGCTGTGATTACAGCTCCATCACGTAAAGGAGCTTCATTACGCTCATTTTCAGGCTTTTTTTGGCTTTATGAGCAGTTTTCATCTTCATCTTCTCACAGGTTTGCTTAGAGGAACTGCAAAAAAGTGATATTGGACGCTGAATTTAATGGCCTCACAAAATTACAACTTAAAAAAAACAAAACTGGATCATATTTCCTTGTAAAAAACAAACTCAGCTGCTGTTAGCAGTTTATTTTAGCAACAAGCAAAGCTATCTGTGGGCATTTTTTCTGTGGATTGAGCCTTTTAATGAATGAAGCGTCTCTGTGGTGCTTCTCGCTGATTCTTACTTCAACCTGAGGTGTAAGTCTGGTTGTTAATTGTGTGCGTCGTGTGACTTCAGATGTGCTTTACCTGTAAACTGCTCAGCGTGAAGTTAAACCGAGCAAACAGAAGAACGCCGGCAGACTTTTCCCCGGTGATTTGTAGCAAAGAAAACAAACTGTGTCATCACATCCTCGGTATCCGTCCCTGGAGTCGCGTCCCACTCTGCCGTGGCTCGCGGTAAATCACATCACCGCTTTAGTCCTAATATGTTTATGAGCGTCTTTTTCTTGCTCCTGTGAGAAAACAACACTTCTTAAAGCAAACCTGCTGGATACATGTGACTCATGAGCAGGTCTGAGCTCAGCTGGGTGTGATTCCTGTTCAGCACCTGATAAAAGATAAAGTGAAATAAAACATTTTTCTGTCTTCTCTCTCCAGAGAGTCCGCTGACATTTGCAGCTCACCTGGACAATGTGGTGGAGATCATCAAGGTCCTGAAGAACGGAGGAGCTCACCTGGACTTCAGAGCCAAAGACGGCATGACGGCGCTCCACAAAGCTGCCCGGTCCAAGAACCAGGTCACGCTCACGGTAAAGACACCTGCTCTCACCGGTTCACACCTGCTTACTTGTGCATTAGTGGATTCTTGAAGCTGCAGTCTCTCTGCGAGCCCGACAGCTTCCTGATCACGCTCGGCGATCTTTTTTGCAACATCAGCAGCTTCACGTTTTGATGCATGTCGCTCAGCGGCTCGATGAGAAGATGAAGCTGCTGATTGTTCCAGTAAAGTGAAGGCTGAAGAAAAGAGGAGGACAGACTTCAGCTGTCAGTTCTTCTTCCAGAAGAGCGAAGACAACAGAATCTGTTTTAGTTTTTAATCTCGCAGTGATTTCCATGAATAAACAATTTCATAGTCGCAGTTTTATGTTTTTCTTTTTTTTTAAATCCTCAATTATCATTTTAAACTTTTGTCAGCTTTGATTTTTTTTATTCTTGTGCGCTTTGTTTTTTGTGACAGAACAAAGCAGTTTGTCACTTGTTTTAAGAAAAGAACTGAGAAATAACTTTTATTATCATGATAATGATGATGAATATTATTATAAATCTTTCATGAAAGGAGCGATTTGTAAGATTCAGACAGAAGTTTAAAATATTCAAAGAATGAACTCCAACTAAAGAAACAACACTGCTGACAGGAAGTAAACGACGTCTCTGTTCTGTGTTGCAGAGATGTTTACTGAAGTTAGCATGCTAACCAGCTAACACCAGTCTGTCGCTCCTGGTCGGGGTCGCTGTAAATCACCTCTGTAGTGTTTCCTCCTTCTGCAAACTGACCTCTGTCGCTCTCAGAGTCGAGTTCAGTCCCAGTGTGCTGTCCAGTCGTGTTCACTAAGAGACTGTATGACTCCCTCAGTGATCTGTCAGTCAGCTAACTGGGCCACTTAGCTCCATGGCTACCTGAGCTAATAGCTAACAGCAGATAGTCGCTATAGCCGAAGAGCTGCAGCAAAGAGTTTACTGAACACATTCAAGGAGGCAGTTTTACCATAACGTTTACATCTGAATTGATCATTTTGGCTTTGCTGTATAATTGAACCTCCTCTGTAAGTTTCTGACCCCACACACACCTGCTCCTCCTCAGACCCTGCTGGAGCTGGGAGCCTCCCCGGACTACAAGGACAGCCGCGGTCTGACTCCTCTGTATCACAGCGTGGTGGTGGGAGGAGACCCGGGCTGCTGCGAGCTGCTGCTGAACCACCACGCCGTCGTCTGCTGCCAGGACGAGAACGGCTGGCACGAAGTTCACCAGGTACGCACGCACGCACACACACACACACACAGCAGCAGATTCACCAGGTGCACACACACACACACACAGCAGCAGATTCACCAGGTGCACACACACACACACACACAGCAGCAGATTCACCAGGTGCACACACACACACAGAGGGATTTTGGCTGTTTGTCGTTTGCAGCAGCTTGTATTGGGAAAGCATTACTAAAGCACACACAGCCTTCGCCGGCTGTGGGCGACTGTCTTGGCAGCTGCTGCCCATCCACCTAGATGAAGCCGTTTAAGGAGATCCTCCCTGCGGCGGTGACTAACTGTGAGCATGGATGTGTGCGTGTGTGTCTGTGTGTGTGTGCGTTAAAGCCATCAGCTTTATCAGATTGCTCATATCTCCCTCGCTGTCAGGTTGTACAATCCCTGCCTTCCTCAGTCCGTCCCATTTCACACACGATAACAATCAGCTGTCAGGCAACAGAACGGCTGCTGTCGGTTCAGAGGTCACTTAGTGTGTGTGTGTGTGTGTGTTTCTTAATTCAAGATATACTACACATTTCATCCAACACTAATGTGCACAACGTAGAAACAAAACTGTGAAAACTTACTGTGAAAGAATCGTAGAAATGTTTTTTCTTCTTCTTCTTCTTCTAGCTGAAGAAGTTTTTCCTGATGAACGATGACGTTGATTTCACAACAGTTTAATATTTTAATCATTTTTAAATCATCTATCGAGCAACAAGACTGAGAGTCTGCAGTATTGAGACACATCTGCAGAATGCAGATCTTATTTGCACTTCAGACCTCCCAATGTGGTTTTGGATCCAGTCTGCAAAGATGTCTGCACATTTTACATGTTTTTTTCTTCCTAAAATCGATCTGGATACAATCTGGACATGCCAAAAAACCACATCGTCAGTTAAACCATGAGGTGTGACGCAGGTCGACATGTTTCACCTGGTGGTCCATCCAATAGTTCTTAGATATATTTGTCTGGACCGATGTGTGATCGAGTGATTAACTTGAAGACATGCACTGTTCACAGACTACATGGTGAATAGTTTGATGCACATAAAACCAGTCAATGCTGTTAGCAACACGCTGGGTTCAGCTCGAGCAGCTGATCGTTGTGGGAACAGATTTGTTCCCCCGCGCCGTCATGAACTGGAGCTGAACTCTGACGTCTGCGTGCGTTAACATCTCCACTTGATGGATTTGAAATCATCGCCATCAAGTATTTATAGTGATTCACATGTTCAGCAGCAAAACTCTGAGTTATTCTACGTTAGCTGTCACAATATTCTGCGACCTCGCTGACCTGCCTGATGAGACTTCAGAGCTGCGTCTCCAAACTGACGCCTCATATTTTTGGTGTTAATCTGCAGTTTGAACAGAAATTATCTGTTTTTTCTCTGAATAAATTAAGCCTCTCGCTTAATTATGTAACTCAGCTCCACTGCTTCTGTGATGATTGAGATAATAATGTAGTTGTAACGTTCTCCGGGTGATAAGCAGCCCTGAGGGTTTCTGCCCGTCCTCCTCAAACCTCAGTCTCTCTCTGTAAATAGGCCATTTAGAAAATAATCTCCTCTCGCACTCAACAGCAGACTGTCGTCTGCCAGCACAACCCCAAACATTACAAAGAGAAACATTAGGAAAAAAAGAAATGGGTTCATAAAAGCGATATCTTCCCGCTCAACCTCTGCTTGTAATTGTTTTAATTCACGCTCCCTCTCTGGTGAATCCAATCATGCAGTCGCACTCGTCCTGCAGCGTTTCCCCTGCACACACTCGTCTCTGCATCCTGACATCTTCTGATAACCGGGTTCAATCTGAGGCTACAGCTGCTCACCGTGATGTTATCTCCTCTGCAGCACACTGACATCTAGTGCTACAGGCCTGTTACTGCAGCTACTGTAAACACTGTACCTGACAGTGAACTCTGTGTGTGTGTGTGCAGGCGTGTCGTCACGGCCACGTGCAGCACCTGGAGCATCTGCTGTTCTACGGAGCAGACATGAGCGCCCAGAACGCCTCGGGGAACACGGCTCTGCACATCTGTGCCCTCTACAACCAGGTGAGCAGGCAGAGTGTGTGCACGGCTTCCTGTGTATGTGTGTGTGTGTTGTGTGTGTGTGTGTGTGTGTAATGTGAATGAGATCATACACCAGTGTTGGGTCGACCTGGTGCTAAATTAAGATAGTTACGCCAGTTCTGTCAAATCTGCCGTAAAAAAAGAAGTGTGAGAAATGTGGAGCAGCGTGCTGAAGTGACTGCAGCTGTGAAACAAACTATAACATGTACATTAATAAAGTTTTAATGCATAAAAGTCTCACAGATTCATCAGAGCATCATCTACTTTGACCTTTTTTCAGATTTTATTTTTGTTTTCATGTGGTTTGGATTTTAAAGATGTGTATTTTTCAGACTGTATGACATGAGATTCTCAATATTTTCTGCACAAAGTATTTGAATATATGTTGATTTTGTAATGTAAATGTTGCACTGTGGGCTGGAGTGTCAGGACGATACACGGACGTTATCTCACCATTTGTTTCTATCCAATTTTTCAATTTGTCGTGATTTTTGATCGTTAGTCAAGTCGGCCTGTTTCAGCTGGGAGCAGGTTACAGCCAGGTGTCACTGTCAGGCTCAGGTAACGTTAGCTTGGTGTGCTGATGTGTGCAGCGTTAGAATTCACACATTTATGAGTTAACATGCATCACGCTCTGTCAGGCAACGGTCACACAATTTAACTATTAATCATAATTAGAGGCAGACGGTTGGTTAAACTTCTGAGGATTCTCCGAGTGGCAGGAGTCCATTCAGACATCAAACAGACGAGCGTGATAAATAACACGTGAGGAGGATTTGAAATAATTCATCCCAGGAGACGAATGAGCAAAGACCCCGCAGGGTGTGTACAAACAGAGCAGAGCTGAATGAGGTGGAGGCAGCAGCAGCAGCGACGGGCGTTCAAGGCCGTCCGGTCGGATCAGATTCAGATTCAGAATACTTTATCAATTAAGAGAAGTGCAACGGACAAACACAAACACACACACACACGACTGACAGCGTTCAGCAGATTCAGTTCTGTACAACAACCTGAAGTCTCCTCCAGGTGCAGAGGAATCAAACAGACTCAAGTGTCACTGAAGAATTCGTCTTTGTAGGTTTTTGGCTGCAACCAGCTGAATACATGCAGCCATACAAGTGTGACTCAAGACGATTTCCCTGCTGGGAAAACCAGCATAGACTAGCACCAAAACCAGCATAGACCAGCACCAAAACCAGCATAGACCAGCACCAAAACCAGCACAGACCAGCACCAAAACCAGCACCGCAACACAACACAACAGTGATTTCTCTACTCTGTCAGCAGAAAAAGGCTCGGACGTTTCCTAAAAACAGCTGCCGGAGGAGAAAGTGAAACTGGTGACCAGCAAGACCAGCATATGTTGTGTTGTGGTGCTGGTTTTGGTGCTGGTCTGTGCTGTGATAGCCTCGTAAACACCAACACTCCCCGGTGGAGCTACGAGCTAGCTCGTTGCTAACGTTAGCAGGTTGCTTTCCAGGAACATCCTTAAATCAAGGGGCAGAGCTGCCAGAGGACATCAGAGGGAAACCCAGAAAACAATCTCTCCCAAAAATATGATGATTTTAGAGCTTTTTTATAAGATATAACTGTTGTGATATTCTCTCTTTGTTCATCATGAACACATTAACAGTCTGCAGCCTGATGCGTCTCATTCTTCTCTGCCGCTGAGCTCCATCGCCGTCCATTAAAAACACATCAGTGAGTCACACTGTTGCAGCCGGTGACACGTTCCTCCATTTAATACAGATGTGTATTAATCCACTGCTGAAAATAGTCCCCATCAGATTCACGTCCTCCTCCAGCA